>CM068371.1:375562355-376162355 GCA_034769895.1 Magicicada septendecula
CCGTCTCTAACACGTATTTCATTCCGATTCCGCACATTTTCTTATTTATTCACTCTCCGGAACTATAACGCTATAAAACTGTTTGTTTTTTGTTGAAAGTTCACATTTTGAAACCAATTGTTGTATACGGGCGCGTCGGCGAACGCACAATAACTTCGCCCGAAAAACCGGCGAACCGGCGACGCACAGTGGTTAGCGTCTGTATCACTCAGATGTTGTTTTGCGACTGTTTGTTCGGTGCCTCACACAGTTGCTGGCGTGACACACCCAGGATAGGCTCTGACGAAACCGATGACACACAGTTGTTATATAAGTTGCTGATGCAACGCATCGCCTGATGTCTGGTTGCATAATTGGTTGACAGATTTAGTTACATAACGTGTTTACGTTTTCCGGGTTCGTCATTGTCCTTGAACAGACTTTGGTACAGTTATTAAACTGTCCACACAATATTAAACAATTCTCACAGTCAATGCTGCCACTTTGCGATCGCTTCCACAATAACAAATTTACCTCTCGGTCACAAAATTTTCCTATCACTCAACAAGTTATTTATTATTTATAACAAAAAATACAAATTCTGTTATTACCCCAGGTATGCCCAAAAATGCCCCGCTACAGCGAGTTATCATTATTAAAATACAACAAATTTCTAATTCGTTACCCCCCTGGATAACCTCCCTGCCACACACACTATGACCCCCCCTGGACTGTTGCGTCCACAAGGACTGAAATTTTGGAGGAATTTAACATCTCCGTGTCCTTGCTTCTGCGTTACATTTGAAAGGTTTAGATATCATAATATCTTTGTTCTATAGTTATGCGCCCTTAATGCGGGTCTACCACCTTGCTTGCTGTTCCTCCTCGAACAGAGTGGCAGCCGCTGTTCCATAGTGCCGGGATTTCCCCTAGTTTCACCCCCCATTAATTTCTAATATAGACCAATTTCAAATCAGCTATGGTCAAGGGACTTGATATGACCATAGCTGACCGCTAGCCAAAACCACGATTAGTGCTGGTAAGGCAGTAATCGCCCGAAAAGTCGGGGAAATCATCTCTTCCTTCAGGCATGTACTCATCATCATTATTTTGCACGGCACGGCAATTTATCAAGTTACAATTTAAAATTGTACAAAAGGTGTGCCGTGCATTTTCGCCATGTTGGCCTCCGATGGAGGTAACACTCTCTGTTACCCCCAACACTTTCCGCTATCTACTGGGGCACATGCCACCCCAGCAACAGCAACTTAATAACTAATTAATTAGAATCATAACTAAACTTTCAACAATTGCAGTTCCACACTCCACTGTTCTATCACTTCATTGAGCACCAATCTACCCCCCAAAATTATCCCCACATCTTGTATTGATAACAAGTTTTTATTTTATTACACATCTTTTCAAAGCGTTCCTATACTCACTGATACTAAAACTTGACAATTATATTTGGTCACTTAATTCTAAAATTTATTTAAATTTAAAATTATAAACATCCAAAATTATTTTGGTATTTTCTTTTTTTTTTTTTTTTTTTTTTTTTTTTTTTTTTTTAATTCTATTTACATTGAAGGCTGACTCTATCGTAACTTTCAACACGTCTAGGATCGCAGTTGCCCGAAAAGCCGGGTTTTCTGCCATGAGGGAGAGTTGGAGATAAGATAAACCCACTTTGTGAATTTACTTCCCCTTATTCAACTCAACTCTACTCATTTACTTCTCTCATTTCTCCATACCCGCCGTCTATCCCATCGCCAAATCTCCCTCCCAACAAAATTCGTCTTTTCGGACTAAACAGAAACTATTGTCAATGGCTCAAATTTTCAGTTTTGCCATTGACCTGAAAAATTTTTTAAATTAGTACGCACTGCCTTTTACTTAAGTGCAGCCTCCATTATATACAACACTCTAAGGCAGTGCAGGCACGTGACAGATACACCGAGACCACTGCACCTGGAGTGTATTAAAAAAAAAATAATTTGTGTCACGTACCTGTTGGGGTCCCCCCTCCCCGTTCAACTGTGTAGTTAAATTTTCTAGTTTATACCAATTTTGGTGGAGCCGGACCATCGTTGCTTTCTCCGCCCGAAGGAAGATCTGCCAACCATGGCCCGCCTCCGAGTTCCGAATTCCACGGCCAGGACTGGTAAGATCGTGACCGCCCGAAAATGGGGGAGGATCCCTTCTGTAAACATACAACAGTATTTGAAATCTTATTTATAAACATAATTAAAGTGACCGATATAATTTTAAATTCGTCGCATTTTGAGTACCTACTATTTCCTTCGTCGCTGGGTTCCTCAGCACATACCGCATTCTGCATTTTTATTTCTACAATTTCGTAGGGTCCTTCATACAACAAGAAAAACTTCTTTATTTCTCTATCTTGAGCACTGGACAAATCATGCCTTTTTACTAACACTAATTGACATACCTCATACTTAGTCCATTTACCCTTGGCATCATGTTTCTGTTTTCTTCGCTCTCCTCTCGTGAGTAAGTTCTCGTTGGCCAATCTAATTTTCATGTTCCTGTCCAAAACTTGACCTTCTGGTGGGTATTCGTAAAGTTGTTCCAATATCCTGGGCGGCCTTGTTCCCCTAATCAACCTCATGCGGCGTAAATCCCGTGGACTCATGGGTGGTACAATTCAGCCACTCCTCTACTTTCTTCACGTAGGATGGCATTGTGTGTGTTTGGCGTGACAGTACGCCCGAAATATCCTACCAATCTCTCTCATCACCCGTTCTGCTTGGTTCGACTGAGGATGGTACACTGCCGTATGCTTGGGTATGATGCCTTCCCATCCAAGCGTCTGCCGCCACTTGCCGCTTATAAACTGTGGACCATGGTCAGATAATATAATTTTCGGTTTTCCAACATTAAGCATGTAGTCTTTTACTATTTTCTCACTGAGTACTTTACTCGTCGCTCTCTTAATGCTATATAACTTCACAAATTTTGAAAAGGTGTCTAGAACTACAAATACATATAACACACCCCCCTACCTCTGGGTAATGGTCCATATAAATCTACTGCAACTAAATCAAAAGGTTTATCTACTTTTATGTAACTCATCTCTCCTTCCACTTTATAATTCACTACTTTCGATTTCTGACATAAATCACACACTCTCAACACTTTTCTAACTCTCTTCTCCATATTCATATACATGATTCTTTCAAAACATTTGCACATTTTCTCGCCCCAAAATGACCACATCTTCAATGACAATCCCAAACAATTTTATCTATTAACCCCTCGGGTATAACTAACCTCCAATCACGCTCCCCACTATCTACTTTTTTAAACAAAATACCTTGATATATTTGAAATCGCTCATTTTATTCTGATCCCTCTACCTCTGTCTCTAAACTAACAATTATTCTACCCAATTTACTTTCAGCTCTTTGCATGTTTTTAATGTCACTTAATTCTTCACCAAAAATTCTATCTTCTCTAGTTAATCTAAAAATTTCTATTTCTTTAAGATCCCTACCAGTTTTATTGTCTATAACATCTACTCTAGAAAGTGTATCTGGTACCTTATTATCTGACCCCTTTATGTACTCCCATGAAAAGTTATATTCTTGTAAGGCTAATACCCACCTGGTTAATCTGCTATGTGTCAGCTTACATGAATTAAGGAATGACAATGCCTTGTGGTCCGTCCGGATTATCTTGGTATTACCTAGGATGTAGGTCCGGAATTTACCCACGGCGAACACAATACTTAGAAGTTCTTTTTCAGTCGTCGTATAATTTTTCTCAGCCGACAACAGCGATCTACTGGCGAAGGCGACCGTCAGATGTTCCTTGTTGCAACCCTCCTGGTAGAGCTCCGCCCCTAGCGCTACATTGCTGGCGTCGGTCTGCAAATAAAAAGTTTTATTAAAATCGGGATGATTCATCATTATCATGTGACTAAACTTTCTCTTAATTTCGTTGAACGCATTCCGTTCCGTATCGCCCCATCTCCACTGTTTATTCTTCTGCAGTACAGCACTCAGTTTGGATGTTGTGTGTGCGTAGTTCTCCTGAAATTTCCTGTAAAAATTGCACAGGCCTAAGAAACTTTGTAATTGCTTAATGTTTTTAGGTTCGGGGAATCGCATTATGGCTTCTACTTTGTCAGGGTTGGCTAATATCCCCTCCTGTGTAATAATAAATCCTAAGAAATGTATTTCTGTCTGCAGAAACTTAGACTTGTCCCAATTCACTGTTAAGCCCCCTCTTTGCAGCTTATCTAATACATATTCTATGTGTTCTAAATGTTCAGTAAATGTTCTAGAAGTTATCAATATATCATCGACATATACAGTTAAAAAGTCTAAATCCTTAGGTTGTAAAATATTATCTAAACATTTAATAAAACTGGCAACACTGGTGTTTAATCCAAAAGGTAAGCGTTTGAACTGGTAATTCTTACTGTTAAAAAGAAACGCTGTGTATTTCCTGCTCTCTGTTGCTAATGGTACCTGCCAGTATCCAGCGGTCAGGTCTAAAGACGTCATGTATTTGACTCCGCTGAACTTCTGTAAAATCTCATTTATGGGTTCCGGAGATTCCCTGTCAGGTATAATAATTTGATTAATTTTCCGAGCATCTAAACATAACCTTACCTTGCCATCCTTTTTGATCACTACTACCAAAGGGTTTGAGTAGGGTGATACTGAGCGTTCAATTATGCCTCCCTGCATCATCCGGTCTAGTTCCTCCTGTACAGCCCTCCTCTTCGAAAACGGCACCGAGTAGCTCCTCTGCATGTATGGTGCGTGGTCCCGAACTTTCAGCTCGCAGATGTAGTCCTTCGCTTTCCCTGGTGATTCATCAAAACACCTCTCTGAACCGCTCCACAACTGCCCACAGCTCCTCTCGCTGAGTATTTCCTACAACTGTATCTTCATTAAAAAATTTGTCAGCTCTATCTGCCCACACACTCTCATTACGCTCATGCATTTCTCCCTCCTCATTCTCTAGGCTATCACTCTCTAGACATATATTTATTTTGGTCTCTATCTCTCTATCGCTTATCTGCTTATGTAACATTTTTATTCCCGTGACTTTAGCTTCATTTACTACTTTCTTACACTCTATTCTGACTGGTTTATTCCCCTTTTCAAATTTTACTATTTGTTTATTGAAATCTATTACTGCTCCGTTTCTTTCCAAAAAATCATTTCCCAATATTACATCTAGACTCAACCCTTTAACTACCAGGAAAGTGTTTTCAAATTCAACTTCATTTATAAAAATATTTAATTGTATTTGTCTGGTTATTCCTTACTTCTTACCCCAGTTACCCCCACTACTGTAACCCCGGCAACTGGTAATGACGGTATATTCTTGTTTAACTCTTTTTAATTCACCCATGACATTTTCAGAAATTACTGAGATCTCGCTACCAGTATCAATTAAAGTTTTATAATTCTTACCTTCAATGTTAATTGTCACCTCAGTCAATCCTGTTCTGCGTTCCATCACCTTGTTCTCCTCTTCTTCTAACAATTCTTTCGCCATGTCCATCTTGATAACGTTGTTTGCGTATTCGTTGATTACTTGGACCCTGTTCTCCGTAGACAATGGTTGGGCCCGCTTCTCCATTGTCCTCCTTAGTTTTCCGTGGATGGACCTGCTACAGCTGGATGATTTCCTCCCCTTCCTCTATTATAATGTCCTCCTCCTCTCAGCGCTCCTCTATAAAATTCTCCTCCCCTCGACTGTTGATTTGGTGGTGGGTTCGTTCTCTCGTTCCTGGCGCACTCCCTGGTTCGATGACATCTAAAACAATTAGTTCGATTAGCATAGTTATCAGTTTCACAATCTCTACACCTCCAACTCTCGCCCCTATTATCGAAACTTCCTCCCCGCGCTCCACGGTGAAAATTGTGTATTCCCCTTGGTTGATTATTATTCCCATGTATATGTGATACTGGTATGTTTATCCGCCTACTCATATCCCGTTCTCTTATATTCTGAAATATGTCTAAGATTTTCTCTAATTCCTTGATTTCTACAATCTCTCGAGTCATTAATGTAATTTGTATTTCTCTCGGTAAGTGCTTGCTTATGTGACGGACGAATGACCCAAATGGTAACGGTGGCTCTAAATATTTTGCCTCATTATATAGTCGCATTACATACATAGTTACGTTACCCCCTTGGTTCCCAAAATTACCTGGTCCCATAATTTTACTCCGTAATATCTCTTGTTCCTCCTCCGACCAATATTTCTCTCTAAAAGCCGTTTCAAAACACTGATAATTTACCCAGTCTACTTTATGCACCTCCGCCCATACCGCGGAATTCCCTCTAAAACACTTCATGATTTTTAACAATTGTACCTCCCAACTACTTCTACAAAACTGATTAAATTCTCTGACCCTATTCAAAAACTGCATAGGGCGTACCCCCCTGTTTTCGTAATTAAATAACTCCAAATCAATATCGCTATTCATATCTTTGGCAATGACTATGTGTTCAGTAACTCTATTAAGTTTTTCGTTTATAGCTATATTCAATTCATCTTTAACATTAACTATACTCTGCTCAATTGACACAAATTTATTATTATTTAAATATTCAAATTGTTTATTACTTGTATCTATAGTATTTACTGCATTTTGTATAGCTTGTATCTCTGTTTTGCAGTTACTTTCTATTTCATTGATTTTGACATTAGTACTATTTTCATATGTTTCAATCTTATCAACTATACAATTCAATTTGTACTCATTACTAACATTACATTCATCTATTTTACGATCACAATTTTCGGTTACTTTTTGTATTTGTTCATTGGTTTTTTCTACCACACTACTCTCTATTTCGTCAATTTTATTATTCATACTATCTAATGAGTGACTCAACGTTTCATTTAATTCATATTTTAATTTGTTACAGTTACTCTCACAGTTGATGTGTACTTTATTAATTTCAGTTCTAAGTTTATCAAAACGACGGTCAAATTTTTCGTCACTAGAGTTAAAACGACTCTCAAATTTTTTGTCAATTGCATCAAACTTGTCATTCTGTATATCTAATTTCTCATTTATCTCGTTTTTCTGTTCATTGAATTTAATATTGAAATCACTATTGTTCATATCAAATCTATTGTTAATGAGATTAAATAAATCATTTAATGACAACTCTTTTTCTCTTGTATTTATTTTACTTGGTACGGGAGTAGAAATTGCTCCCGGCGAACTAATTACAGATATTTCCACATTCTGCTCGTCTATTGACCCCGCTTCTGTTTGAATACCAGAGTCGGTCTGACTGTCAGAGAGGCTGATCTCATTATTATCTGCCATTTTTTATAAATCTTTTCGATATATAATTCTTTGCAAAATATTAATGTAACACATACTTATCAAAAAAAAAATTCTACTCACCCATACTACACATAATCATGACATAACCTTACTACTTACGTTTACACATTTTTTAGTTACCTTAAACAACCATTCTGCTCTCCCAAGTAGGCTGTATTTATATAATTATATTATATAAATGTCCCTGTTCACAAGCCAATTGTACTGTTTCATATTTATTGATATTAATTAAACCTAAGGGAATTTACTTTTGACTCAATTACTTTCTAAATAATTTCTTCGGGCACCATGTTGTATTGCCAACTGTAAGGAAAACTTACCAAGGTTCGAATCAGCGAACCGGGAAGTGCAGAACTGGTTATTTAAGAAAGTACGACTGAATTACCATCACACCTATTTTAATTCATTTTCACACTTACAAAAGAAAACATGAAAATATAGCCCTTAACATAATTTCAAATGTTATATAGACAAAGGTTCCCCTTCCCTTCTCCTACTTTTTGCGATCTTATAGAAAAACAATAATAACATTTATTATGCATGATTTTCTCTTTCGAATAGAAATGAATACATTTTATAAACCTAGGATTAGTTTTAAAAGCGGAAACCAGCACTTCCTATTTTACTATAATTAAACAAAGCCCCCACACTCGCTCACATACTACCCATTTTAGATTTTCCCCTTAAACTCCCATTTTATTTAATTTGCCCCATCTGTTTTGGATTTCTGAAAAATATAATAAATTTTGATAATTCTGTGTATATCCTGGTAAAACTTATCTGCCTCGAGTCCGAATTCTAGTCCAGACGACGTCACATCGCTTTCCGTGCGCACTTTCACTTTAATTCATATTACCGAATTGTTATATTGTAAAGAAAACTGTTAGTCTCATTTTCAGTAAGAATTTTGATTTTAAGTCATATTTTGAAATATATTATTCACATTCTTTAAGGTGCGGGCCCGCAATTTACGTTCCGGAACTTTGTGTGTGTCACTCGCGCGAGTGTTGAAATTAGACTGGGACTAGGCCACCGGCACTATTTTATAACGTCGCCGTGGTTGTATGACCAATTCTCATTGTTTTTAAGTTTGTATTACTACGCCAACTGCATTCCACCGTTATGTAAGGCGCTGACATAATATCGCCTGATGCTCAATTACATAATTTATTTACAGTTTTGTGTGTCATTGGTTGACCTTGGCACAGTTTGCTGTCTGTTGCTTCCTGCGTCTTTTGATATTCATGAATAATTTTCACAATCAGTGTTACCACTGCCGCTAACAATAAATATACCTTTCGGTTATGTTTTGTCCCAATTATCGTAGTAAAAAAATGTTATTTGTTTTATTAAACATACAAATTTCTCTATATTACCTCAAAATAGGCCCAAAATGCCCCGTTACAATACCCCCTCAATGAGATATTTTATGCCGAAGCATAAAAAATCTCATTGACACATTCATACTTGCTAAAGGGATCAGCCAGGATATGTCGCCACAACCCCCTGTATGGTTTACAAAAAAAAATAATCAACTCACCCTTGGTCCGGTGACTGTGACCGCACCTGAATGACAATACTGGACTTCTCTCTCGAGATCCCAACACCGTAGAGTCAGACAGATACTTAACGCCCCTGCTCTGACGCGCTGGCCAGCTCAGGTCCGCCACCACAGCATCACCAAACACTGAAACAACAAATCAAATATCAAATACTGGCCTTATACAACACCATATCCCCAACTGATCTGTTTCCCCCTAGCGGTGCTGGTTTGCGCTAAGAAGCACTGGTTTTGTTTTTTACTTATTTCTAACATATATCAGAATACCTAACAACAACATGATACCCATTTTAAAATTCCATAATCTCATTCTATCTACTTTGTCTTGTTAACTTTTATCCCAAAATTCAAAATTATTGCCCTGATTCCCATCAGAATTTAAATAAACATTTCCCATTTCCATATTACACATTTCTCTCATCCCCAATTTGCATTGAAAATATTTAAATTCATAAAATTCTCTTATACTAACAAACACAATATAACATAAGAAAACATAGTACATTCCAAATTCACATTATTATTATTATCTTAAAATAAACAATTCGTATTTAAAATGTTACACATTTTACATCATTAAATTTGCATATAAAATCATAAAATTACCTTTTAAACTCACTTTACTTTTATTAATTCGTTTCTCAAATTTTTTTTTTTTTAATCAATTTTCGTTTTACACATCAGTTCATTTATTATTCCATTTCATTAATTTGGGTGATTCTCAGTTATTCATCATAATTCACTTTATCAACTTGGCATTTACCCATAATCTTCCCCTTTTATTACTCTAACGCTCCCTTACAAAATCTTTAACTAGTATGACACCCCTCTATCAAAAAATCTACTAACCCTTCTCTACCTCTAACTACTTACTACTTTAACTCAATTCACCACCTTCTCTCTATATATATAAAAAAAATACTCTCTAACCCTTTGTACATAGGATATGTGTACCCCCCCCAAAAACTCATTTCCCTTATCTGGTTCCTGGATTCTACCTAAGGCAACCCTTTCCCCACTAAATCGATCCCAATCCCGTCCCAACTTATCATCATGTTGCGGACTCCCACATTACACTACCCCCTACTACAAAATTGCCATCCCCAAAATCTCAATCTCATTACCTTACTACAACTACAACAAAATAACATCATCAATTATAAACATCAATATATCACTCAAAACTCCACATATATTCTCCATTACTACTGTGTCCCCACTTATACTCAAATTCTCTATTACTTGTATTTCATCTCTCATTCTCTTTAATACCCCAATATATTCAACTTGACTAACTCAAACGTGTTACTCAAACAATTACTATCACCCAACTTCTATTATTTACAACCCATTGAAAATTTTAACTATCACAACTTTATTTCATTTTATTTTAAAATCTATAAACACATTGAATACATATTATTATATTTTATAATCCTTATTCCTAACAAACTACATGCAATTAACACAATAAGACATAATAAACACAATATAGGAAGTATGTAGTGCATCTATTTTTCAAATCAAAACAAAATTATTTAGTAGCGATGTGATGTTTCTATTTATTGATATTAATAACTAAATATAATGTGATTTCGAATTTGTCAAAATTGTACTATCTACTTTGTCGGGCGCCATCTTGCCAACTGCAAGAAAATAATTTACCAAGGTTCGTATCAGCGAACTAGAAGAACAGAATGTGGTTTATTTGTAATGATTAATTTAATTCACATTGGCAATGAACAAAAGGTTTATTTACTCTAAAATGCACACAACAAAAAAATAAAACTTCTTTTACTACACTTACATACTATTGCCAACTTAACTATGAACTCATGAAATAAATGCCATTAAAATTAATTTCCGTACATCCATTTCTTTTTATTATTGATTTGGTCTTATTTATTAATTATATTTCTTTGATTATGTTTCCCCCATAATTACATTTAATAATTATATACCTACACAAACCAGCACTTCCTTTAATTTCTATATTCACTCTCTCTCTCTCTCTCTCTCTACATTTCTATTCCCCTTCCATTTTTAATTGATTTTAATTAATTTTAATTTTAATTAATTTAAGTTTATTTTGTAGGCTGCCAGTTCTTTGTTAACCATTCTCAAAATTTGCTTTTTAAAAGGTTTTAGATTTAACCAATGTTGGTTACTTATCTGCCAAAGATTTTGATGAGTCCGTCTCTAACACGTATTTCATTCCGATTCCGCACATTTTCTTATTTATTCACTCTCCGGAACTATAACGCTATAAAACGGTTTGTTTTTTGTTGAAAGTTCACATTTTGAAACCAATTGTTGTATACGGGCGCGTCGGCGAACGCACAATAACTTCGCCCGAAAACCGGCGAACCGGCGACGCACAGTGGTTAGCGTCTGTATCACTCAGATGTTGTTTTGCGACTGTTTGTTCGGTGCCTCACACAGTTGCTGGCGTGACACACCCAGGATAGGCTCTGACGAAACCGATGACACACAGTTGTTATATAAGTTGCTGATGCAACGCATCGCCTGATGTCTGGTTGCATAATTGGTTGACAGATTTAGTTACATAACGTGTTTACGTTTTCCGGGTTCGTCATTGTCCTTGAACAGACTTTGGTACAGTTATTAAACTGTCCACACAATATTAAACAATTCTCACAGTCAATGCTGCCACTTTGCGATCGCTTCCACAATAACAAATTTACCTCTCGGTCACAAAATTTTCCTATCACTCAACAAGTTATTTATTATTTATAACAAAAAATACAAATTCTGTTATTACCCCAGGTATGCCCAAAAATGCCCCGCTACAATACCCCCTCAATGAGATATTTTATGCCGAAGCATAAAAAATCTCATTGACACATTCATACTTGCTAGAGGGATCAGCCAGGATATGTCGCCACAACCCCCTGTATGGTTTACACAAAAGAATAATCAACTCACCCTTGGTCCGGTGACTGTGACCGCATCTGCATGACAATACTGGACTTCTCTCTCTAGATCCCAACACCGTAGAGTCAGACAGATACTCCACGCCCCTGCTCTGACGCGCAGGCCAGCTCAGGTCCGCCGCCACAGCACCACCAAACACTGAAACAAATCAAAATATTAAATAGTGGCCTTATACAACACCATATCCCCAACTGATCTGTTTCCCCCTAGCGTTGCTGGTTTGCGCTAAGAAGCACTGGTTTTGTTTTTCATTTATCGCTAACATGTATATATCATAACATATTTACCAACAATATATATATACCCCTCTTAAAATTCCATCTACTTACCCTTATCAACTTTACCCCAAAATTCAAAATCATTGCCCTGATTCCCATCAGAATTTAAGCAAACAGACGACTGACTTATTAACATTTCCCATTACCATATTACATTTCTCTCATCCCCAATTTAAAAATGCATTTAAAATAGTTAACTTCATAAAATTCTCTTAAACTAACAAACACAATATAACATAAGAAAATATAATACACTTCTAATTCACATTAAAATAAACAATTGGTATTTAACATGTTACACACATTAAGTTGGCATATAAAATCAGAAAATTACTTTTAAACTTGATTTACTCTTATTAATTCGTTTCTCAAAATTACAAAAATTATTTTTTTTTTTTTTTTCTTTTTTTTTTTTTTTTTTTCAATTCTGGCCATCATTATTCCATTTCATTACTTTGGGTGATTCTACGTTATTCCTTATAATTTACTTTATCAACTTGGCATTTACTCACAAACTTCCCCTTTCATTACTCTAACGCTCCCTTACAAAATCTTTAACTAGTATGACACCCCACTATCCAAATTTTACGAACCCTTCTCTACCTCTAACTACTTACTATTTTAACTCCAATCGCCACCTTCTACTCTTATAAAAAAAAAAATACTCTCTAACCCTTTATACATAGGATACGTGTTTCCTTCCCAAAACTCATTCCCTTATGTTGGTCCCTGGACTCCCCCTAGGTAACCCTTTCCGGCGCCAATCGGTCCCTATCCCGTCCCAACCCTTATGTTGCGGACTCCCCAAATACACTACCACTACTACAAAATTGCCATCCCCAAAAAATCTCACTCTCATAACTTCACTACAACTACAACAAATTAACATCAACAAATAAACAACATATCGCTCAAAACTCTACATAAATTCTCCATTTCTACTGTGTCTCCACTTATACTTCTCAAAATTCTATAACATACATTAACTCAAAACAACATTGCATTATTTTCATTTCCACTATTACTTTAACTCTTACTTCGATTTGGACAAATCTATGTCCCACAAAATTCAACTTGGACTGACTCAAACATTTTATTCAAACAATTACTATCACCCACTTCTATCTTTTGCAACCTATTGAAAATTTTACCTATTACAACTATTTTTCATTTTATTTTTAAAATCTATAAACACATTGAAAACATATTATTATATTTTTATAATACTTATTCCTAACATACTAATGCAATCAACACAATAAGACATAATAACACAATATAAGAAGTATTTAGTGCATCTATTTTTTAAATTCAAACAAAATTATTGAGTAGCAAATCATCATTATTAATTAAAATATATCAAATTTTTAATACGTTATCCCCTTGGATAACCTCCCAGCTACACACACTTGTATAATACATCACATAACATAATACACAAATATACATTGAACCAACAATTCTCTTTTAACTAATTTATCTAAAAATTTATAAACATTATTTAAAATTTTTCATTAACTCTTTTTATTTATCCTCATTATTTATTTATCCTGTGTTGCAATCAGATTTTCAAAATTGCTTAAAATTTATTATTAACATATATTTTTAACCATTAAGTTATTCCACAAAATAGACCATTTAACATTTATTTACTTATTAATTATTATTAAATCAAAATCTCACCAAACAATTTACATTCACAAACAAAAAATTCAAGCATATAACATTCAATCACAATATCTAAACATCTCAACTTATTTAATTCATTTGATTATTAAAATAACATTTCAATTATTATCAACATTCTACAAATCATTAACTATTGTCTTCATAATTATTTTGTTATTTAATTACAGTGCTAAAATATTAATAATATTATTATTATTAATACAACATTTTCTAAAACATATACACATTACTTTTCTAACATTTCACAATACACACCAATGAATTCAATATTATTTACAAAATATGCGTCAAAACTGTTCAAGTGTATCTCACTTCAGATGTCCAAATCAGCAAGGTCATTACCAAAAATTTACAATATTTAAAAATGTCCCAACACTGATCTTTTAGCTCATCCTCCATCGTCATATATATATCTAGTGTATTTGTAACATTCATCATTTTTATCAACACACAAATTATGATAATCATTACTATCATAATAATCTATCAACTCTATTTCATCCATTGTACCACTATAAATCTTGTCACCATAGGTTAGGATTGTCCCGTCTATATCAGGGTTATTTGTTAATGTCAGGTAAATTTTCTCATCTTTGTATTCCTCAACTACTACGTCAGGTAAGTCATTATAGTCAGGTAAGATATTATCAAAATTATTTTCTGTCTCTCTTTCAACAGGTACGTATTTCACATGATTCATCATCACCCCTTTTATTAATTTTCTCAATTCATCATACTTTCTTTCTAACTTATATAGTTCTATTTCATTCTCAATATATAACTCTCTTTCTTCATAGCACCACATCACACTCTCACAATTATTACGGACAGAGGGTACAACATTATACAACATTACTTCATTTAACAATAAGGGTCTCTTGCCCTGAAAAAACAACATTAAATCATCATCATCATTATAAACAATAAGGGGAAAATTTGCCCTCTGTCCCCACTCAACTACAACATTATTTTTCCACTCTCTTTCTATTTCATAAACACTCATTAACATTTCATTATCGCATTCTAAAACTTCATCAGTACTTTCTATATTTACTCCATTATTTTTTAACATTATATTTTCACTTATATTGTCATAATTATCATTCCTACTTACCTCGGAATTGTAATTAATACCATTATCATCACTAGTCAACACTATTTCTCCCACTATTTGATCACTGTTAGCTATTAACTCATTATTCGAATTGTCACTCACCTGGTTACTTATTTCTTCACTATTATCAAAGACACCACTTACCTGTGTTAACTCAACGTTTACTTGACACCTATCTTCCTCCTCCTTCTCGTCTGGTTTATCAAAAGCGTCTTTTATTGTATCACAACCCTTACTCATTATTTCCTTTGTTTCGTGTAAATCTATATGTAACTCATCAAAACCCTTGTTCATATTATCAAAATGTTTACTCATCATTTCCCCCCTCTCATCAAGCCATTTATTCATCATATCAAAATTCTTATCCATTTTTGCATTTAACTCATTTAGTAGGTTAAAGAGGTCATATACTGTATATTCTTTTTCTTCCACCCCTAAACTACCGTTATCATTAGGCCTATATTCCGTCTTAATCTCTACCACTGTCGCTTCAACGATCTTACCTTTATTGCTTGGCACCTCACTATCAATATCATCACTGTGCTTCTTAATTTCTGCAAATATTCCCTCTTCCATTTCTTCCATTCGTGTTAAACTATCTTCTAAACTCCCCCATTCCTCGTCCGTCATTTCACCTACAACCCCTCTAAATTCGCTTTCCCACTCCTTCCATACGAAGCCACTATCATTTTCTTGTATCTTAGCCATATTAAAAAATTTTATTATAATACCCTTTATATAATATAATTCATCTCATACACACTAATTACCCTCACAATACTCATAAACACATAAACAAATAATGCACTACATACATAACCCTATCAAAACATAACCCCATACTTGCGTCTATTTTATGTTCGAAAAAAAAAATTTATTCTACCTCAACAACCATTCTGTTCTCCCCGTAGGCCGTATTTTATATAAATTTATTGATATAAAATTGTCCCTGTTCCAGAAGCCAAATGTGATGTTTCTATTTATTGATATTAATAACTAAATATAATGTGATTTCGAATTTGTCAAAATTGTACTATCTACTTTGTCGGGCGCCATCTTGCCAACTGCAAGAAAATAATTTACCAAGGTTCGTATCAGCGAACTAGAAGAACAGAATGTGGTTTATTTGTAATGATTAATTTAATTCACATTGGCAATGAACAAAAGGTTTATTTACTCTAAAATGCACACAACAAAAAAATAAAACTTCTTTTACTACACTTACATACTATTGCCAACTTAACTATGAACTCATGAAATAAATGCCATTAAAATTAATTTCCGTACATCCTTTTCTTTTTATTATTGATTTGGTCTTATTTATTAATTATATTTCTTTGATTATGTTTCCCCCATAATTACATTTAATAATTATATACCTACACAAACCAGCACTTCCTTTAATTTCTATATTCACTCTCTCTCTCTCTCTCTCTCTCTACATTTCTATTCCCCTTCCATTTTTAATTGATTTTAATTAATTTTAATTTTAATTAATTTAAGTTTATTTTGTAGGCTGCCAGTTCTTTGTTAACCATTCTCAAAATTTGCTTTTTAAAAGGTTTTAGATTTAACCAATGTTGGTTACTTATCTGCCAAAGATTTTGATGAGTCCGTCTCTAACACGTATTTCATTCCGATTCCGCACATTTTCTTATTTATTCACTCTCCGGAACTATAACGCTATAAAACTGTTTGTTTTTTGTTGAAAGTTCACATTTTGAAACCAATTGTTGTATACGGGCGCGTCGGCGAACGCACAATAACTTCGCCCGAAAACCGGCGAACCGGCGACGCACAGTGGTTAGCGTCTGTATCACTCAGATGTTGTTTTGCGACTGTTTGTTCGGTGCCTCACACAGTTGCTGGCGTGACACACCCAGGATAGGCTCTGACGAAACCGATGACACACAGTTGTTATATAAGTTGCTGATGCAACGCATCGCCTGATGTCTGGTTGCATAATTGGTTGACAGATTTAGTTACATAACGTGTTTACGTTTTCCGGGTTCGTCATTGTCCTTGAACAGACTTTGGTACAGTTATTAAACTGTCCACACAATATTAAACAATTCTCACAGTCAATGCTGCCACTTTGCGATCGCTTCCACAATAACAAATTTACCTCTCGGTCACAAAATTTTCCTATCACTCAACAAGTTATTTATTATTTATAACAAAAAATACAAATTCTGTTATTACCCCAGGTATGCCCAAAAATGCCCCGCTACAGCGAGTTATCATTATTAAAATACAACAAATTTCTAATTCGTTACCCCCCTGGATAACCTCCCTGCCACACACACTATGACCCCCCTGGACTGTGGCGTCCAGTTGCGTCCACAAGGACTGAAATTTTGGAGGAATTTAACATCTCCGTGTCCTTGCTTCTGCGTTACATTTGAAAGGTTTAGATATCATAATATCTTTGTTCTATAGTTATGCGCCCTTAATGCGGGTCTACCACCTTGCTTTGCTGTTCCTCCTCGAACAGAGTGGCAGCCGCTGTTCCATAGTGCCGGGATTTCCCCTAGTTTCACCCCCCATTAATTTCTAATATAGACCAATTTCAAATCAGCTATGGTCAAGGGACTTGATATGACCATAGCTGACCGCTAGCCAAAACCACGATTAGTGCTGGTAAGGCAGTAATCGCCCGAAAAGTCGGGGAAATCATCTCTTCCTTCAGGCATGTACTCATCATCATTATTTTGCACGGCACGGCAATTTATCAAGTTACAATTTAAAATTGTACAAAAGGTGTGCCGTGCATTTTCGCCATGTTGGCCTCCGATGGAGGTAACACTCTCTGTTACCCCCAACACTTTCCGCTATCTACTGGGGCACATGCCACCCCAGCAACAGCAACTTAATAACTAATTAATTAGAATCATAACTAAACTTTCAACAATTGCAGTTCCACACTCCACTGTTCTATCACTTCATTGAGCACCAATCTACCCCCCAAAATTATCCCCACATCTTGTATTGATAACAAGTTTTTATTTTATTACACATCTTTTCAAAGCGTTCCTATACTCACTGATACTAAAACTTGACAATTATATTTGGTCACTTAATTCTAAAATTTATTTAAATTTAAAATTATAAACATCCAAAATTATTTTGGTATTTTTTTTTTTTTTTTTTTTTTTTTTTTTTTTTTTTTTTTAATTCTATTTACATTGAAGGCTGACTCTATCGTAACTTTCAACACGTCTAGGATCGCAGTTGCCCGAAAAGCCGGGTTTTCTGCCATGAGGGAGAGTTGGAGATAAGATAAACCCACTTTGTGAATTTACTTCCCCTTATTCAACTCAACTCTACTCATTTACTTCTCTCATTTCTCCATACCCGCCGTCTATCCCATCGCCAAATCTCCCTCCCAACAAAATTCGTCTTTTCGGACTAAACAGAAACTATTGTCAATGGCTCAAATTTTCAGTTTTGCCATTGACCTGAAAAATTTTTTAAATTAGTACGCACTGCCTTTTACTTAAGTGCAGCCTCCATTATATACAACACTCTAAGGCAGTGCAGGCACGTGACAGATACACCGAGACCACTGCACCTGGAGTGTATTAAAAAAAAAATAATTTGTGTCACGTACCTGTTGGGGTCCCCCTCCCCGTTCAACTGTGTAGTTAAATTTTCTAGTTTATACCAATTTTGGTGGAGCCGGACCATCGTTGCTTTCTCCGCCCGAAGGAAGATCTGCCAACCATGGCCCGCCTCCGAGTTCCGAATTCCACGGCCAGGACTGGTAAGATCGTGACCGCCCGAAAATGGGGGAGGATCCCTTCTGTAAACATACAACAGTATTTGAAATCTTATTTATAAACATAATTAAAGTGACCGATATAATTTTAAATTCGTCGCATTTTGAGTACCTACTATTTCCTTCGTCGCTGGGTTCCTCAGCACATACGCATTCTGCATTTTTATTTCTACAATTTCGTAGGGTCCTTCATACAACAAGAAAAACTTCTTTATTTCTCTATCTTGAGCACTGGACAAATCATGCCTTTTTACTAACACTAATTGACATACCTCATACTTAGTCCATTTACCCTTGGCATCATGTTTCTGTTTTCTTCGCTCTCCTCTCGTGAGTAAGTTCTCGTTGGCCAATCTAATTTTCATGTTCCTGTCCAAAACTTGACCTTCTGGTGGGTATTCGTAAAGTTGTTCCAATATCCTGGGCGGCCTTGTTCCCCTAATCAACTCATGCGGCGTAAATCCCGTGGACTCATGGGTGGTACAATTCAGCCACTCCTCTACTTTCTTCACGTAGGATGGCCATTGTGTGTGTTTGGCGTGACAGTACGCCCGAAATATCCTACCAATCTCTCTCATCACCCGTTCTGCTTGGTTCGACTGAGGATGGTACACTGCCGTATGCTTGGGTATGATGCCTTCCCATCCAAGCGTCTGCCGCCACTTGCCGCTTATAAACTGTGGACCATGGTCAGATAATATAATTTTCGGTTTTCCAACATTAAGCATGTAGTCTTTTACTATTTTCTCACTGAGTACTTTACTCGTCGCTCTCTTAATGCTATATAACTTCACAAATTTTGAAAAGGTGTCTAGAACTACAAATACATATAACACACCCCCCTACCTCTGGGTAATGGTCCATATAAATCTACTGCAACTAAATCAAAAGGTTTATCTACTTTTATGTAACTCATCTCTCCTTCCACTTTATAATTCACTACTTTCGATTTCTGACATAAATCACACACTCTCAACACTTTTCTAACTCTCTTCTCCATATTCTTAAATATACATGATTCTTTCAAAACATTTGCACATTTTCTCGCCCCAAAATGACCACATCTTCAATGACAATCCCAAACAATTTTATCTATTAACCCCTCGGGTATAACTAACCTCCAATCACGCTCCCCACTATCTACTTTTTTAAACAAAATACCTTGATATATTTGAAATCGCTCATTATATTCTGATCCCTCTACCTCTGTCTCTAAACTAACAATTATTCTACCCAATTTACTTTCAGCTCTTTGCATGTTTTTAATGTCACTTAATTCTTCACCAAAAATTCTATCTTCTCTAGTTAATCTAAAAATTTCTATTTCTTTAAGATCCCTACCAGTTTTATTGTCTATAACATCTACTCTAGAAAGTGTATCTGGTACCTTATTATCTGACCCCTTTATGTACTCCCATGAAAAGTTATATTCTTGTAAGGCTAATACCCACCTGGTTAATCTGCTATGTGTCAGCTTACATGAATTAAGGAATGACAATGCCTTGTGGTCCGTCCGGATTATCTTGGTATTACCTAGGATGTAGGTCCGGAATTTACCCACGGCGAACACAATACTTAGAAGTTCTTTTTCAGTCGTCGTATAATTTTTCTCAGCCGACAACAGCGATCTACTGGCGAAGGCGACCGTCAGATGTTCCTTGTTGCAACCCTCCTGGTAGAGCTCCGCCCCTAGCGCTACATTGCTGGCGTCGGTCTGCAAATAAAAAGTTTTATTAAAATCGGGATGATTCATCATTATCATGTGACTAAACTTTCTCTTAATTTCGTTGAACGCATTCCGTTCCGTATCGCCCCATCTCCACTGTTTATTCTTCTGCAGTACAGCACTCAGTTTGGATGTTGTGTGTGCGTAGTTCTCCTGAAATTTCCTGTAAAAATTGCACAGGCCTAAGAAACTTTGTAATTGCTTAATGTTTTTAGGTTCGGGGAATCGCATTATGGCTTCTACTTTGTCAGGGTTGGCTAATATCCCCTCCTGTGTAATAATAAATCCTAAGAAATGTATTTCTGTCTGCAGAAACTTAGACTTGTCCCAATTCACTGTTAAGCCCCCTCTTTGCAGCTTATCTAATACATATTCTATGTGTTCTAAATGTTCAGTAAATGTTCTAGAAGTTATCAATATATCATCGACATATACAGTTAAAAAGTCTAAATCCTTAGGTTGTAAAATATTATCTAAACATTTAATAAAACTGGCAACACTGGTGTTTAATCCAAAAGGTAAGCGTTTGAACTGGTAATTCTTACTGTTAAAAAGAAACGCTGTGTATTTCCTGCTCTCTGTTGCTAATGGTACCTGCCAGTATCCAGCGGTCAGGTCTAAAGACGTCATGTATTTGACTCCGCTGAACTTCTGTAAAATCTCATTTATGGGTTCCGGAGATTCCCTGTCAGGTATAATAATTTGATTAATTTTCCGAGCATCTAAACATAACCTTACCTTGCCATCCTTTTTGATCACTACTACCAAAGGGTTTGAGTAGGGTGATACTGAGCGTTCAATTATGCCTCCCTGCATCATCCGGTCTAGTTCCTCCTGTACAGCCCTCCTCTTCGAAAACGGCACCGAGTAGCTCCTCTGCATGTATGGTGCGTGGTCCCGAACTTTCAGCTCGCAGATGTAGTCCTTCGCTTTCCCTGGTGATTCATCAAAACACCTCTCTGAACCGCTCCACAACTGCCCACAGCTCCTCTCGCTGAGTATTTCCTACAACTGTATCTTCATTAAAAAATTTGTCAGCTCTATCTGCCCACACACTCTCATTACGCTCATGCATTTCTCCCTCCTCATTCTCTAGGCTATCACTCTCTAGACATATATTTATTTTGGTCTCTATCTCTCTATCGCTTATCTGCTTATGTAACATTTTTATTCCCGTGACTTTAGCTTCATTTACTACTTTCTTAAACTCTATTCTGACTGGTTTATTCCCCTTTTCAAATTTTACTATTTGTTTATTGAAATCTATTACTGCTCCGTTTCTTTCCAAAAAATCATTTCCCAATATTACATCTAGACTCAACCCTTTAACTACCAGGAAAGTGTTTTCAAATTCAACTTCATTTATAAAAATATTTAATTGTATTTGTCTGGTTATTCTCTTACTTCTTACCCCAGTTACTCCCACTACTGTAACCCCGGCAACTGGTAATGACGGTATATTCTTGTTTAACTCTTTTAATTCACCCATGACATTTTCAGAAATTACTGAGATCTCGCTACCAGTATCAATTAAAGTTTTATAATTCTTACCTTCAATGTTAATTGTCACCTCAGTCAATCCTGTTCTGCGTTCCATCACCTTGTTCTACTCTTCTTCTAACAATTCTTTCGCCATGTCCATCTTGATAACGTTGTTTGCGTATTCGTTGATTACTTGGACCCTGTTCTCCGTAGACAATGGTTGGGCCCGCTTCTCCATTGTCCTCCTTAGTTTTCCGTGGATGGACCTGCTACAGCTGGATGATTTCCTCCCCTTCCTCTATTATAATGTCCTCCTCCTCTCGGCGCTTCTCTATAAAATTCTCCTCCCCTCGACTGTTGATTTGGTGGTGGGTTCGTTCTCTCGTTCCTGGCGCACTCCCTGGTTCGATGACATCTAAAACAATTTGTTCGATTAGCATAGTTATCAGTTTCACAATCTCTACACCTCCAACTCTCGCCCCTATTATCGAAACTTCCTCCCCGCGCTCCACGGTGAAAATTGTGTATTCCCCTTGGTTGATTATTATTCCCATTTATATGTGATACTGGTATGTTTATCCGCCTACTCATATCCCGTTCTCTTATATTCTGAAATATGTCTAAGATTTTCTCTAATTCCTTGATTTCTACAATCTCTCGAGTCATTAATGTAATTTGTATTTCTCTCGGTAAGTGCTTGCTTATGTGACGGACGAATGACCCAAATGGTAACGGTGGCTCTAAATATTTTGCCTCATTATATAGTCGCATTACATACATAGTTACGTTACCCCCTTGGTTCCCAAAATTACCTGGTCCCATAATTTTACTCCGTAATATCTCTTGTTCCTCCTCCGACCAATATTTCTCTCTAAAAGCCGTTTCAAAACACTGATAATTTACCCAGTCTACTTTATGCACCTCCGCCCATACCGCGGAATTCCCTCTAAAACACTTCATGATTTTTAACAATTGTACCTCCCAACTACTTCTACAAAACTGATTAAATTCTCTGACCCTATTCAAAAACTGCATAGGGTGTACCCCCCTGTTTTCGTAATTAAATAACTCCAAATCAATATCGCTATTCATATCTTTGGCAATGACTATGTGTTCAGTAACTCTATTAAGTTTTTCGTTTATAGCTATATTCAATTCATCTTTAACATTAACTATACTCTGCTCAATTGACACAAATTTATTATTATTTAAATATTCAAATTGTTTATTACTTGTATCTATAGTATTTACTGTATTTTGTATAGCTTGTATCTCTGTTTTGCAGTTACTTTCTATTTCATTGATTTTGACATTAGTACTATTTTCATATGTTTCAATCTTATCAACTACACAATTCAATTTGTACTCATTACTAACATTACATTCATCTATTTTACGATCACAATTTTCGGTTACTTTTTGTATTTGTTCATTGGTTTTTTCTACCACACTACTCTCTATTTCGTCAATTTTATTATTCATACTATCTAATGAGTGACTCAACGTTTCATTTAATTCATATTTTAATTTGTTACAGTTACTCTCACAGTTGATGTGTACTTTATTAATTTCAGTTCTAAGTTCATCAAAACGACGGTCAAATTTTTCGTCACTAGAGTTAAAACGACTCAAATTTTTTGTCAATTGCATCAAACTTGTCATTCTGTATATCTAATTTCTCATTTATCTCGTTTTTCTGTTCATTGAATTTAATATTGAAATCACTATTGTTCATATCAAATCTATTGTTAATGAGATTAAATAAATCATTTAATGACAACTCTTTTTCTCTTGTATTTATTTTACTTGGTACGGGAGTAGAAATTGCTCCCGGCGAACTAATTACAGATATTTCCACATTCTGCTCGTCTATTGACCCCGCTTCTGTTTGAATACCAGAGTCGGTCTGACTGTCAGAGAGGCTGATCTCATTATTATCTGCCATTTTTTATAAATCTTTTCGATATATAATTCTTTGCAAAATATTAATATGTAACACATACTTATCAAAAAAAAAAATTCTACTCACCCATACTACACATAATCATGACATAACCTTACTACTTATGTTTACACATTTTTTAGTTACCTTAAACAACCATTCTGCTCTCCCAAGTAGGCTGTATTTATATAATTATATTATATAAATGTCCCTGTTCACAAGCCAATTGTACTGTTTGATATTTATTGATATTAATTAAACCTAAGGGAATTTACTTTTGACTCAATTATTTTCTAAATAATTTCTTCGGGCACCATGTTGTATTGCCAACTGTAAGGAAAACTTACCAAGGTTCGAATCAGCGAACCGGGAAGTGCAGAACTGGTTATTTAAGAAAGTACGACTGAATTACCATCACACCTATTTTAATTCATTTTCACACTTACAAAAGAAAACATGAAAATATAGCCCTTAACATAATTTCAAATGTTATATAGACAAAGGTTCCCCTTCCCTTCTCCTACTTTTTGCGATCTTATAGAAAAACAATAATAACATTTATTATGCATGATTTTCTCTTTCGAATAGAAATGAATACATTTTATAAACCTAGGATTAGTTTTAAAAGCGGAAACCAGCACTTCCTATTTTACTATAATTAAACAAAGCCCCCACACTCGCTCACATACTACCCATTTTAGATTTTCCCCTTAAACTCCCATTTTATTTAATTTGCCCCATCTGTTTTGGATTTCTGAAAAATATAATAAATTTTGATAATTCTGTGTATATCCTGGTAAAACTTATCTGCCTCGAGTCCGAATTCTAGTCCAGACGACGTCACATCGCTTTCCGTGCGCACTTTCACTTTAATTCATATTACCGAATTGTTATATTGTAAAGAAAACTGTTAGTCTCATTTTCAGTAAGAATTTTGATTTTAAGTCATATTTTGAAATATATTATTCACATTCTTTAAGGTGCGGGCCCGCAAACTACGTTCCGGAACTTTGTGTGTGTCACTCGCGCGAGTGTTGAAATTAGACTGGGACTAGGCCACCGGCACTATTTTATAACGTCGCCGTGGTTGTATGACCAATTCTCATTGTTTTTAAGTTTGTATTACTACGCCAACTGCATTCCACCGTTATGTAAGGCGCTGACGTAATATCGCCTGATGCTCAATTACATAATTTGTTTACAGTTTTGTGTGTCATTGGTTGACCTTGGCACAGTTTGCTGTCTGTTGCTTCCTGCGTCTTTTGATATTCATGAATAATTTTCACAATCAGTGTTACCACTGCCGCTAACAATAAATATACCTTTCGGTTATGTTTTGTCCCAATTATCGTAGTAAAAAAATGTTATTTGTTTTATTAAACATACAAATTTCTCTATATTACCTCAAAATAGGCCCAAAATGCCCCATTACAATACCCCCTCAATGAGATATTTTATGCCGAAGCATAAAAAATCTCATTGACACATTCATACTTGCTAAAGGGATCAGCCAGGATATGTCGCCACAACCCCCTGTATGGTTTACAAAAAAAAATAATCAACTCACCCTTGGTCCGGTGACTGTGACCGCACCTGAATGACAATACTGGACTTCTCTCTCGAGATCCCAACACCGTAGAGTCAGACAGATACTTAACGCCCCTGCTCTGACGCGCTGGCCAGCTCAGGTCCGCCACCACAGCATCACCAAACACTGAAACAACAAATCAAATATCAAATACTGGCCTTATACAACACCATATCCCCAACTGATCTGTTTCCCCCTAGCGGTGCTGGTTTGCGCTAAGAAGCACTGGTTTTGTTTTTTACTTATTTCTAACATATATCAGAATACCTAACAACAACATGATACCCATTTTAAAATTCAATAATCTCATTCTATCTACTTTGTCTTGTTAATTTTATCCCAAAATTCAAAATTATTGCCCTGATTCCCATCAGAATTTAAATAAACATTTCCCATTTCCATATTACACATTTCTCTCATCCCCAATTTGCATTGAAAATATTTAAATTCATAAAATTCTCTTATACTAACAAACACAATATAACATAAGAAAACATAGTACATTCCAAATTCACATTATTATTATTATCTTAAAATAAACAATTCGTATTTAAAATGTTACACATTTTACATCATTAAATTTGCATATAAAATCATAAAATTACCTTTTAAACTCACTTTACTTTTATTAATTTGTTTCTCAAATTTTTTTTTTTTTTTAATCAATTTTCGTTTTACACATCAGTTTATTTATTATTCCATTTCATTAATTTTGGTGATTCTCAGTTATTCATCATAATTCACTTTATCAACTTGGCATTTACCCATAATCTTCCCCTTTTATTACTCTAACGCTCCCTTACAAAATCTTTAACTAGTATGACACCCCTCTATCAAAAAATCTACTAACCCTTCTCTACCTCTAACTACTTACTACTTTAACTCAATTCACCACCTTCTCTCTCTATATATAAAAAAAATACTCTCTAACCCTTTGTACATAGGATATGTGTTCCCCCCCCAAAAACTCATTTCCCTTATCTGGTTCCTGGATTCTACCTAAGGCAACCCTTTCCCCACTAAATCGATCCCAATCCCGTCCCAACTTATCATCATGTTGCGGACTCCCACATTACACTACCCCCTACTACAAAATTGCCATCCCCAAAATCTCAATCTCATTACCTTACTACAACTACAACAAAATAACATCATCAATTATAAACATCAATATATCACTCAAAACTCCACATATATTCTCCATTACTACTGTGTCCCCACTTATACTCAAATTCTCTATTACTTGTATTTCATCTCTCATTCTCTTTAATACCCCAATATATTCAACTTGACTAACTCAAACGTGTTACTCAAACAATTACTATCACCCAACTTCTATTATTTACAACCCATTGAAAATTTTAACTATCACAACTTTATTTCATTTTATTTTAAAATCTATAAACACATTGAATACATATTATTATATTTTATAATCCTTATTCCTAACAAACTACATGCAATTAACACAATAAGACATAATAAACACAATATAGGAAGTATGTAGTGCATCTATTTTTCAAATCAAAACAAAATTATTTAGTAGCGAGTTATCATTATTAAAATACAACAAATTTCTAATTCGTTACCCCCCTGGATAACCTCCCTGCCACACACACTATGCCCCCCCTGGACTGTGGCGTCCAGTTGCGTCCACAAGGACTGAAATTTTGGAGGAATTTAACATCTCCGTGTCCTTGCTTCTGCGTTACATTTGAAAGGTTTAGATATCATAATATCTTTGTTCTATAGTTATGCGCCCTTAATGCGGGTCTACCACCTGGCTTTGCTGTTCCTCCTCGAACAGAGTGGCAGCCGCTGTTCCATAGTGCCGGGATTTCCCCTAGTTTCACCCCCCATTAATTTCTAATATAGACCAATTTCAAATCAGCTATGGTCAAGGGACTTGATATGACCATAGCTGACCGCTAGCCAAAACCACGATTAGTGCTGGTAAGGCAGTAATCGCCCGAAAAGTCGGGGAAATCATCTCTTCCTTCAGGCATGTACTCATCATCATTATTTTGCACGGCACGGCAATTTATCAAGTTACAATTTAAAATTGTACAAAAGGTGTGCCGTGCATTTTCGCCATGTTGGCCTCCGATGGAGGTAACACTCTCTGTTACCCCCAACACTTTCCGCTATCTACTGGGGCACATGCCACCCCAGCAACAGCAACTTAATAACTAATTAATTAGAATCATAACTAAACTTTCAACAATTGCAGTTCCACACTCCACTGTGCTATCACTTCATTGAGCACCAATCTACCCCCCAAAATTATCCCCACATCTTGTATTGATAACAAGTTTTTATTTTATTACACATCTTTTCAAAGCGTTCCTATACTCACTGATACTAAAACTTGACAATTATATTTGGTCACTTAATTCTAAAATTTATTTAAATTTAAAATTATAAACATCCAAAATTATTTTGGTATATTTTTTTTTTTTTTTTTTTTTTTTAATTCTATTTACATTGAAGGCTGACTCTATCGTAACTTTCAACACGTCTAGGATCGCAGTTGCCCGAAAAGCCGGGTTTTCTGCCATGAGGGAGAGTTGGAGATAAGATAAACCCACTTTGTGAATTTACTTCCCCTTATTCAACTCAACTCTACTCATTTACTTCTCTCATTTCTCCGTACCCGCCGTCTATCCCATCGCCAAATCTCCCTCCCAACAAAATTCGTCTTTTCGGACTAAACAGAAACTATTGTCAATGGCTCAAATTTTCAGTTTTGCCATTGACCTGAAAAATTTTTTAAATTTGTACGCACTGCCTTTTACTTAAGTGCAGCCTCCATTATATACAACACTCTAAGGCAGTGCAGGCACGTGACAGATACACCGAGACCACTGCACCTGGAGTGTATTAAAAAAAAAATAATTTGTGTCACGTACCTGTTGGGGTCCCCCTCCCCGTTCAACTGTGTAGTTAAATTTTCTAGTTTATACCAATTTTGGTGGAGCCGGACCATCGTTGCTTTCACCGCCCGAAGGAAGATCTGCCAACCATGGCCCGCCTCCGAGTTCCGAATTCCACGGCCAGGACTGGTAAGATCGTGACCGCCCGAAAATGGGGGAGGATCCCTTCTGTAAACATACAACAGTATTTGAAATCTTATTTATAAACATAATTAAAGTGACCGATATAATTTTAAATTCGTCGCATTTTGAGTACCTACTATTTCCTTCGTCGCTGGGTTCCTCAGCACATACGCATTCTGCATTTTTATTTCTACAATTTCGTAGGGTCCTTCATACAACAAGAAAAACTTCTTTATTTCTCTATCTTGAGCACTGGACAAATCATGCCTTTTTACTAACACTAATTGACATACCTCATACTTGGTCCATTTACCCTTGGCATCATGTTTCTGTTTTCTTCGCTCTCCTCTCGTGAGTAAGTTCTCGTTGGCCAATCTAATTTTCATGTTCCTGTCCAAAACTTGACCTTCTGGTGGGTATTCGTAAAGTTGTTCCAATATCCTGGGCGGCCTTGTTCCCCTAATCAACTCATGCGGCGTAAATCCCGTGGACTCATGGGTGGTACAATTCAGCCACTCCTCTACTTTCTTCACGTAGGATGGCCATTGTGTGTGTTTGGCGTGACAGTACGCCCGAAATATCCTACCAATCTCATCACCCGTTCTGCTTGGTTCGACTGAGGATGGTACACTGCCGTATGCTTGGGTATGATGCCTTCCCATCCAAGCGTCTGCCGCCACTTGCCGCTTATAAACTGTGGACCATGGTCAGATAATATAATTTTCGGTTTTCCAACATTAAGCATGTAGTCTTTTACTATTTTCTCACTGAGTACTTTACTCGTCGCTCTCTTAATGCTATATAACTTCACAAATTTTGAAAAGGTGTCTAGAACTACAAATACATATAACACACACCCCCTACCTCTGGGTAATGGTCCATATAAATCTACTGCAACTAAATCAAAAGGTTTCTCTACTTTTATGTAACTCATCTCTCCTTCCACTTTATAATTCACTACTTTCGATTTCTGACATAAATCACACACTCTCAACACTTTTCTAACTCTCTTCTCCATATTCTTAAATATACATGATTCTTTCAAAACATTTGCACATTTTCTCGCCCCAAAATGACCACATCTTCTATGACAATCCCAAACAATTTTATCTATTAACCCCTCGGGTATAACTAACCTCCAATCACGCTCCCCACTATCTACTTTTTTAAACAAAATACCTTGATATATTTGAAATCGCTCATTATATTCTGATCCCTCTACCTCTGTCTCTAAACTAACAATTATTCTACCCAATTTACTTTCAGCTCTTTGCATGTTTTTAATGTCACTTAATTCTTCACCAAAAATTCTATCTTCTCTAGTTAATCTAAAAATTTCTATTTCTTTAAGATCCCTACCAGTTTTATTGTCTATAACATCTACTCTAGAAAGTGTATCTGGTACCTTATTATCTGACCCCTTTATGTACTCCCATGAAAAGTTATATTCTTGTAAGGCTAATACCCACCTGGTTAATCTGCTATGTGTCAGCTTACACGAATTAAGGAATGACAATGCCTTGTGGTCCGTCCGGATTATCTTGGTATTACCTAGGATGTAGGTCCGGAATTTACCCACGGCGAACACAATACTTAGAAGTTCTTTTTCAGTCGTCGTATAATTTTTCTCAGCCGACAACAGCGATCTACTGGCGAAGGCGACCGTCAGATGTTCCTTGTTGCAACCCTCCTGGTAGAGCTCCGCCCCTAGCGCTACATTGCTGGCGTCGGTCTGCAAATAAAAAGTTTTATTAAAATCGGGATGATTCATCATTATCATGTGACTAAACTTTCTCTTAATTTCGTTGAACGCATTCCGTTCCGTATCGCCCCATCTCCACTGTTTATTCTTCTGCAGTACAGCACTCAGTTTGGATGTTGTGTGTGCGTAGTTCTCCTGAAATTTCCTGTAAAAATTGCACAGGCCTAAGAAACTTTGTAATTGCTTAATGTTTTTAGGTTCGGGGAATCGCATTATGGCTTCTACTTTGTCAGGGTTGGCTAATATCCCCTCCTGTGTAATAATAAATCCTAAGAAATGTATTTCTGTCTGCAGAAACTTAGACTTGTCCCAATTCACTGTTAAGCCCCCTCTTTGCAGCTTATCTAATACATATTCTATGTGTTCTAAATGTTCAGTAAATGTTCTAGAAGTTATCAATATATCATCGACATATACAGTTAAAAAGTCTAAATCCTTAGGTTGTAAAATATTATCTAAACATTTAATAAAACTGGCAACACTGGTGTTTAATCCAAAAGGTAAGCGTTTGAACTGGTAATTCTTACTGTTAAAAAGAAACGCTGTGTATTTCCTGCTCTCTGTTGCTAATGGTACCTGCCAGTATCCAGCGGTCAGGTCTAAAGACGTCATGTATTTGACTCCGCTGAACTTCTGTAAAATCTCATTTATGGGTTCCGGAGATTCCCTGTCAGGTATAATAATTTGATTAATTTTCCGAGCATCTAAACATAACCTTACCTTGCCATCCTTTTTGATCACTACTACCAAAGGGTTTGAGTAGGGTGATACTGAGCGTTCAATTATGCCTCCCTGCATCATCCGGTCTAGTTCCTCCTGTACAGCCCTCCTCTTCGAAAACGGCACCGAGTAGCTCCTCTGCATGTATGGTGCGTGGTCCCGAACTTTCAGCTCGCAGATGTAGTCCTTCGCTTTCCCTGGTGATTCATCAAAACACCTCTCTGAACCGCTCCACAACTGCCCACAGCTCCTCTCGCTGAGTATTTCCTACAACTGTATCTTCATTAAAAAATTTGTCAGCTCTATCTGCCCACACACTCTCATTACGCTCATGCATTTCTCCCTCCTCATTCTCTAGGCTATCACTCTCTAGACATATATTTATTTTGGTCTCTATCTCTCTATCGCTTATCTGCTTATGTAACATTTTTATTCCCGTGACTTTAGCTTCATTTACTACTTTCTTAAACTCTATTCTGACTGGTTTATTCCCCTTTTCAAATTTTACTATTTGTTTATTGAAATCTATTACTGCTCCGTTTCTTTCCAAAAAATCATTTCCCAATATTACATCTAGACTCAACCCTTTAACTACCAGGAAAGTGTTTTCAAATTCAACTTCATTTATAAAAATATTTAATTGTATTTGTCTGGTTATTCTCTTACTTCTTACCCCAGTTACTCCCACTACTGTAACCCCGGCAACTGGTAATGACGGTATATTCTTGTTTAACTCTTTTAATTCACCCATGACATTTTCAGAAATTACTGAGATCTCGCTACCAGTATCAATTAAAGTTTTATAATTCTTACCTTCAATGTTAATTGTCACCTCAGTCAATCCTGTTCTGCGTTCCATCACCTTGTTCTACTCTTCTTCTAACAATTCTTTCGCCATGTCCATCTTGATAACGTTGTTTGCGTATTCGTTGATTACTTGGACCCTGTTCTCCGTAGACAATGGTTGGGCCCGCTTCTCCATTGTCCTCCTTAGTTTTCCGTGGATGGACCTGCTACAGCTGGATGATTTCCTCCCCTTCCTCTATTATAATGTCCTCCTCCTCTCGGCGCTTCTCTATAAAATTCTCCTCCCCTCGACTGTTGATTTGGTGGTGGGTTCGTTCTCTCGTTCCTGGCGCACTCCCTGGTTCGATGACATCTAAAACAATTTGTTCGATTAGCATAGTTATCAGTTTCACAATCTCTACACCTCCAACTCTCGCCCCTATCATCGAAACTTCCTCCCCGCGCTCCACGGTGAAAATTGTGTATTCCCCTTGGTTGATTATTATTCCCATTTATATGTGATACTGGTATGTTTATCCGCCTACTCATATCCCGTTCTCTTATATTCTGAAATATGTCTAAGATTTTCTCTAATTCCTTGATTTCTACAATCTCTCGAGTCATTAATGTAATTTGTATTTCTCTCGGTAAGTGCTTGCTTATGTGACGGACGAATGACCCAAATGGTAACGGTGGCTCTAAATATTTTGCCTCATTATATAGTCGCATTACATACATAGTTACGTTACCCCCTTGGTTCCCAAAATTACCTGGTCCCATAATTTTACTCCGTAATATCTCTTGTTCCTCCTCCGACCAATATTTCTCTCTAAAAGCCGTTTCAAAACACTGATAATTTACCCAGTCTACTTTATGCACCTCCGCCCATACCGCGGAATTCCCTCTAAAACACTTCATGATTTTTAACAATTGTACCTCCCAACTACTTCTACAAAACTGATTAAATTCTCTGACCCTATTCAAAAACTGCATAGGGTGTACCCCCCTGTTTTCGTAATTAAATAACTCCAAATCAATATCGCTATTCATATCTTTGGCAATGACTATGTGTTCAGTAACTCTATTAAGTTTTTCGTTTATAGCTATATTCAATTCATCTTTAACATTAACTATACTCTGCTCAATTGACACAAATTTATTATTATTTAAATATTCAAATTGTTTATTACTTGTATCTATAGTATTTACTGTATTTTGTATAGCTTGTATCTCTGTTTTGCAGTTACTTTCTATTTCATTGATTTTGACATTAGTACTATTTTCATATGTTTCAATCTTATCAACTACACAATTCAATTTGTACTCATTACTAACATTACATTCATCTATTTTACGATCACAATTTTCGGTTACTTTTTGTATTTGTTCATTGGTTTTTTCTACCACACTACTCTCTATTTCGTCAATTTTATTATTCATACTATCTAATGAGTGACTCAACGTTTCATTTAATTCATATTTTAATTTGTTACAGTTACTCTCACAGTTGATGTGTACTTTATTAATTTCAGTTCTAAGTTCATCAAAACGACGGTCAAATTTTTCGTCACTAGAGTTAAAACGACTCAAATTTTTTGTCAATTGCATCAAACTTGTCATTCTGTATATCTAATTTCTCATTTATCTCGTTTTTCTGTTCATTGAATTTAATATTGAAATCACTATTGTTCATATCAAATCTATTGTTAATGAGATTAAATAAATCATTTAATGACAACTCTTTTTCTCTTGTATTTATTTTACTTGGTACGGGAGTAGAAATTGCTCCCGGCGAACTAATTACAGATATTTCCACATTCTGCTCGTCTATTGACCCCGCTTCTGTTTGAATACCAGAGTCGGTCTGACTGTCAGAGAGGCTGATCTCATTATTATCTGCCATTTTTTATAAATCTTTTCGATATATAATTCTTTGCAAAATATTAATATGTAACACATACTTATCAAAAAAAAAAATTCTACTCACCCATACTACACATAATCATGACATAACCTTACTACTTATGTTTACACATTTTTTAGTTACCTTAAACAACCATTCTGCTCTCCCAAGTAGGCTGTATTTATATAATTATATTATATAAATGTCCCTGTTCACAAGCCAATTGTACTGTTTGATATTTATTGATATTAATTAAACCTAAGGGAATTTACTTTTGACTCAATTATTTCTAAATAATTTCTTCGGGCACCATGTTGTATTGCCAACTGTAAGGAAAACTTACCAAGGTTCGAATCAGCGAACCGGGAAGTGCAGAACTGGTTATTTAAGAAAGTACGACTGAATTACCATCACACCTATTTTAATTCATTTTCACACTTACAAAAGAAAACATGAAAATATAGCCCTTAACATAATTTCAAATGTTATATAGACAAAGGTTCCCCTTCCCTTCTCCTACTTTTTGCGATCTTATAGAAAAACAATAATAACATTTATTATGCATGATTTTCTCTTTCGAATAGAAATGAATACATTTTATAAACCTAGGATTAGTTTTAAAAGCGGAAACCAGCACTTCCTATTTTACTATAATTAAACAAAGCCCCCACACTCGCTCACATACTACCCATTTTAGATTTTCCCCTTAAACTCCCATTTTATTTAATTTGCCCCATCTGTTTTGGATTTCTGAAAAATATAATAAATTTTGATAATTCTGTGTATATCCTGGTAAAACTTATCTGCCTCGAGTCCGAATTCTAGTCCAGACGACGTCACATCGCTTTCCGTGCGCACTTTCACTTTAATTCATATTACCGAATTGTTATATTGTAAAGAAAACTGTTAGTCTCATTTTCAGTAAGAATTTTGATTTTAAGTCATATTTTGAAATATATTATTCACATTCTTTAAGGTGCGGGCCCGCAAACTACGTTCCGGAACTTTGTGTGTGTCACTCGCGCGAGTGTTGAAATTAGACTGGGACTAGGCCACCGGCACTATTTTATAACGTCGCCGTGGTTGTATGACCAATTCTCATTGTTTTTAAGTTTGTATTACTACGCCAACTGCATTCCACCGTTATGTAAGGCGCTGACGTAATATCGCCTGATGCTCAATTACATAATTTGTTTACAGTTTTGTGTGTCATTGGTTGACCTTGGCACAGTTTGCTGTCTGTTGCTTCCTGCGTCTTTTGATATTCATGAATAATTTTCACAATCAGTGTTACCACTGCCGCTAACAATAAATATACCTTTCGGTTATGTTTTGTCCCAATTATCGTAGTAAAAAAATGTTATTTGTTTTATTAAACATACAAATTTCTCTATATTACCTCAAAATAGGCCCAAAATGCCCCATTACAATACCCCCTCAATGAGATATTTTATGCCGAAGCATAAAAAATCTCATTGACACATTCATACTTGCTAAAGGGATCAGCCAGGATATGTCGCCACAACCCCCTGTATGGTTTACAAAAAAAAATAATCAACTCACCCTTGGTCCGGTGACTGTGACCGCACCTGAATGACAATACTGGACTTCTCTCTCGAGATCCCAACACCGTAGAGTCAGACAGATACTTAACGCCCCTGCTCTGACGCGCTGGCCAGCTCAGGTCCGCCACCACAGCATCACCAAACACTGAAACAACAAATCAAATATCAAATACTGGCCTTATACAACACCATATCCCCAACTGATCTGTTTCCCCCTAGCGGTGCTGGTTTGCGCTAAGAAGCACTGGTTTTGTTTTTTACTTATTTCTAACATATATCAGAATACCTAACAACAACATGATACCCATTTTAAAATTCAATAATCTCATTCTATCTACTTTGTCTTGTTAATTTTATCCCAAAATTCAAAATTATTGCCCTGATTCCCATCAGAATTTAAATAAACATTTCCCATTTCCATATTACACATTTCTCTCATCCCCAATTTGCATTGAAAATATTTAAATTCATAAAATTCTCTTATACTAACAAACACAATATAACATAAGAAAACATAGTACATTCCAAATTCACATTATTATTATTATCTTAAAATAAACAATTCGTATTTAAAATGTTACACATTTTACATCATTAAATTTGCATATAAAATCATAAAATTACCTTTTAAACTCACTTTACTTTTATTAATTTGTTTCTCAAATTTTTTTTTTTTTTAATCAATTTTCGTTTTACACATCAGTTTATTTATTATTCCATTTCATTAATTTTGGTGATTCTCAGTTATTCATCATAATTCACTTTATCAACTTGGCATTTACCCATAATCTTCCCCTTTTATTACTCTAACGCTCCCTTACAAAATCTTTAACTAGTATGACACCCCTCTATCAAAAAATCTACTAACCCTTCTCTACCTCTAACTACTTACTACTTTAACTCAATTCACCACCTTCTCTCTCTATATATAAAAAAAATACTCTCTAACCCTTTGTACATAGGATATGTGTTCCCCCCCCAAAAACTCATTTCCCTTATCTGGTTCCTGGATTCTACCTAAGGCAACCCTTTCCCCACTAAATCGATCCCAATCCCGTCCCAACTTATCATCATGTTGCGGACTCCCACATTACACTACCCCCTACTACAAAATTGCCATCCCCAAAATCTCAATCTCATTACCTTACTACAACTACAACAAAATAACATCATCAATTATAAACATCAATATATCACTCAAAACTCCACATATATTCTCCATTACTACTGTGTCCCCACTTATACTCAAATTCTCTATTACTTGTATTTCATCTCTCATTCTCTTTAATACCCCAATATATTCAACTTGACTAACTCAAACGTGTTACTCAAACAATTACTATCACCCAACTTCTATTATTTACAACCCATTGAAAATTTTAACTATCACAACTTTATTTCATTTTATTTTAAAATCTATAAACACATTGAATACATATTATTATATTTTATAATCCTTATTCCTAACAAACTACATGCAATTAACACAATAAGACATAATAAACACAATATAGGAAGTATGTAGTGCATCTATTTTTCAAATCAAAACAAAATTATTTAGTAGCGAGTTATCATTATTAAAATACAACAAATTTCTAATTCGTTACCCCCCTGGATAACCTCCCTGCCACACACACTATGACCCCCCCTGGACTGTGGCGTCCAGTTGCGTCCACAAGGACTGAAATTTTGGAGGAATTTAACATCTCCGTGTCCTTGCTTCTGCGTTACATTTGAAAGGTTTAGATATCATAATATCTTTGTTCTATAGTTATGCGCCCTTAATGCGGGTCTACCACCTGGCTTTGCTGTTCCTCCTCGAACAGAGTGGCAGCCGCTGTTCCATAGTGCCGGGATTTCCCCTAGTTTCACCCCCCATTAATTTCTAATATAGACCAATTTCAAATCAGCTATGGTCAAGGGACTTGATATGACCATAGCTGACCGCTAGCCAAAACCACGATTAGTGCTGGTAAGGCAGTAATCGCCCGAAAAGTCGGGGAAATCATCTCTTCCTTCAGGCATGTACTCATCATCATTATTTTGCACGGCACGGCAATTTATCAAGTTACAATTTAAAATTGTACAAAAGGTGTGCCGTGCATTTTCGTCATGTTGGCCTCCGATGGAGGTAACACTCTCTGTTACCCCCAACACTTTCCGCTATCTACTGGGGCACATGCCACCCCAGCAACAGCAACTTAATAACTAATTAATTAGAATCATAACTAAACTTTCAAAAATTGCAGTTCCACACTCCACTGTGCTATCACTTCATTGAGCACCAATCTACCCCCCAAAATTATCCCCACATCTTGTATTGATAACAAGTTTTTATTTTATTACACATCTTTTCAAAGCGTTCCTATACTCACTGATACTAAAACTTGACAATTATATTTGGTCACTTAATTCTAAAATTTATTTAAATTTAAAATTATAAATATCCAAAATTATTTTGGTATATTTTTTTTTTTAATTCTATTTACATTGAAGGCTGACTCTATCGTAACTTTCAACACGTCTAGGATCGCAGTTGCCCGAAAAGCCGGGTTTTCTGCCATGAGGGAGAGTTGGAGATAAGATAAACCCACTTTGTGAATTTACTTCCCCTTATTCAACTCAACTCTACTCATTTACTTCTCTCATTTCTCCGTACCCGCCGTCTATCCCATCGCCAAATCTCCCTCCCAACAAAATTCGTCTTTTCGGACTAAACAGAAACTATTGTCAATGGCTCAAATTTTCAGTTTTGCCATTGACCTGAAAAATTTTTTAAATTTGTACGCACTGCCTTTTACTTAAGTGCAGCCTCCATTATATACAACACTCTAAGGCAGTGCAGGCACGTGACAGATACACCGAGACCACTGCACCTGGAGTGTATTAAAAAAAAAATAATTTGTGTCACGTACCTGTTGGGGTCCCCCTCCCCGTTCAACTGTGTAGTTAAATTTTCTAGTTTATACCAATTTTGGTGGAGCCGGACCATCGTTGCTTTCACCGCCCGAAGGAAGATCTGCCAACCATGGCCCGCCTCCGAGTTCCGAATTCCACGGCCAGGACTGGTAAGATCGTGACCGCCCGAAAATGGGGGAGGATCCCTTCTGTAAACATACAACAGTATTTGAAATCTTATTTATAAACATAATTAAAGTGACCGATATAATTTTAAATTCGTCGCATTTTGAGTACCTACTATTTCCTTCGTCGCTGGGTTCCTCAGCACATACGCATTCTGCATTTTTATTTCTACAATTTCGTAGGGTCCTTCATACAACAAGAAAAACTTCTTTATTTCTCTATCTTGAGCACTGGACAAATCATGCCTTTTTACTAACACTAATTGACATACCTCATACTTGGTCCATTTACCCTTGGCATCATGTTTCTGTTTTCTTCGCTCTCCTCTCGTGAGTAAGTTCTCGTTGGCCAATCTAATTTTCATGTTCCTGTCCAAAACTTGACCTTCTGGTGGGTATTCGTAAAGTTGTTCCAATATCCTGGGCGGCCTTGTTCCCCTAATCAACTCATGCGGCGTAAATCCCGTGGACTCATGGGTGGTACAATTCAGCCACTCCTCTACTTTCTTCACGTAGGATGGCCATTGTGTGTGTTTGGCGTGACAGTACGCCCGAAATATCCTACCAATCTCATCACCCGTTCTGCTTGGTTCGACTGAGGATGGTACACTGCCGTATGCTTGGGTATGATGCCTTCCCATCCAAGCGTCTGCCGCCACTTGCCGCTTATAAACTGTGGACCATGGTCAGATAATATAATTTTCGGTTTTCCAACATTAAGCATGTAGTCTTTTACTATTTTCTCACTGAGTACTTTACTCGTCGCTCTCTTAATGCTATATAACTTCACAAATTTTGAAAAGGTGTCTAGAACTACAAATACATATAACACACACCCCCTACCTCTGGGTAATGGTCCATATAAATCTACTGCAACTAAATCAAAAGGTTTCTCTACTTTTATGTAACTCATCTCTCCTTCCACTTTATAATTCACTACTTTCGATTTCTGACATAAATCACACACTCTCAACACTTTTCTAACTCTCTTCTCCATATTCTTAAATATACATGATTCTTTCAAAACATTTGCACATTTTCTCGCCCCAAAATGACCACATCTTCTATGACAATCCCAAACAATTTTATCTATTAACCCCTCGGGTATAACTAACCTCCAATCACGCTCCCCACTATCTACTTTTTTAAACAAAATACCTTGATATATTTGAAATCGCTCATTATATTCTGATCCCTCTACCTCTGTCTCTAAACTAACAATTATTCTACCCAATTTACTTTCAGCTCTTTGCATGTTTTTAATGTCACTTAATTCTTCACCAAAAATTCTATCTTCTCTAGTTAATCTAAAAATTTCTATTTCTTTAAGATCCCTACCAGTTTTATTGTCTATAACATCTACTCTAGAAAGTGTATCTGGTACCTTATTATCTGACCCCTTTATGTACTCCCATGAAAAGTTATATTCTTGTAAGGCTAATACCCACCTGGTTAATCTGCTATGTGTCAGCTTACACGAATTAAGGAATGACAATGCCTTGTGGTCCGTCCGGATTATCTTGGTATTACCTAGGATGTAGGTCCGGAATTTACCCACGGCGAACACAATACTTAGAAGTTCTTTTTCAGTCGTCGTATAATTTTTCTCAGCCGACAACAGCGATCTACTGGCGAAGGCGACCGTCAGATTTGTCGCAACCCTCCTGGTAGAGCTCCGCCCCTAGCGCTACATTGCTGGCGTCGGTCTGCAAATAAAAAGTTTTATTAAAATCGGGATGATTCATCATTATCATGTGACTAAACTTTCTCTTAATTTCGTTGAACGCATTCCGTTCCGTATCGCCCCATCTCCACTGTTTATTCTTCTGCAGTACAGCACTCAGTTTGGATGTTGTGTGTGCGTAGTTCTCCTGAAATTTCCTGTAAAAATTGCACAGGCCTAAGAAACTTTGTAATTGCTTAATGTTTTTAGGTTCGGGGAATCGCATTATGGCTTCTACTTTGTCAGGGTTGGCTAATATCCCCTCCTGTGTAATAATAAATCCTAAGAAATGTATTTCTGTCTGCAGAAACTTAGACTTGTCCCAATTCACTGTTAAGCCCCCTCTTTGCAGCTTATCTAATACATATTCTATGTGTTCTAAATGTTCAGTAAATGTTCTAGAAGTTATCAATATATCATCGACATATACAGTTAAAAAGTCTAAATCCTTAGGTTGTAAAATATTATCTAAACATTTAATAAAACTGGCAACACTGGTGTTTAATCCAAAAGGTAAGCGTTTGAACTGGTAATTCTTACTGTTAAAAAGAAACGCTGTGTATTTCCTGCTCTCTGTTGCTAATGGTACCTGCCAGTATCCAGCGGTCAGGTCTAAAGACGTCATGTATTTGACTCCGCTGAACTTCTGTAAAATCTCATTTATGGGTTCGGAGATTCCCTGTCAGGTATAATAATTTGATTAATTTTCCGAGCATCTAAACATAACCTTACCTTGCCATCCTTTTTGATCACTACTACCAAAGGGTTTGAGTAGGGTGATACTGAGCGTTCAATTATGCCTCCCTGCATCATCCGGTCTAGTTCCTCCTGTACAGCCCTCCTCTTCGAAAACGGCACCGAGTAGCTCCTCTGCATGTATGGTGCGTGGTCCCCGAACTTTCAGCTCGCAGATGTAGTCCTTCGCTTTCCCTGGTGATTCATCAAAACACCTCTCTGAACCGCTCCACAACTGCCCACAGCTCCTCTCGCTGAGTATTTCCTACAACTGTATCTTCATTAAAAAATTTGTCAGCTCTAATCTGCCCACACACTCTCATTACGCTCATGCATTTCTCCCTCCTCATTCTCTAGGGCTATCACTCTCTAGACATATATTTATTTTGGTCTCTATCTCTCTATCGCTTATCTGCTTATGTAACATTTTTATTCCCGTGACTTTAGCTTCATTTACTACTTTCTTAAACTCTATTCTGACTGGTTTATTCCCCTTTTCAAATTTTACTATTTGTTTATTGAAATCTTTGTTTATTGAAATCTATTACTGCTCCGTTTCTTTCCAAAAAATCATTTCCCAATATTACATCTAGACTCAACCCTTTAACTACCAGGAAAGTGTTTTCAAATTCAACTTCATTTATAAAAATATTTAATTGTATTTGTCTGGTTATTCTCTTACTTCTTACCCCAGTTACTCCCACTACTGTAACCCCGGCAACTGGTAATGACGGTATATTCTTGTTTAACTCTTTTAATTCACCCATGACATTTTCAGAAATTACTGAGATCTCGCTACCAGTATCAATTAAAGTTTTATAATTCTTACCTTCAATGTTAATTGTCACCTCAGTCAATCCTGTTCTGCGTTCCATCACCTTGTTCTACTCTTCTTCTAACAATTCTTTCGCCATGTCCATCTTGATAACGTTGTTTGCGTATTCGTTGATTACTTGGACCCTGTTCTCCGTAGACAATGGTTGGGCCCGCTTCTCCATTGTCCTCCTTAGTTTTCCGTGGATGGACCTGCTACAGCTGGATGATTTCCTCCCCTTCCTCTATTATAATGTCCTCCTCCTCTCGGCGCTTCTCTATAAAATTCTCCTCCCCTCGACTGTTGATTTGGTGGTGGGTTCGTTCTCTCGTTCCTGGCGCACTCCCTGGTTCGATGACATCTAAAACAATTTGTTCGATTAGCATAGTTACCAGTTTCACAATCTCTACACCTCCAACTCTCGCCCCTATTATCGAAACTTCCTCCCCGCGCTCCACGGTGAAAATTGTGTATTCCCCTTGGTTGATTATTATTCCCATTTATATGTGATACTGGTATGTTTATCCGCCTACTCATATCCCGTTCTCTTATATTCTGAAATATGTCTAAGATTTTCTCTAATTCCTTGATTTCTACAATCTCTCGAGTCATTAATGTAATTTGTATTTCTCTCGGTAAGTGCTTGCTTATGTGACGGACGAATGACCCAAATGGTAACGGTGGCTCTAAATATTTTGCCTCATTATATAGTCGCATTACATACATAGTTACGTTACCCCCTTGGTTCCCAAAATTACCTGGTCCCATAATTTTACTCCGTAATATCTCTTGTTCCTCCTCCGACCAATATTTCTCTCTAAAAGCCGTTTCAAAACACTGATAATTTACCCAGTCTACTTTATGCACCTCCGCCCATACCGCGGAATTCCCTCTAAAACACTTCATGATTTTTAACAATTGTACCTCCCAACTACTTCTACAAAACTGATTAAATTCTCTGACCCTATTCAAAAACTGCATAGGGTGTACCCCCCTGTTTTCGTAATTAAATAACTCCAAATCAATATCGCTATTCATATCTTTGGCAATGACTATGTGTTCAGTAACTCTATTAAGTTTTTCGTTTATAGCTATATTCAATTCATCTTTAACATTAACTATACTCTGCTCAATTGACACAAATTTATTATTATTTAAATATTCAAATTGTTTATTACTTGTATCTATAGTATTTACTGTATTTTGTATAGCTTGTATCTCTGTTTTGCAGTTACTTTCTATTTCATTGATTTTGACATTAGTACTATTTTCATATGTTTCAATCTTATCAACTACACAATTCAATTTGTACTCATTACTAACATTACATTCATCTATTTTACGATCACAATTTTCGGTTACTTTTTGTATTTGTTCATTGGTTTTTTCTACCACACTACTCTCTATTTCGTCAATTTTATTATTCATACTATCTAATGAGTGACTCAACGTTTCATTTAATTCATATTTTAATTTGTTACAGTTACTCTCACAGTTGATGTGTACTTTATTAATTTCAGTTCTAAGTTCATCAAAACGACTGTCAAATTTTTCGTCACTAGAGTTAAAACGACTCTCAAATTTTTTGTCAATTGCATCAAACTTGTCATTCTGTATATCTAATTTCTCATTTATCTCGTTTTTCTGTTCATTGAATTTAATATTGAAATCACTATTGTTCATATCAAATCTATTGTTAATGAGATTAAATAAATCATTTAATGACAACTCTTTTTCTCTTGTATTTATTTTACTTGGTACGGGAGTAGAAATTGCTCCCGGCGAACTAATTACAGATATTTCCACATTCTGCTCGTCTATTGACCCCGCTTCTGTTTGAATACCAGAGTCGGTCTGACTGTCAGAGAGGCTGATCTCATTATTATCTGCCATTTTTTATAAATCTTTTCGATATATAATTCTTTGCAAAATATTAATATGTAACACATACTTATCAAAAAAAAAAAATTCTACTCACCCATACTACACATAATCATGACATAACCTTACTACTTATGTTTACACATTTTTTAGTTACCTTAAACAACCATTCTGCTCTCCCAAGTAGGCTGTATTTATATAATTATATTATATAAATGTCCCTGTTCACAAGCCAATTGTACTGTTTGATATTTATTGATATTAATTAAACCTAAGGGAATTTACTTTTGACTCAATTACTTTCTAAATAATTTCTTCGGGCACCATGTTGTATTGCCAACTGTAAGGAAAACTTACCAAGGTTCGAATCAGCGAACCGGGAAGTGCAGAACTGGTTATTTAAGAAAGTACGACTGAATTACCATCACACCTATTTTAATTCATTTTCACACTTACAAAAGAAAACATGAAAATATAGCCCTTAACATAATTTCAAATGTTATATAGACAAAGGTTCCCCTTCCCTTCTCCTACTTTTTGCGATCTTATAGAAAAACAATAATAACATTTATTATGCATGATTTTCTCTTTCGAATAGAAATGAATACATTTTATAAACCTAGGATTAGTTTTAAAAGCGGAAACCAGCACTTCCTATTTTACTATAATTAAACAAAGCCCCCACACTCGCTCACATACTACCCATTTTAGATTTTCCCCTTAAACTCCCATTTTATTTAATTTGCCCCATCTGTTTTGGATTTCTCAAAAATATAATAAATTTTGATAATTCTGTGTATATCCTGGTAAAACTTATCTGCCTCGAGTCCGAATTCTAGTCCAGACGACGTCACATCGCTTTCCGTGCGCACTTTCACTTTAATTCATATTACCGAATTGTTATATTGTAAAGAAAACTGTTAGTCTCATTTTCAGTAAGAATTTTGATTTTATGTCATATTTTGAAATATATTATTCACATTCTTTAAGGTGCGGGCCCGCAATTTACGTTCCGGAACTTTGTGTGTGTCACTCGCGCGAGTGTTGAAATTAGACTGGGACTAGGCCACCGGCACTATTTTATAACGTCGCCGTGGTTGTATGACCAATTCTCATTGTTTTTAAGTTTGTATTACTACGCCAACTGCATTCCACCGTTATGTAAGGCGCTGACGTAATATCGCCTGATGCTCAATTACATAATTTGTTTACAGTTTTGTGTGTCATTGGTTGACCTTGGCACAGTTTGCTGTCTGTTGCTTCCTGCGTCTTTTGATATTCATGAATAATTTTCACAATCAGTGTTACCACTGCCGCTAACAATAAATATACCTTTCGGTTATGTTTTGTCCCAATTATCGTAGTAAAAAAATGTTATTTGTTTTATTAAACATACAAATTTCTCTATATTACCTCAAAATAGGCCCAAAATGCCCCGTTACAATACCCCCTCAATGAGATATTTTATGCCGAAGCATAAAAAATCTCATTGACACATTCATACTTGCTAAAGGGATCAGCCAGGATATGTCGCCACAACCCCCTGTATGGTTTACAAAAAAAAATAATCAACTCACCCTTGGTCCGGTGACTGTGACCGCACCTGAATGACAATACTGGACTTCTCTCTCGAGATCCCAACACCGTAGAGTCAGACAGATACTTAACGCCCCTGCTCTGACGCGCTGGCCAGCTCAGGTCCGCCACCACAGCATCACCAAACACTGAAACAACAAATCAAATATCAAATACTGGCCTTATACAACACCATATCCCCAACTGATCTGTTTCCCCCTAGCGGTGCTGGTTTGCGCTAAGAAGCACTGGTTTTGTTTTTTACTTATTTCTAACATATATCAGAATACCTAACAACAACATGATACCCATTTTAAAATTCCATAATCTCATTCTATCTACTTTGTCTTGTTAATTTTATCCCAAAATTCAAAATTATTGCCCTGATTCCCATCAGAATTTAAATAAACATTTCCCATTTCCATATTACACATTTCTCTCATCCCCAATTTGCATTGAAAATATTTAAATTCATAAAATTCTCTTATACTAACAAACACAATATAACATAAGAAAACATAGTACATTCCAAATTCACATTATTATTATTATCTTAAAATAAACAATTCGTATTTAAAATGTTACACATTTTACATCATTAAATTGCATATAAAATCATAAAATTACCTTTTAAACTCACTTTACTTTTATTAATTTGTTTCTCAAATTTTTTTTTTTTTTTTTTTAATCAATTTTCGTTTTACACATCAGTTCATTTATTATTCCATTTCATTAATTTGGGTGATTCTCAGTTATTCATCATAATTCACTTTATCAACTTGGCATTTACCCATAATCTTCCCCTTTTATTACTCTAACGCTCCCTTACAAAATCTTTAACTAGTATGACACCCCTCTATCAAAAAATCTACTAACCCTTCTCTACCTCTAACTACTTACTACTTTAACTCAATTCACCACCTTCTCTCTATATATATAAAAAAAATACTCTCTAACCCTTTGTACATAGGATATGTGTTTCCCCCCCCAAAAACTCATTTCCCTTATCTGGTTCCTGGATTCTACCTAAGGCAACCCCTTCCCCACTAAATCGATCCCAATCCCGTCCCAACTTATCATCATGTTGCGGACTCCCACATTACACTACCCCCTACTACAAAATTACCATCCCCAAAATCTCAATCTCATTACCTTACTACAACTACAACAAAATAACATCATCAATTATAAACATCAATATATCACTCAAAACTCCACATATATTCTCCATTACTACTGTGTCCCCACTTATACTCAAATTCTCTATTACTTGTATTTCATCTCTCATTCTCTTTAATACCCCAATATATTCAACTTGACTAACTCAAACGTGTTACTCAAACAATTACTATCACCCAACTTCTATTATTTACAACCCATTGAAAATTTTAACTATCACAACTTTATTTCATTTTATTTTAAAATCTATAAACACATTGAATACATATTATTATATTTTATAATCCTTATTCCTAACAAACTACATGCAATTAACACAATAAGACATAATAAACACAATATAGGAAGTATGTAGTGCATCTATTTTTCAAATCAAAACAAAATTATTTAGTAGCGAGTTATCATTATTAAAATACAACAAATTTCTAATTCGTTACCCCTCTGGATAACCTCCCTGCCACACACACTATGACCCCCCTGGACTGTGGCGTCCAGTTGCGTCCACAAGGACTGAAATTTTGGAGGAATTTAACATCTCCGTGTCCTTGCTTCTGCGTTACATTTGAAAGGTTTAGATATCATAATATCTTTGTTCTATAGTTATGCGCCCTTAATGCGGGTCTACCACCTGGCTTTGCTGTTCCTCCTCGAACAGAGTGGCAGCCGCTGTTCCATAGTGCCGGGATTTCCCCTAGTTTCACCCCCCATTAATTTCTAATATAGACCAATTTCAAATCAGCTATGGTCAAGGGACTTGATATGACCATAGCTGACCGCTAGCCAAAACCACGATTAGTGCTGGTAAGGCAGTAATCGCCCGAAAAGTCGGGGAAATCATCTCTTCCTTCAGGCATGTACTCTTCATCATTATTTTGCACGGCACGGCAATTTATCAAGTTACAATTTAAAATTGTACAAAAGGTGTGCCGTGCATTTTCGCCATGTTGGCCTCCGATGGAGGTAACACTCTCTGTTACCCCCAACACTTTCCGCTATCTACTGGGGCACATGCCACCCCAGCAACAGCAACTTAATAACTAATTAATTAGAATCATAACTAAACTTTCAACAATTGCAGTTCCACACTCCACTGTTCTATCACTTCATTGCGCACCAATCTACCCCCCAAAATTATCCCCACATCTTGTATTGATAACAAGTTTTTATTTTATTACACATCTTTTCAAAGCGTTCCTATACTCACTGATACTAAAACTTGACAATTATATTTGGTCACTTAATTCTAAAATTTATTTAAATTTAAAATTATAAACATCCAAAATTATTTTGGTATATATTTTTTTTTTTTTTTTTTTTTTTTTTTTAATTCTATTTACATTGAAGGCTGACTCTATCGTAACTTTCAACACGTCTAGGATCGCAGTTGCCCGAAAAGCCGGGTTTTCTGCCATGAGGGAGAGTTGGAGATAAGATAAACCCACTTTGTGAATTTACTTCCCCTTATTCAACTCAACTCTACTCATTTACTTCTCTCATTTCTCCATACCCGCCGTCTATCCCATCGCCAAATCTCCCTCCCAACAAAATTCGTCTTTTCGGACTAAACAGAAACTATTGTCAATGGCTCAAATTTTCAGTTTTGCCATTGACCTGAAAAATTTTTTAAATTTGTACGCACTGCCTTTTATTTAAGTGCAGCCTCCATTATATACAACACTCTAAGGCAGTGCAGGCACGTGACAGATACACCGAGACCACTGCACCTGGAGTGTATTAAAAAAAAAATAATTTGTGTCACGTACCTGTTGGGGTCCCCCTCCCCGTTCAACTGTGTAGTTAAATTTTCTAGTTTATACCAATTTTGGTGGAGCCGGACCATCGTTGCTTTCACCGCCCGAAGGAAGATCTGCCAACCATGGCCCGCCTCCGAGTTCCGAATTCCACGGCCAGGACTGGTAAGATCGTGACAGCCCGAAAATGGGGGAGGATCCCTTCTGTAAACATACAACAGTATTTGAAATCTTATTTATAAACATAATTAAAGTGTCCGATATAATTTTAAATTCGTCGCATTTTGAGTACCTACTATTTCCTTCGTCGCTGGGTTCCTCAGCACATACGCATTCTGCATTTTTATTTCTACAATTTCGTAGGGTCCTTCATACAACAAGAAAAACTTCTTTATTTCTCTATCTTGAGCACTGGACAAATCATGCCTTTTTACTAACACTAATTGACATACCTCATACTTGGTCCATTTACCCTTGGCATCATGTTTCTGTTTTCTTCGCTCTCCTCTCGTGAGTAAGTTCTCGTTGGCCAATCTAATTTTCATGTTCCTGTCCAAAACTTGACCTTCTGGTGGGTATTCGTAAAGTTGTTCCAATATCCTGGGTGGCCTTGTTCCCCTAATCAACTCATGCGGCGTAAATCCCGTGGACTCATGGGTGGTACAATTCAGCCACTCCTCTACTTTCTTCACGTAGGATGGCCATTCTGTGTGTTTGGTGTGACAGTACGCCCGAAATATCCTACCAATCTCTCTCATCACCCGTTCTGCTTGGTTCGACTGAGGATGGTACACTGCCGTATGCTTGGGTATGATGCCTTCCCATCCAAGCGTCTGCCGCCACTTGCCGCTTATAAACTGTGGACCATGGTCAGATAATATAATTTTCGGTTTTCCAACATTAAGCATGTAGTCTTTTACTATTTTCTCACTGAGTACTTTACTCGTCGCTCTCTTAATGCTATATAACTTCACAAATTTTGAAAAGGTGTCTAGAACTACAAATACATATAACACACCCCCCCTACCTCTGGGTAATGGTCCATATAAATCTACTGCAACTAAATCAAAAGGTTTCTCTACTTTTATGTAACTCATCTCTCCTTCCACTTTATAATTCACTACTTTCGATTTCTGACATAAATCACACACTCTCAACACTTTTCTAACTCTCTTCTCCATATTCTTAAATATACATGATTCTTTCAAAACATTTGCACATTTTCTCGCCCCAAAATGACCACATCTTCTATGACAATCCCAAACAATTTTATCTATTAACCCCTCGGGTATAACTAACCTCCAATCACGCTCCCCACTATCTACTTTTTTAAACAAAATACCTTGATATATTTGAAATCGCTCATTATATTCTGATCCCTCTACCTCTGTCTCTAAACTAACAATTATTCTACCCAATTTACTTTCAGCTCTTTGCATGTTTTTAATGTCACTTAATTCTTCACCAAAAATTCTATCTTCTCTAGTTAATCTAAAAATTTCTATTTCTTTAAGATCCCTACCAGTTTTATTGTCTATAACATCTACTCTAGAAAGTGTATCTGGTACCTTATTATCTGACCCCTTTATGTACTCCCATGAAAAGTTATATTCTTGTAAGGCTAATACCCACCTGGTTAATCTGCTATGTGTCAGCTTACATGAATTAAGGAATGACAATGCCTTGTGGTCCGTCCGGATTATCTTGGTATTACCTAGGATGTAGGTCCGGAATTTACCCACGGCGAACACAATACTTAGAAGTTCTTTTTCAGTCGTCGTATAATTTTTCTCAGCCGACAACAGCGATCTACTGGCGAAGGCGACCGTCAGATGTTCCTTGTCGCAACCCTCCTGGTAGAGCTCCGCCCCTAGCGCTACATTGCTGGCGTCGGTCTGCAAATAAAAAGTTTTATTAAAATCGGGATGATTCATCATTATCATGTGACTAAACTTTCTCTTAATTTCGTTGAACGCATTCCGTTCCGTATCGCCCCATCTCCACTGTTTATTCTTCTGCAGTACAGCACTCAGTTTGGATGTTGTGTGTGCGTAGTTCTCCTGAAATTTCCTGTAAAAATTGCACAGGCCTAAGAAACTTTGTAATTGCTTAATGTTTTTAGGTTCGGGGAATCGCATTATGGCTTCTACTTTGTCAGGGTTGGCTAATATCCCCTCCTGTGTAATAATAAATCCTAAGAAATGTATTTCTGTCTGCAGAAACTTAGACTTGTCCCAATTCACTGTTAAGCCCCCTCTTTGCAGCTTATCTAATACATATTCTATGTGTTCTAAATGTTCAGTAAATGTTCTAGAAGCTATCAATATATCATCGACATATACAGTTAAAAAGTCTAAATCCTTAGGTTGTAAAATATTATCTAAACATTTAATAAAACTGGCAACACTGGTGTTTAATCCAAAAGGTAAGCGTTTGAACTGGTAATTCTTACTGTTAAAAAGAAACGCTGTGTATTTCCTGCTCTCTGTTGCTAATGGTACCTGCCAGTATCCAGCGGTCAGGTCTAAAGACGTCATGTATTTGACTCCGCTGAACTTCTGTAAAATCTCATTTATGGGTTCCGGAGATTCCCTGTCAGGTATAATAATTTGATTAATTTTCCGAGCATCTAAACATAACCTTACCTTGCCATCCTTTTTGATCACTACTACCAAAGGGTTTGAGTAGGGTGATACTGAGCGTTCAATTATGCCTCCCTGCATCATCCGGTCTAGTTCCTCCTGTACAGCCCTCCTCTTCGAAAACGGCACCGGGTAGCTCCTCTGCATGTATGGTGCGTGGTCCCGAACTTTCAGCTCGCAGATGTAGTCCTTCGCTTTCCCTGGTGATTCATCAAACACCTCTCTGAACCGCTCCACAACTGCCCACAGCTCCTCTCGCTGAGTATTTCCTACAACTGTATCTTCATTAAAAAATTTGTCAGCTCTATCTGCCCACACACTCTCATTACGCTCATGCATTTCTCCCTCCTCATTCTCTAGGCTATCACTCTCTAGACATATATTTATTTTGGTCTCTATCTCTCTATCGCTTATCTGCTTATGTAACATTTTTATTCCCGTGACTTTAGCTTCATTTACTACTTTCTTAAACTCTATTCTGACTGGTTTATTCCCCTTTTCAAATTTTACTATTTGTTTATTGAAATCTATTACTGCTCCGTTTCTTTCCAAAAAATCATTTCCCAATATTACATCTAGACTCAACCCTTTAACTACCAGGAAAGTGTTTTCAAATTCAACTTCATTTATAAAAATATTTAATTGTATTTGTCTGGTTATTCTCTTACTTCTTACCCCAGTTACCCCCACTACTGTAACCCCGGCAACTGGTAATGACGGTATATTCTTGTTTAACTCTTTTAATTCACCCATGACATTTTCAGAAATTACTGAGATCTCGCTACCAGTATCAATTAATGTTTTATAATTCTTACCTTCAATGTTAATTGTCACCTCAGTCAATCCTGTTCTGCGTTCCATCACCTTGTTCTCCTCTTCTTCTAACAATTCTTTCACCATGTCCATCTTGATAACGTTGTTTGCGTATTCGTTGATTACTTGGACCCTGTTCTCCGTAGACAATGGTTGGGCCCGCTTCTCCATTGTCCTCCTTAGTTTTCCGTGGATGGACATGCTACAGCTGGATGATTTCCTCCCCTTCCTCTATTATAATGTCCTCCACCTCTCGGCGCTCCTCTATAAAATTCTCCTCCCCTCGACTGTTTGGTGGTGGGTTCGTTCTCTCGTTCCTGGCGCACTCCCTGGTTCGATGACATCTAAAACAATTTGTTCGATTAGCATAGTTATCAGTTTCACAATCTCTACACCTCCAACTCTCGCCCCTATTATCGAAACTTCCTCCCCGCGCTCCACGGTGAAAATTGTGTATTCCCCTTGGTTGATTATTATTCCCATTTATATGTGATACTGGTATGTTTATCCGCCTACTCATATCCCGTTCTCTTATATTCTGAAATATGTCTAAGATTTTCTCTAATTCCTTGATTTCTACAATCTCTCGAGTCATTAATGTAATTTGTATTTCTCTCGGTAAGTGCTTGCTTATGTGACGGACGAATGACCCAAATGGTAACGGTGGCTCTAAATATTTTGCCTCATTATATAGTCGCATTACATACATAGTTACGTTACCCCCTTGGTTCCCAAAATTACCTGGTCCCATAATTTTACTCCGTAATATCTCTTGTTCCTCCTCCGACCAATATTTCTCTCTAAAAGCCGTTTCAAAACACTGATAATTTACCCAGTCTACTTTATGCACCTCCGCCCATACCGCGGAATTCCCTCTAAAACACTTCATGATTTTTAACAATTGTACCTCCCAACTACTTCTACAAAACTGATTAAATTCTCTGACCCTATTCAAAAACTGCATAGGGTGTACCCCCCTGTTTTCGTAATTAAATAACTCCAAATCAATATCGCTATTCATATCTTTGGCAATGACTATGTGTTCAGTAACTCTATTAAGTTTTTCGTTTATAGCTATATTCAATTCATCTTTAACATTAACTATACTCTGCTCAATTGACACAAATTTATTATTATTTAAATATTCAAATTGTTTATTACTTGTATCTATAGTATTTACTGTATTTTGTATAGCTTGTATCTCTGTTTTGCAGTTACTTTCTATTTCATTGATTTTGACATTAGTACTATTTTCATATGTTTCAATCTTATCAACTACACAATTCAATTTGTACTCATTACTAACATTACATTCATCTATTTTACGATCACAATTTTCGGTTACTTTTTGTATTTGTTCATTGGTTTTTTCTACCACACTACTCTCTATTTCGTCAATTTTATTATTCATACTATCTAATGAGTGACTCAACGTTTCATTTAATTCATATTTTAATTTGTTACAGTTACTCTCACAGTTGATGTGTACTTTATTAATTTCAGTTCTAAGTTCATCAAAACGACGGTCAAATTTTTCGTCACTAGAGTTAAAACGACTCAAATTTTTTGTCAATTGCATCAAACTTGTCATTCTGTATATCTAATTTCTCATTTATCTCGTTTTTCTGTTCATTGAATTTAATATTGAAATCACTATTGTTCATATCAAATCTATTGTTAATGAGATTAAATAAATCATTTAATGACAACTCTTTTTCTCTTGTATTTATTTTACTTGGTACGGGAGTAGAAATTGCTCCCGGCGAACTAATTACAGATATTTCCACATTCTGCTCGTCTATTGACCCCGCTTCTGTTTGAATACCAGAGTCGGTCTGACTGTCAGAGAGGCTGATCTCATTATTATCTGCCATTTTTTATAAATCTTTTCGATATATAATTCTTTGCAAAACATTAATATGTAACACATACTTATCAAAAAAAAAAAATTCTACTCACCCATACTACACATAATCATGACATAACCTTACTACTTATGTTTACACATTTTTTAGTTACCTTAAACAACCATTCTGCTCTCCCAAGTAGGCTGTATTTATATAATTATATTATATAAATGTCCCTGTTCACAAGCCAATTGTACTGTTTGATATTTATTGATATTAATTAAACCTAAGGGAATTTACTTTTGACTCAATTACTTTCTAAATAATTTCTTCGGGCACCATGTTGTATTGCCAACTGTAAGGAAAACTTACCAAGGTTCGAATCAGCGAACCGGGAAGTGCAGAACTGGTTATTTAAGAAAGTACGACTGAATTACCATCACACCTATTTTAATTCATTTTCACACTTACAAAAGAAAACATGAAAATATAGCCCTTAACATAATTTTAAATGTTATATAGACAAAGGTTCCCCTTCCCTTCTCCTACTTTTTGCGATCTTATAGAAAAACAATAATAACATTTATTATGCATGATTTTCTCTTTCGAATAGAAATGAATACATTTTATAAACCTAGGATTAGTTTTAAAAGCGGAAACCAGCACTTCCTATTTTACTATAATTAAACAAAGCCCCCACACTCGCTCACATACTACCCATTTTAGATTTTCCCCTTAAACTCCCATTTTATTTAATTTGCCCCATCTGTTTTGGATTTCTGAAAAATATAATAAATTTTGATAATTCTGTGTATATCCTGGTAAAACTTATCTACCTCGAGTCCGAATTCTAGTCCAGACGACGTCACATCGCTTTCCGTGCGCACTTTCACTTTAATTCATATTACCGAATTGTTATATTGTAAAGAAAACTGTTAATCTCATTTTCAGTAAGAATTTTGATTTTAAGTCATATTTTGAAATATATTATTCACATTCTTTAAGGTGCGGGCCCGCAATTTACGTTCCGGAACTTTGTGTGTGTCACTCGCGCGAGTGTTGAAATTAGACTGGGACTAGGCCACCGGCACTATTTTATAACGTCGCCGTGGTTGTATGACCAATTCTCATTGTTTTTAAGTTTGTATTACTACGCCAACTGCATTCCACCGTTATGTAAGGCGCTGACGTAATATCGCCTGATGCTCAATTACATAATTTGTTTACAGTTTTGTGTGTCATTGGTTGACCTTGGCACAGTTTGCTGTCTGTTGCTTCCTGCGTCTTTTGATATTCATGAATAATTTTCACAATCAGTGTTACCACTGCCGCTAACAATAAATATACCTTTCGGTTATGTTTTGTCCCAATTATCGTAGTAAAAAAATGTTATTTGTTTTATTAAACATACAAATTTCTCTATATTACCTCAAAATAGGCCCAAAATGCCCCGTTACAAGCAAAATTTAGGAATTTCTCTGTTGCTGCTAAGTACTCTTGCCACTTTTTCTGTTGGTTGTGACAGAACGTTCACAAGATTCTCCCCACTTCTCTCAGTACTCTCTCTGCCGGATTACTACTTGGGTGGTAGATTGACGTCTTATATGTTTTAATTCCAAGTGATAATAATGTATTACTCCATCTTCTCCCTTTAAACTGTGTACCATGGTCAGTAATGATTGAAACTGCTCTTCCAATTTCTGGTATATATAACTCCGTTATGACTCCAAGAACTTTCATTGTGGTTGCCCGTTTAACCGGATATAGCTTTACGTACTTTGTAAAATGGTCCATTATTATGATTAAGTATTTGTATCTGTGTCGACCGCCACTATGGGGAAATGGTCCACAGATGTATAAAAACACTTTTTCCAGTTTCGCTTTAGATGTTATCGGTATCATTATACCTTCTTTCTTTTCATTGTTAACTGTAACACACTGGCAAATATTACATGATTTGAGGTAATTTCTTACCTTTCGGTTAATGTTTTTTATTTTACAATTCTCGTCTAAAGCCTGTATCACTTTCAGCGCTCCCATATGGCCATACCTTACATGGTAATCGATTATAATCTCTTCCTCGATGTGGTTCGGAATAATCACCTTCCATGTTTCTTTATTCAAGGCTGTTTTAACGAATAGTATACCTTTGTTAACATGGTAATATTTAGAAACTGTGTCATCGTCGGCTTCCAATCGATTAATAATGTTTTTTAGTTTAGGGTCAGACTGTTGGTGGATGCGGATGTTTATCAATAAAGCTTCTAAATCAGATCTTGTTTTAATCAGGTTGTAGATTTTGACTAAGCTCTCCTTCTCTCCCTCGAAGGTCTGGTCTTCCAAATTTACGCGTGACAACACATCGGCTACAACATTCTTTTTCCCCGGAATATACTCCCATTGCAGGTTGTATTCTTGTAGGGCGAGTACCCATCTAGCCAATCGGCCGTGACTCAACTTGCACCTACGTAGAAATGAGATGGATTTATGATCAGTGCGGATAGTAACTGGATACCCGAGGATATATGTCCGGAATTTGCTACATGCGAATACTACGCTAAGCAATTCTTTCTCGGTCACATTATAATTCTTCTCGCATTGATTCAGGGTACGACTAGCAAAGCTTATCACCAGATGGTGACCCTCCTCATCTTCCTGATATAAAGTGGTTCCTATGCTGATGTCGCTAGCATCACAATTCATAAAGAAAGGTTTCTTAAAATCCGGGTGACGAAGTATAACACTCTCTAAGAACTTTTCTTTGATCAGTTGGAAAGTAATATCCTGTTCTTCACCCCATGTCCATTTGTTCTTTGCAGACAATTGCGGTTGAAACTTGGCTGTCAACTCGGAATATTGGTGCTGAAACTTTCTGTAATAGTTACAGAGTCCGAGGAAAGATTGTAACTGTTTCCTGTTCTACGGTTTAGGGAACTTCTGAATTGCCTCCACTTTTTCTGATGATGGGGTTATACCTCTATCGTCTAGGTTAAAACCTAAGAATTGTACTTCCCGAGCGATGAATTTGGATTTCTCCAATTTCAGAGTTATATTATTCTTGGCTAACTTCTCGAGTACATGTTCTATTCTGTAACAGTGTTCCTCCCAGGTCTCCGAAGTAATCAGCAGGTCGTCTACATAGACTGTGGTAAATTTGAGTGCTTCTTGTCCAAGTATTTGGTCCATACAGGCCACAAAGATGGCCACTGAGTTTACAAGTCCGAAGGGCAATCTTTTGAACTGGTAATTGCGCCCTTCGAAAATGAACGCCACATACTGACGACTCTGTGGATGCAACTCCACTTGCCAGTAACCACATACAGTGTCCCATGTACTGATAAACTTGGTGCCGTGAAATCGTTTTAAGATGTCCTCTATTTCACCGGGTGATGTTCGGTCATTCACAATAGTTTTATTTAACTCGCGCGCATCCAAACAAAGCCGGACTTGTCCGTCTTTCTTGGGAACAGCAATGATTGGACTAGTGTATGGAGATTGACTAATCTCAATTATGTCACTGCTGATCATTTTATTAATTTCCATTCTCACGGCCTCTTTCAGTGAATGTGCGATTGGGTATGACCTCCGGTTAAATTCCACGTTTTCTTTAAACTCAAGTTTACACTGGTAGTTTTTGACTTTACCTGGTTCATCTGAAAACACTGATTTATATTTTTTGTACACTCTTATTAAACGATTTGCTTGGTGTATAGGTATTTTCTCATTGGTGGTTCCGCACTGGAAGTCTCGTATTTCTTGTATATTCACTGATCATAAATCCTCTTCTCCGTTGTTATATATTATCGGTTTATTCAGGGAGCTGTTCTCTACAAAATTTATCTTACGGAGTTGTTGGTGTATACTATTTGGAAGTATATTTTCGCCTCCTACTAAATCTGCTGTCCACGTTATTCCGTCTGGAAATAGTGATACTTTTTCTTGGTTTAGGTCGATAATGGCTGAGTTCCTTCTCAATATATCGCAACCTACCAATATATTAAAAGGCAGTCCGGTGGCGATCAAAAATACCATATTTAAAGCTATACCATGGCTAACGACATTTACGGAAACTTGTTTTCGAATGGTTTTGTTCTGGCGTCCAGTTGCACCTACTAAGACAATATTATTTACTGGTAACATAGGCAAGTTTTCCCACACTCTTTCTGGATTCTTTCCAGGTCAATTATATTTATTATTGAGATATTAGCACCGGTATCAATCATGATTTTTGTGGGAATTCCTTCTACTTCCGCTTTTATATACAATATTTCATTGTTCTGACTATCGAGGCTCGTTTCGTTTTCCTCCAATAGTTCAGTTCTTATATTTTTCAAATAGTTGTTGCTAATGATAGTGATGTTTTTTGAATCGGTTGCTTCTTGCAACTCGTTTTTATACCCAGGAGATAGGAGCAGTAACGGGTCGTGATAGTTTATCACTGCCTCCTCCCGTTTAAATTATTGTTGTCATTGTTGGCACTCGGATTGACCGAGGCGTCGTTTTGGAAACCTTGCGTCGGTTCCTGCCGCTCTGTATTCTGTTCGAATGTTTGTTCTCTATTTTGCGGTCGGCCAGGATCATCTAGGCTGGTACTCCTTCTATGTCCATACCTCGGACCGTCTCGTTCTTCACTTCTTCGCCAGCGATCTCCATCGTGGAAACTATTCCTCCGTTGACGGTTGTATCTTCTTGGCCCTCGATCTTCGGCTCTTATAAAATTAACTCGGGGACAGGAAACTCTGTTATTATTGTTATAATTATTGGTATTGTAATTACGATTATTTTGGTAATACCGTTCATTATTACCGGGGTGGAGGTTTCTCTGACTATAGGAATTATGAGGGGGTGGATAAGAATTATTACGGTTGTTTGGGTAATGGTTGTTATTCCTGTTACTATTTTGATTGTTATTAAAGTTATTATTGTTCGGTGGGTTGTTATTGCCGTTGTAACTATTTTGCTGGTTGCGGTTTCCTTGATAATTATTGCCGTTATTGGGGTACTGGTTACTTCTCACCTCTGGCCTACTTCTACTCTGACGGTAGTATTCCATGTTACCATTTTGGTTGTTACCGTTACTGGGGTACTGGTTACTTCTCACTTCTGGTCTATCGTTCCTCCTTCTACACTGACGGTAGTATTCCTCATTTTCATAGCTTTCCAATAACTCAGTCATGGCCTGCACCGTTTTAATCTAGCTACCTCTCCTCGCTCTGATAATATCCTCATCATAGTGATAAGATAGCTTGTTCACTAGACATTCTTCGGGTATTGCCGGTTCTAGGTGTTTTGACAGGCACACCTTCCCTAGGAAATAGGCTGTCATGGTGCTTCCTAGTTGGGCCCTGTATCGTCCATGGCAAATATTATCCCGTATCAGGTTCTGAGTTGTTTTGAACCAGTATTTAGATTTAAACAGGTTCTTGAACTGTTGGTAGTCCGCAATCTCGCTTCGGTTCGCCATCCACCAGTTGTCGGTCATTTCCCTGAACGACTTGTCCAAAATCTCCCGGTTATTGTTCCATTTACTCCCTCTATACTTGGCAAAATATTCTTCTATCCGGGCCAGGAACTCCATGGGTTTCGTCTTGTACTGCCGGAAATTCAGCCATTCCCGGTTTTCATTGATGGGTATCCTGGTAAAATTCGTGGGTCGATTTCTCAAGACTTCCATTTCTTCTTGGCTCTGCCGTACCTGACCTGTGATATTTGTCATAGCCTCTTCCATCCCGTCACACCTTTCCGCGACTTGGCTCCGTACCTTCCCGAATTCTTCCTGAGTTTCATTCCGGTGTTCTTCCACTTTCCTGCGACTATGCTCTTCAATATTCGTAAACTTGATGTTTACCACTTCCTTAAATTCCTGTACTTCCCTCTCGGTTTGGTTACATTTTCCGTCAATTTCCCTGATTTGTTGGTTCATTAACATGGTTTCTTCTTCCAATTTTTTATTTATAGATTTCTTATTATCGTTGAGTTCCTTGCTCATTTCTTCTCTTAACAACTCCATCCTTTCGTCTAACTTGTCCAGATTCTCCTGGTTGACCTCCCTTAATTCTTCTCTTAGTAGTTGGTTATCCTCCCTCAGTTCTTCCAACTTCTCCTCCATTGTCTCTTCCATCTTCTTGTTACTTTCCTTCAACTCTTCCTTCAACTGTTGGTTGTCGTTCTCCATCTTCTTGCTGATTTCCTCCATCTTCTGATTAGTTTCATCAATTTTCTGACTCAAGGATCGGTTGTCCTCTTTCAATTCTTCTAATTTTTCTCCCATCCTTTCTTCCATCTTCTTACTGTTTTCTTCAATTTTGTTACCCAATTCTTCCTTTGTGGATTGGTTATCCTTCTTCAATTCTTCTTTTGTGGAATCCATTTTCTTATTTGTGGATTCTATGTTTTTATTTATTCCTTCCATTTTTTGTACTTAAGGATTGGTTATCTTACTTTGTGGAATCCATTTTCTTGCTTAATTCTTCCTTTGTTGATTTGTTATCCTCTCTCATTTCCATTATCATTCTCATTAGGGTTTCCTGGAACTTAACATCCCCGGTTGGCGCACTTTTCTCGGGCTGTTCCTCTGGTGGTGCGGGTTGTTTAGGTTCCATTGGGTGTACTAACATTTCTATGTCTTCTACCGGCGTCGCCTCTTTGTCCTCCATATCCATTTAAATTTCCTTTTCGGCCTCCGCCGCCCGTTTCTTTGAGGTTGCTCGTCGTTGTATTTTCCCATTTTTCTGACTTTATAGCTGCTGCCAAGCTCCAATTAGGGATTGGGCGAATTTTATTGGCCTGTCAATCACTAATTATAGCCCCTCAGTTGGTCGCCAATTTGTAACAAACTTACAAATAATGAGATGTTTATATTTATAAATTTATGTGTAGAAACAAAATTTTTTTTAGTTTATAAATTTTTTTTTAATTAATTAATTACGTTCTGTGGTGTTCCGAATTTTTTTGTTAATTGTTTTAATTAATTTAACTCCTTTTCAGTATTTTAAAATCCTCTTGCCAGTTAATAAGATTGTCTCCAATAACAATCGATAGGTGTACTTACCTATTTGGAGGTTATCATCCTTCTCACTGGTGAAATTCTGGTCGTTTCTGTTTAATTAAAGTTATATTCTATACTAATTATTAAGTAGGAATAAATGAGATTCAATTTTATAGCAATTACTGAAGTTTATTAACAAATATTTAATTTATCGACTCTATCGATTTATTGATTGATTCTCAGGGTATCAATATTGTACAATTATTTATATTCGGGTTCTTTTAACAGTTATTTTAGGTATAGTCAGAGAGAAAGGGTTAAGAATGGAAAGTATAACATTACAAAATTATATTCACTTAAAAATTAAAATACATATATTTTATTCAATATATAATGTTAAATAAGATGCTGTCAAACCGTTCTTGTTGAGTAGACTGTGTCGCTTTGGATTGTGGGAAATTAGTAATGGCCGCCACTAGTAGTCCAGACGTAAGACGAAGTCACCTCGCTGTTTCGACGACTAATAAAATATGCTTTCCCTACGATTTTTTGTCCCAGGGGCTGCGATTCTGCTTTCTTGTGTTGGTGGAGTGTTGCTTGTCAAGTTTTAGTGTTGCACTTCGAAAAATGGTGTAGTGTTAAGTTAATTTCACTTTTGTCAGTTAGGTCGAAAATTGCACTTTTGTATTGTGAAGTGTTATTACTGTTTTAATCGTTTAAAATGTATTTACACTATGTTCTGTTCTTATTTGTAGTTGTTTTAATGTTTGTTGGTGTTTATTTCACTATATTTGTGTTAAAAAGGTGTTTTCACAAAACTCGCGTTTTTTCGTCAAACTAGGCATAGAAAAAAATGCGCCATTGATGTATCAGCAACTAGGTTAAACTTTGCTTAATCGCTCGTCAAGTGTTCTTCACGATCTCTAATAATGAACTCATTAACTTCCTCCGTCTTGTCCAAAAGTCTTAGCCAAATTAATATTATTCAATCCATTGTTTCAATATTATTTGCATCCTGTGCATGTGAGAATTTTACATTATATAACTGATTATATTTTCGTTATTATTCAAATTTATTAACTATTAAACACATAATCTTCTTCAGTTCATTCTGCTTAATTTGATACCAAATAATGTAGTTTTATTAAGTTTTTGATCTAAAATGGTATTTTTTACCTCATTTTGAAAAGTATAAGTTTTAAAAATCACTTCCTGTCCTTTTCCAAAAATCTGCCATCTTCTAAGTTATATAAATGATCGTATTAAATCTTAGATTGTAATAAAAGGTTTATCTTCCCTTAATTTCTTGTAATTAGATTAATTGGTTATGTTTTAAATATTATACAGTAATATATGACTCCCCTATCTGGATTTTGAGTTTTTACATTTGCATTTTTAACAATAATTCTGGCTATCTTTTTACAAAATCTTTCTTAACTATATTTCCAATTACACGACTTTATGACTGATTTACCTTGTATAAATTCTTTCAGTTTAATTGTTTTTCTGTACTTATTTTATCAGTTTTGATGTTTAGTTTTTTAACATTTGGTCTAAATTTCTAACAGTTTTTACATACAAAGTTTTTTAAATAATACATGTTGGTTTATACTCTCTCTGACTTTCTTTGCTATTATGACATTAATTAACATTTTCTTATTTTAACACAAGAACACTTAGTATATAATTATACTCTAAATACATAACACATAATTCAAATTAACATTGGTCTTTCAAATTCAGACATTTTATACTTAATGATTAACAGCAATACATAATAAATATATTATAAATAAAGAATGTTGTTTGACTCTAACATCTTATACTTGATTATTAACAATAATACATAATAACTATTTCATAAATAAACAATGTTTGTTGATTGTGACAATTTTAAACTTGATTGTTTCTATCACCTTATTCTACATAAACAAAACATAATTATCATAATCTTATACTCTATTTCTTATTAGGTTCTACTTTCAGTTTTTTATTTATGGGGTAATGACTCTTTGTCACTTCACTTTTATTATGTATGCCCTGCTCTTGTTTTATTTTGGTCATTCTAATGAATGTTATATAAAAAAGAGTGGCAGTTATTTAAAAAACACATGTATTACCTGTCATGATAATACTTTATTTCACATTATTCATAGACACAATATAAGCACTTTAAAGTTGTAATATTTCACAATCTACTTAGTTTTTGAACTGCAATATTAACACATAAGGTTTATTTATTTTAACACCAAAAACTTGCACTGATTCTCTTTTTATTCCTTGATTTTATTTCTAAATAGTTATATAGTTTTGTTAAAATCAAGAAATCTATTTATAGAATATAATGAAGGTTTGTTTTTTGGTATTATATAATTATTTCACATTGGTTCACTTTCAATCCTACTTTATACACTTTTTGGCTTACATCTATTTTACATGTGGTTTCTACATTTGATAGTTTGTTATACTTTTATTTATTATTTTTTTTATCAGTTTCTTTTGGGGTTTGGGGGTTTTTATAAGAGCACTCCTTGTTGTGGATGCTGTCTTGTTCTGGTTTTCTTCATTGATTCTTTCTATTCTTCTTGTTTCTTATATATGTATCACCTTCTATAGTGGATCTTGTCTTGTTCTGGGTCTCTTCCTTACCTACTCCTATCCTACCTGGGTATTACCTTTTTCATATTTAGTTTTTAAATTTATTTTGATGATTCATCACTCATGCAACATTGGTTTTATATGAACTTTTGCTTTAATCTATGATTGTACTTCACGGTGGTTCTTAATTAATTCTGTATTTTGCTTTCTCGGATTTAACAATGTTTTTATTTTATTTTTATGATCATTTTACCATTCAGAATTATTGGCATTATCTGTCATGCTACAATATATATTTTTATATTCCGTACGTTTGTCATTTCTTTCTTATTGGAGATTGTGTTATATAATCTTGAAACTTCGGTAATTCTGTTTGCTATTTCTAACTCTATTTATCCTGTTTCTTCCATTATCTACCTGATCCTGATATTTCATTTATCTCTTTACCTTTATTTCTTGCCTCGTGCCACTTGTTGAACTTACTCTGGTATATTTGCATGTAATTTTATCTATAGTAAACCTCTGTTTTAAAGGCTTCTATCCTTCTTCTCTATCTACCTGTCTCTTCATGTCTGTTTTCCATTGTCCCATTGCCTTTTATTTTCTGGTGTCATCTTTACCTTCTTTTAATTTTTTAAGGTACCGGTACCATGTATCTTACACATAATACTTCTTAAACTTTTTGAAAACTCCTCATTTTTATTTATTGGTATCAATTACTTGTCTCATACATTCAGTATTATCCAAGTTTCTTGTGCCACATATAATCACATTTTATTCTGTGAAAAAGTTATATTTCACTCTACCTTATACATGTAATTATTGTCCTGTATGATATCAGTGGCAGGTGTCTGTCCAGACATAAGGCTCTTGTAATGGGACAAAATTTGGGTAACAAAATTTATATACCAATTTAAAATATTTTATTGTATTATGAAGCATTTCTGATTTAAACTTTAGAAGTAAAGTTAGTTATGCGATGTCCAAATAAGGTTAAGATGTAACAAGTTCTATTTTTAACCAGTGAATCACACAAAAGGCACGTTGTTTACGACAATACAGCCAGTCTCCAGCCGAAGTGGTGATATAAGTACAAGGAAAATTACATAACGACGATGGGACGGGAGTAGAAATCCGCCTAGAACTGGTTTCAAAGGCGTAGTTAAAACGGAATTGTAACAGAGATGCTAAGGAAGCGAAGCCAGTCTCCAAGAAACAGTCGAACCGTATGGTCGTATTATAATAGTGCCCGCGGGTAATCGAGGTAGGCCTACCGAATTTTTATTTAAAAAGTGTTAAAATTATAAAAAGAATGTGTAAGATCAGTGTCAACTAAATCAAGCTAAAAATGGAGACGTAAATATGGACTTTTAGAACATTTCGTTGGTTTTATAGTGAATTACGTTTGATGGGGCAACCACTGGGAGACCACGTGCCACATAAGTAACTGTAAAGAACAAAAATAATTTGCCAAAATTAATCAAAATTTGATTTAAATTTATAATTAACTTTTAAGATAAAATGTATCAAACTAAAAGTGAGATCTCATAAATATATGTAGAGTGAGTGAGAGAGAGAGAGAGAGACAAAAGGGTACATAAAGTACTGATTTGCGTTTAAAACTTTTTGTCTTAAAACCTTTTTGTTTTATAATTTTTTTCTTGTGACATTGCAAAGAAAACTGATAATCATTTTAATAAAATAAAATATGATTGTGTAATAACAATGTGTTAGTTAATTAATACGCCATTCTGCTCATGACCTTATCTCTGTATCAATAAGTTCGCCTAGACGGCCCTGAATTTTGGTTAAGTTGTTAATAATTTATTTACTAAATTGTTTCTTCGGGGAATGTGAATGGTTTCCACATTTCCTCCAGAAAATGTGGTGGCGACCTGGGGACTTTGGGAATCTTCTGTGTAAAGGTAAGTTGTAAAGTGTAATAAGCGGGGTTTAGGTTCTTGTGGTTTTATTTTTATATTTTATTTGTACAGTTACACTCTTTATTGTTTTATCATTACTCTCTTTTCAGTGTGCCCTTCTTTGTCCCCTTGGATGTCTTGTTTTTCAACATTCTGTGGCAATTTAGTTCTATGATATCATGTGTACTAAATCAACAAAATATTCACCCCAGTACCCATAATACTGTACAGCATTCTTTTGTCAGAGGTCCTTATTAAGCTTTTTTACTCTGCACTTCATTTCTTCACACCACCTTGAAGTTTGGATATTTGTACTTCGGTTTCTCCATACTTTTGTCAGCACTGTCACCGCAGTTAAATTTCATATTTTTAATGCCTCCCGTGATTTACAGGTATGCATTTCTTAAATTCTCCTCATGTTTCATCAGTTCTTCTATAATTCTTTTCTGATAGGTTTTCCTCACATCCTCCTCCTGTAGTCTGTGCACTTTAATATTAAAACATACTGCCTTCTTACATTTCAGTGCAAATCCTCAACTCATTGTCATCTTCATGTTTAACATAAACCGGTTACTCTTTTTGTCATAACCTCTATTCACTCTAATATCATTTATTTTCTGTAGTTTGGTTTCATCCTCCAGTATTAAATCAGTTATGGTCCTCTCATTTTAGCTACACATTTCACACATATATTTGTCTATACCTTGTAATTGCATGGTTATTTTCAACCACTAGAGATGCCAAATCCTAACTTTGTCTCCATTACTATTTTAGTATGAAACTTATAAGCTTATATTTTTGTAATAATACCTGTTGTTTAAATCGAACATTACTTATTGTTGTAGAAGTATTTATCTTGATGAAGAATGGTTAAATACTCAGGAAAAAGAATTGATTAAATGGGTCAACACAATGCTAACTCCTCCAAAAGAACTAAAAGATGATTTTGAGACACCAGAGAATACAATTTTGCACCGTCTCAATGCTGTTCGCAGAGCAACTACCAGTCTTGTGTGTTCAGCTGAAATATCTGTTACTCTGTCAAAAGTAAAAGTTGCCATAGACAAAAAATTAATAGCAGTTAGAAATGATCGTAATTTACATGTTGATATTGGTAAGTACCATGAATTTACAGTAAATTAATTGTTGTACAAAATAATGAGTCCTAAATTTAGTAGTGACCTTGAATCAATAAATGATGTAAGGTTTGCTTGATTTCAGTCAGTGAGTAGATAATTTTTAAGTTGTTTGTCTCTAAATAAAGTTTTGAGAATTTTTATTGTTGTCATCAGAACCTATGACACAAACTGTTTAAAACTGCATCTATCTTTGACAGAAACTCACAAAATGTTTCATTATGTAACAACAATAATTGAAACAATACTGGCATTTATTTTTATGGTAGTTTTGTACACACGCACACTCATTTATCATATGTTCTTAACAAATGATGGTATGAAAATAAGCTTTATGTGTAACAAATGATACTTTATACAAGCATTTACTAACTTATTTCTGCAAATATACAGTTTGTAAGCATTTTTAGTTCTCCCTGGATTTTGTTGTCCATGATGTGTCTGTTATTGTTAATTAACTATATATAACACTACTGACTCAGATACAAGTTATTATTGATAAAAATTGTAAATTTTCACCTGATGGCCTAAACTAGTTTTCGCTTTGTTAGAGCTTCGTCAGAAGCTGCCACTAGGACTGCTGTCCATCCTGCTTTCTCACACACATTGTCAAAAACCCAAAAACAAAACAAATTTGGTTTACCTTTTGCTTACAAATTAAATTGCTCAGGATGTAACAAATTCTACATAGGCCAGACAGGATGTGGCTTCAAACATTGAACACATAAAAGCATTACACTCCATCGAATCCACCTTTGCAAACCACCTCATTGAGGCAGACCACACATACACAAACGTAAACAGCAATATGGAAATCCTACACGTACACACAAAAAGCCAAAAATTAAACACTCTTGAACAAATAGAAATATACAAACACACAAAAACGCATAGAAACAACATCCTAAACGAACAGATACAATTTAATTCACACATACTATTTGAACATCTTATTCTACACACACACAAAACGAACGATGACACCATCGCCAAAAGCAGGACAGACAGGCTCCTAGCGGCATCCTCTGACGAAGCTCTAACAGAGCAAAAACTAGTTTAGGTCAACAGGTAAAAATTTATAATTTTTATCAATAATAACTTGTGACTCGAGTCGGTAGTGTTATATATAGTTCATTATTAGTTGTCTTACAAATAATAAATAATGCCAAGCATTTCAGTGGTACGTAAAAGAACTCTATTAATAATGTTGTTGTTGTTGTTCTTCTTCTTCTTATTATTATTATTGTTATTATATTGCATAACAATAGTATAGAAAGAAATTATAATTTTTCTTCAATTAACCTTGCCCTGAGATGTAAGGAACATTCATAATAGTGATTATGAATTGTTGCAATACTTAATAAGTAAGTAGCGGCTTACATAAATAAAAACTTTGTGAATAAAATAAAATGTGTTTACTATTTATTTCTTTGTAAGTAACTCGTTGAATTTCCTGCAGGTCTTCTATGTAGTATCGTTAAATAAATATACTGCAAGTAGGTTTACAGTACCTACTTGCAGTGTATTTATTTAACGATACTATTATTTATTTATATTTTTAGATTTATGATTTCTGTTTCTGCTGCCAGCAGTTCTGAAACGAAAACATGATTTTTTTTTAACATGAAGGGTTCTTTTGGCAGCTACCAATGATTATATTGTAGTAGAACACATTGTTTTATTTATAAAATGTCTGGCATTTTAAAACAATTTTAACATACATTCTTAAAGCACGAAATTTATGTTGCAGGAATGCAATCCAAAGTACTGCAGTTATTGTTGTATTATAACCCTCTGTGGTTAAGACTGGGTCTTGAGGCAGTGTATGGACGTGCCATTCCATTACGTAGCAATTCTGATGTTGCCGGATTGACCTCATTCATTAGAAAACACTTGCTATCGGATGATTACATCAGGTCAACTTACTGTCACCCTACAGTTCCTCATTTAATGTTACCAGAATATGAGGTATTTAACCAAACAGTTACAGTTAATACTATTTTGGCAGTGATATTTCCTAGTAGGTGTTATGACTTTTTGGATCGTTTACTGTCAGTTTGAATATGGCATTTTGTAATATATAATTAAAATAATATTATTAAGGAAAATAATGTTTGATTTGACATTTTAATATTATTTGACCAGACTAGGGAGCATCTGATGTGTTTTGTGTGGAATGAATTGTTTACCCATTTATTAAAATGTATATCATTAGCAATATAATATACTGTCATGCACATAATGAACTGTTGTTCTTATATTGTGAAGGATATTAAATTGAAGAAACATGCTGAAGAGAAATTTTGAAAATATAATATGGTGGAAACCATAGTCTAAGAAAACGAAATCATGAAATTCTGTACATAGTAAAAACGCAGACATTTGACAGCTAAGGTGATACAGTGTCAGAGTGGTGAGCTTACATCAAAGCCAGAGAACAGAATATTAATGCAAAGGTTTTATGTTTCTTTGCCGAAATGAGCATTATTCCATAATTCAAACTAAACACAAGTCTATATTTATTGTTTGTAAAACATATCCTAAGGAAAATATACAACACAAGAAATACTAGTTATAGGATTTAAAAAAAAATGTGCTCACGAACTTAATACCATATGATTAGCACCAAAAGTAACAGATTTTGAAGTATATAGAACATTAATAGGTATATAAGTCATAAGAAAATAAAATAACATTATTCTCAAACAACTCTTGTAGCCAAACTTAACATAGATACAATGAGGTTAAGCAATCATTTGTCACACCAGAATTGGAAATTAAATATGGTCAATCTTTTTTAACTCTGACAGCTGTTTCGACTAACTTAAGCCATTGTCAAAGAGCGAGTGAATGAAATTACTGAACACAGGATGTTAGTGGAGTGTAGGTGGTGAACATCTGTTTAGGGTGTATCTGGAACATCTGTGTTGTGATAGAGAGGGGGGGGAGTGTGTGCATGAGACAAGGGAAGGTCAGGTGTCTTTAAAAACTAAATACAATCATGAATGCAAAATATAAAATTAACTGAACTAAATATAAACTGAATGGAAAATTTAAAATAATGATGAACATTCAAAATAATATAAAATAAACTAAACTAAATAACAGATTTTAATAAAGGGGATACACAAAATTCAGTCTGTTCATTGGTTAAATTTTTGTTATTTTTTATTGCTTTTTTAATTTCTAAAATTTCTAACAAATCCATTTTTTTACCTTTTTGTATGTTGTGGAGTAGTGTTATGTTTTTTGTGTCTATGAAGTGATTGTGTTGTAAGCAATGATCTTCATAGACACAAAAAACATAACACTACTCCACAACATACAAAAAGGTAAAAAAATGGATTTGTTAGAAATTTTAGAAATTAAAAAAAGCAATAAAAAATAACAAAAATTTAACCAATGAACAGACTGAATTTTGTGTACCCCCTTTTGTATAAAAACATATTAATTTATTTTTTATTGGTTGTTAATAATTATATTTCATATCTCGTACTTACCACTATTCCACTATCTACTTGGTTCCCAGGGTTCTTTCATAAGCGAGGTCAGAAACAGTGTGGGTTTACGAAATAATTATTCTAACAACATATGCAGTGAAAAGAAAGAAATTTTTGTTTTATTTTCTAAAAATTGCTGTTACTCCAAATTTCACCCACATATTTGCATGCGCCTCGCCATGTGGCGTAGTTGTGCAATCAATTAAAATATTTACCATTTAAAGTTTTATCAACATGTTACTACCAAAATAAACAGAATTAATTATTTCTTTCTATATTTTAACAAGAGTACAAAATATTTACTTGTTTATCATTAAGACCATAATATTAAAGTATACATACCAATTAACATAAAACATCTTATACTTATGTCGGCCGCCCAGCCTGCTCTCTCTCTCTCATTCACACTAATTTTAAAAAACCCGAGTTATTTCATTTATTAAATTTTTGGCCCCATTAAATTGTTATGTAAAAAATACTTTTACTTGGGTAACGGCGTCTCCTGCGATCTAGTAGCATGGCCCGCACCAAGTCCTCGTTCACATGTCCAAAACAAAAAAACTATTAGTTCATCTTCTTCCTTTCGAATCACTTATAACGGTTGTGATTTCACTAGTGCACTTTTGACTAATATTCCATTTTTTACTAGTAAGGTCGGCCGACCTTGAAAAGAAAACTTTTAACAAAATTTAGATGGACCGCATGCGGTCTGTTGGTAAGAGGCACTGCGCAGAAGTTTTTTCTCGGTTCCCTCTCCACAGTTTTACAATACGGGAACTCACTGCCTGCTGGTGCGAAATCATAGTCACTGCTCATGGCACTACGTGCAATTCCCATGAGTTGGACGTTGATGAAATTACACTGCCACTGGTTTACTTCACTGGAGTAGGCGTGACTTAGCCATACTTCCTCCAGCACGGATTGTAGGTCTCACAAAACTTCGTCTCTGCGCCATTTTCGATAGCGTCGGTTGATCTGCTTAGCGTCTCCGCCCGCGCACATGCTCGTATGATGGGTCCGAGCGCACGGTCACATTCTCGCATAGTTCTTGGAAACTTGAGGTGGCTACATACCTCAACTGATTGCACAATGCTATTACGTCTTGCCTTTGTTCTAAACTGTTCCATTTACCACGTGGTCTGTCACACTGGGATTAAATTTTACAATATATTTTTATGAAACCCCGAAAATGAAATAAAATAAAAATACCCACAAAATTGGACGGTTACACTTTATTAAAATCTGTTATTTAGTTTAGTTTATTTTATATTATTTTGAATGTTCATCATTATTTTAAATTTTCCATTCAGTTTATATTTAGTTCAGTTAATTTTATATTTTACATTCATGATTGTATTTAGCTTTTAAAGACACCTGACCTTCCCTTGTCTCATGCACACACTCCCCCCCTCTCTATCACAACACAGATGTTCCAGATACGCCCTAAACAGATGTTCACCACCTACACTCCACTAACATCCTGTGTTCAGTAATTTCGTTCACTCGCTCTTTGACAATGGCTTAAGTTAGTCGAAACAGCTGTCAGAGTTAGTTAAAAAATTTGTGAAACTTACCAAGTGTTTATATATTTTACAAAACCTTTGTATTAATGTTTCACCAAGTGCCCAACGAGTCATCAATTAATATGGTCAATCTTATTTGAATATTGTGTGTATTATATTAAATAAAAGTAGTAAGTTAACCGTTACACAGAAACAAAATAAAATTAATTAAAACATTCACTTGTTATAATGTAACATGTTAAACTACATTAGTCTCAAGTAAAAGCATTAATTCACTATCTCCGGCAGCTACAAAACTTCAAAATATTGAATGTTTGCAATTTTAGGTGGAGATGCAAAATTCTGAAAATTTTTTGTGCAAAAATTTGCAAAACCATCTTTACGAAACTAAAGATGTAGGAACCAAATTTTTTGGATTTCTACATACGCTACAACCAATGAAAACCTCCCAAAAATTTTCTGTGTTTTGCAAGAAGTTTGCAAAAATCAGTTTTATAAAACAAAACTTGTAAATACAAAGTGGTATATGAACATATGAACAAAATAGCATACACAATAAGTGATACATAGTTCACGTTGCACACTACAACTCAAAATAGGACAGAGTGGCGCTTGCAGGATCCTATACTATGCTGGCTTGCAGGTGATTTCAGTACAATAATATAACTATACTGTGCACCATATTTACAGGTTATTATCTGGACTTTAACAGAACTCAATTTTTAACACAATTGACTTTTTCTTAGCACTCACCAAGCAGTTCTAGTCAAAATTATGTTTTATGTCAGGAATAGAAGACAAAAAAAATTTTTAAATTGTTTAAAGTGAAGAGTAAAATGTGATTTGCAAAAATTCTGTTACACTAGTGGATATATTGTGTTGTCTGGGGTTTATACAAGGTACGTGTGAGGCAATATTTTATTTCACTAACACATTACCTTACTTCAGTTCCATCTTGTGACTTCTGCTAGTAGCTTTGTGACGCATTTCGGAGCGATCATTCCATCTTCAGGCATAGGCTATATATCCCTTACATGAGATCGTCAAACATTAAAATTTTAATTAAAGTGAAACATATCAACAATAAAAACCAATTCATGTACATGCTACTTGAACGGTGTACACAGATGCCTTTTGGTATATAATAATTTTTAACTTATACATTTAATTACTGTTGAGTTATATTTACTAAAAAAAAATTGGACTTTCTACTAATTTACATAAAAATTCATGTTTGAGACTTCAGTATGTAAACAACCATTTGTCACTGAGAACAACAGTGACTGTCCCAAAAAATATCCACCCTTTACATTAATATGCCAGAATTACAAAAGTAATTTTGTAAAAGTACACAAGAATTATAAAAGTAATTTATCACTGAGCAAGTGGCCCGTGGCAGTCTGCCAGGTTGAAAGTAATTTGAATTAGATTATAGATGTTACATAAAACATTTAAAAAACACTTAACTGTGTTTTATTGTGGTTTATAGAATAAATATGAAATAATGTGCTTTTTACAAAACAATAACATAAATTTGGAAATTAACTTTTATATTAAATGACCACAAGGTCTGATATATCATTGTCTGAGGAAGACAAAATTCCTGCTATCAAGGTTAAGAATTCTCTGAAAACCATGAAAAATGGATAGGCAGTAGGTCCAAATGAACTCCATGTAAGGTCTTTAAAAATGGGACAGACATACTTTTGGACCTTTTGGCATATGTATTCAGTTACTTTTAAAAGATGAAGAGCTTCCTCTTGAATGGAAGACTGCGAATATTTCCAACCTCCACAAAATAAAAAAGCACCAGAAAGATACTATTACGAATTACAGTGGAGTATGTGTAACCAACTCCATCTCAAGGTTATATGGAAAATTTATCAAAGCAAAAATTGAAAGCTAATATGATGACATTGAGAAACAGAATGGGTTTTGTGCAGGCAAATTTTGTATGGATAATATCTTCACATTAAAACAACTTCTTGAAAATATCAGTATGGAGAACCATACATAACTTCCATGTTCTAAGATTTATATTTAAAATCATTTTCGAAATGAAATATTTCTATAGAAACTACTTTTTTCTTCAGCCTTAACCACAGTACTGTGGTCACTAACATATACCACCTCACGTTAGGGCACTCGATTTTTTACTGATGATGGCAGTCGATGGCATTGCTGAAACGTCTGCTTTTGCAGAAAACATTGGACCACGGCTGAACAGCCCAGGAAGGAAACAAAAAACTACTTCTTTGCTGCCGATAACATAGTACACATACAGAAAATCATCCCTACCCCTTCAACTATCATTTTCATTTATAGACAATTACCTCCTCCCCCTTCAGCTACCTTTTCATTTATAGATATTTCACCTACTTTTCTATAGTGGATTATTGTGACCTTTTCAGGAGACTTTATTTATCAAAATTAAGTCCTTTACTCTTGTTAAGACGTGAAACGTTGCAGGTAAATTACCCTGTCCCCTTAACCAATCTTCACCAAAATCAACAGGCCTCGAGTCCTCTACAACTTGAGCACATGTGCAAAAAATTATTTGATTCTGTTTGAATTTGCGGCAGTTATTGTTCACCATAGAAAAAATTCTACACACGGACACTTTTCAGAAAATGACTTTTCTTCGTGTTTTGAGGGTAGTACAATCAGACACGATTTACCGCAAACACGATTTTTTTCGCCATCACCATACTTCCATTGCCTTATGGAACATGGAAGTAAATAGAAATGTAGAAACCCATTTAGTTATTTATAGACCTCAAGAAGGCATATGAGATTGTTCCACTGAATAAGCTATGGCACTGTTATTAAAAAGTGATGTCAAGGGCTGTATATGTTGGAGCTATGGAAGCAAATACACCAAAATTACTAGCAACATAAAGATAGGTTCAAGACTATGAATTTCCTGTCACCATGTGATTGCGACAAGGTTGTGCTATAGCACCCACATTACACTTTATTTAAGATATACTTGAATTCAGCTTTAGAATGTCGGAGACACAGCTGTCGAACATAGGGATATCTATCAATGATGAAAAGGTCTTCACTTTGCATTTCACAAATTCATGGTTACAAACAACAGCCCAAGTGTTGGAAACATGAAAAATCGTATAGGACAAGGGAAACAATGATGACACAGTTCGTTCCACTTTATGAAGCAATCGAGTAAGACCTGAAACAAAAATTAAAGTATATAAGACAATATTAGAAAGTACTGGAACATATGGAGGTATAGTGTTTACTATTGTATGACTCAAACTACCATCATACCGGAGTTATTGCAACAAAAGTGTGTGTTTTAACTTATAACTTTGAATAATTCCGTATTAGCACTTCCAACAGCCAGATTGCTAATTTTTTAATCTAACCACAGTGTATATTGTGACAATACAAGCAAAGGCTGTAATGCGCATACATAATATATTATAAATATTTAAGTTAATTTCAATAATATATAATAGACGAGCAGGTGTGAGATTGGAAGCTGGCTTTCAAGCAGGAACCAACAGGTAAACATCACGCGATTACCACTGCATGTGTGTATACAAGTAAATAATGTGTGTGCGTGAAGCCTGTCTGATCCTGAAAGTTTGCAACCTCGCCCCAAGTCAATGCTAAATTTAGAGTATATTTAATATTAAGCAAACTATAAATGTTAGCGAGAAGGTAAAATCTTCTAAAAATGTGTAAAAATCAGACAAGTGCAGTGCGAATTTTACGTAATTCGGACAAGCAGTGCGAATCCAGTGCGATTTTTAAAGCATTATACTTACACTAGTAGTGCGAGCATCATGAAAATTGCACATCACATAGGTCATTAAATTAGACAATATTTTATCGCCGTGAAATCTGCGTTAAACAGTGCGATTGGCGAAAAAGTGCAATTATGTGAAATGAGACGAGAGTGGGGGTTATCATGCCATGTTTCAACTGTCGACAGGCTGATTCCTGAATCGACAGGTGCAGTTTTCTGAGTGGATATAAATAGAAGCCCAGGAGAGCTAATCTCTCTCTTCTAACATTCACAGTCGCGGCAGTACGCTATGGCCGTCCGAGACGCGAATTTTTTTAAACTACTTTGGACAAAGTTAGACGCTAAATCTAACATCAGTATGATTTTTGTAGCTTAACTTATAAAGTATTACGGCAATGTTTTAATTTAAAGTATTAATGAAAACAATAATTAACACATTCGAGACGAGCTGCGGGCACTGCCTGCAGTACCGTAGAGTCCCATAAAGACGAAGTGCGGGCATAGCTCGCAGTCGCGTATCTAACTGCGTAATAAACGTAATACGGCTCCCGCTCGCTGTTAGTCACAATGAAACGATAGCAGTATTAGTAGTTAACATTTTCAAATGTAGATGGCAGCAGCAATCAGAGTCTGAACACAACAGTAGCTTTTTTTTGTATGTTGTACACAACACACTGTACGTAACCAAGCCACATGGTCGGCGTGAGGAAAATGGCTTCCGCGATAAACAGGGTAAGTTTAAAAATTAATATTTTATTTATTTTACAAGCTACTGACATAAAATTTGCACTAAATTAATGAGAATGCTTGGTTTTATAATATAATATAGCTTTATATATTTAAATATTATATGGTTTAGAAGTATAAGCTTTTGAAAAAATGCAAAAAAGCCCAGTCTGTACGGTAAATGAATGCATTTTTCATATAGTCCTGAATGTGTTAAAAAAGTACCGTAACGAAGAAATCGTCGGACGTCTACAAGCAGTCGCCAGCTAAGAACATCAACTCCTGACAGAGGACGAGAGCACGAGATGCAGAGGACTAGAGACATTTCTATCATGACAGCTACAGATCCAGAGCAACATGTCATCATAGTCTACAGCAGCCAATGTACCATGAAGGACGAGACGAGAGGACGAGCAGTGAGGACAAGAGGACATCCAGGAGGATCGAACCGAAGGAATCACTGGAGGACATGGGACAACTCGGCAGAATTTAAGGTGACGAAAAACCAATACATAATTATCAAAGAGAAAGATATTAAAAGACTAATAAAAAAAAAAAAGAAAAACAAAAACAAAACATTTTTGTAAGAGTAAATAATAAGTATGTAGATAGAGATAAAATCAATGTAATTCATGTGTAATCAGAAAATTATTTAATTATTTTTCTTTAATGAATGAATAGTCAATGAAACGATAAGTTAAATCATTGCTGGGAAAATGAACAAGTAATTAATTTATTTAGCTTTTTCTTAGCACATAACGTAGAATCATTGAAAATAATCAATTAAGTGTGCTAAAATGATAATCTAAAGCCGTAGAAAGGTATAAAGAAAATATAGAATAAGAATGTATTAATAATTGTTAACAAAAACACATTTAGACTGAGTAGGCAAGAAATCTTAATATAATGAAGAAAAGTTTTTAAATACAATTTATAATATAATATCTAGAATTTAAGATATATGTTTGTGATGATAACACGGCAAGTAAAGTAACTTTGAAACCATAGATAATGGATATCATATGGCGAATTGATCATTATTTTTATATTATTATTTTTTATGTTTGTTTAAAGTAATAAATGAAACATATTACGATTCCTAAAAAGAGTTACTCTTATTATAATTACACCTGAACCCCAACTACACATACACGTTATTTATATTGTTATAATTTTGTCGCCCGTCAACGTGTGGCACGACACGCATACATCTAATAACGTTGTATCGTTGTAGTAAAATGTCGCCAATGAACATGGGACCCGACACGCCTACATTTAATAAATAAATGTATGCTCTATTGTTATATGTGTGCATAGGATTTATGTATAATAATTGATGTGTATTAATGAATATTTTATGTGTTTAATTTTGTTGTGTATATTGTATTGTAATAACACAACTGGTGCCCACCCCAACAAACAGGCGTAATTGTAATATAAGTAGATAAGAATAAAGAAATAATAACGAAACAATAAGTAAATAAAAATTAATAAGTTGGTTCCATAAAAATAATATTCTTATATATTATAAATAAATATTTTTTTTATAATTCGACATGACGACTCCGGGAAACTTGGATATGGAGGCATACCAGACGATGATGCGTGCCTGGGTCGATGAATTAAGCACAAAACAGACAGAAAATTTAAATAAACAGACAGAAAATTTAAATGCTAGAATAAACGAATTAAAAGAATCTAATAAGAAACAATTAGAAGAACAAACTGAAAATTTTAAACAAGACACCATAAAAATACGGAGAGTTAGAAGAGTTAAAAATTGATAATCTTGAAATATTATCAAATGCACAGTTAACCGAACAAATTGTTGATACAAATTTACGTATTGACACGATCACAGAAAATGTCTGTGGAATAAATGATAAACAAACGGAGCTAATATGTGAAGAATTCATAATAGTTGAAAATACGTTAGTCCCACTGACTGCCACGCACACCTTTTACGCCAGTCTTAGATTTCTTGACCCCCATGCGCACCTTGTAAAACCCTGTTGTCTGTTTTGGAATGGGAATCCAGTACAGTAACCACCAAACCATAGCTCTAGGACAACCTGGCTATATTTGAATTGTGTATTTTTTGTAGCTTATAAAATGAAAGTGAGAATTCTTTAAAACCTCTAAGCAATGAGAGATTTCTTATGGGTAAATCCTCTATCTGGAATGCTTCCATCGTAATTTTTTACGATGTTCCAAATTCCCTGGAATATAGGATTGTCCTCAGAAGCTAAACAACATAAAACAACTTACACTAAAACATTATAAATGATATTAGCAATATATACATAACTACAGTTAAGAGAAAACTTTTCGTAACAACATAAGTCATATAAACATTAGGCACAACATATAAGAATAGAAATATAAGACTAAACTAAAAAATAATATAAAATAAAATGAATCTTTCTTACCTGTGAGTGGAGGTTGAAAGACTTAACAACGGCTGGACAGCTGTCTTTTTCCATATTTACACACACACCTGGTCTTGATCAGCCTGACTGTGGTAGAATCTCATATACTGTAATTATGATTGACTCTTGGTCAAACAAAAAGAAGCTTGCTAATTTGGTGGTATTTTAATTTGAGTATGTGTTGCAGAACTGCTGGAGTAAATTGAAATAATCTAAGCATATTGCACTGTTACCCATTTAATCTATGCTCAATTTTGACATTTGGCATTCTTTGAACTAGTCACTCGTTACTGGTGTTTTGACACTCCTTCCTTAGAATGGACAAATTTTTCCAACTTATATCATCAAACAGCTTTGTTTTTAATGTATACAACACACTCTAGATTGGATCTAAAAGATGTGGTTTTGTAGTGCAACTTGACAACCCCGCATGTCCCACTACTTCATTTATTGATACAGAAGATACAAAAACAAAAAATTATATTGTTATATCAAGTGTGAATAACTAAGCTGATGCTATATTGCTCGTATGAATTGTGCTAGATATATTGATTTTCAGTAAAAATTTAAAATAGAACATAAGATTCAGGACGATGACAAAACTGGAATAAACAAACTATCTAAAAGTCCAAATACTTAGCAGTACACTGTTTTCAGGCAGTTACTGTTTACATACACTTACTAATAAACAACAACAAACTTCGCTTGTAAGCTTTTCATGGCTTTCATTAGTAATAACATTGTTTTTTGGTTTAACACATGTTTTATTTTTGGTAAAACATATTCCCCATACTACGATGAGGTGTCACAAACAAGCCTGTAATTTTGTATCCCCATCTAGTAACCCAAAAAAGCTACAATAAATTATTATAGAAATTAAAACCTGGCCAAGAAATATTTGTGTGTATTATTGGACAGGGAAAATTTGTTGTAAATTATCCACAAAACTGATATGTTTAGATTCATGAATTTAGGGTGCTATGCTTTTTCTGAAAATCACAGTTTTGGCAGTCAGAGTATGTAATATGTATGTACTACCTGACAACATCAACAAAACATGCAGGAAAAATGTGAACTAAGGGAATTCAAAGACAAACGCACAAGTGCGTCTCACCCCACCAAGCAGTTTACAGTCATACTCAAAAGTCTGTCATTTGAATGTATGTTTTCCAGCTATGAATATCATGAGCGTCGATTTGCGTTACAAGTACTAGGCTAATATTTGTGCGTGTTCGTGTTACAGAGTTTATTTGAATTTATATTTGCTAATTGTCAATATCGTAGCGTTGATCTGCGGTATAATTAATATTTGTGTGTTCGTGTTAAGCCTACAGAGTTTGTCACTTGAATTTATGTTTATTAACTACGAGTATTGTGAGCGTCGATTTGCGTTAGGCCTGTAATAATATTTGTGCGTGTAAACCCGATAGAAGTATTTAAACTTGAGCTTTTTATATAGTGTAATTTCCAGACTTTTAACACCACACTCGACATATAAAATTTAGAATAGTGTAGAATGTGACAATACAAGAGTTTAATAATAGTTTATAATCAACTCCGAAATTAAAATTCATTAACTGTAGAATTGAAAGATGACAACAAAGAAAGGCCTACAATTCGCAGTCAAGCACGCCAAATAGTTGGGTGAGTTATTTAATTTTTTGATGAAGAAAATAACAGTGGTTGTTATAAGTACCCAATAAACTACGCGATAAAACGAGCAGCAGTTGCAACAGGCAAGTCAGAAACCACAATTTGTAAGATACGGAAAGAGGTGAAAGTGTCAAAATCGACTGGTAGAAAACTGAGCGCTTTACTCAATAAAAATAAAACAAAAACCAAACCAAAAATGGTTTAAAATTTAATCAGTTAATTTTATTTATCTTTAATCAGTTAGTTTTTGTAACTATTAACTACAACTTTAACTTAGTTAGTTTGTTTGGACAGTAACTTTAACTTTGATCAGTTAACAATTATTATGAGGTTTCCCAAGTCCCTTTATAATGTGGTATATACAATATCACATTAGGAACTTGCTAATTGAATAGAAATTAAATTTACTTATTCCTCATAATTTCACTCGTTTATAGAACTACTAATTGTAATAGCAAAACCTTTCTCTACCAGCTAACGTTTCATGTTGTAATTCGAAAAAATCATGAGCAAAAGTAACATAACTTTATACATTTATGAAGAGTACAAAAAAATTAACATTGAATAGCCCTATTGACATATTAAGCTCTAAACTGAAGTAACAATAATCCATTTATATTGATCAACAACGGAGACACGACTAGTTTTGTTTTACAGATCAACATCTAATTGAAATTGTGGAGTTTATTGCTCATATTGTTTATGTTTGTGGTAAAAGTAATTTAATCATTTTTGAAACTGTGAATAATAACAATTTTGACACCATACGCGTACAGTTTAAGTATTATAATGCTCTAACTTTAATTTTTGGACGTGTAAATTTTCTTGTCGCATATGAGTTTTACTTTGACTGTACAAACGTCAAGCAGCGTAGGGAAACGTACTGAACCCCCGTGCAACTGGCAGTGCCAGTGCTGCTACGCTTCCCCTCTCCAGATTCTGTGTTAACTAGTATTCATGTTAAATTAGAGTTTAACATGTTATGTAGTATTCAGTTAAATTAGAGTTTTCAGTACTATGAATATAAATTCAGTACTAGATTATCTACACTAAAATTTTTCCAGTCTTGTGAATAATAAAGTTTTCTGTATTTTCCTAGGACAAAATGAAAAAGTTTACTCTCTGCAAATTCTTGATGTTGATTTATGTTTTGGACCAAGCTAAGAACAGAAAGTTGATCCATCACAATCCATGTCTATTTTGTGCGACCTCTCCTTTCAAGGTAAGAATGAATTATGCAAACTGGGTGAAAAATAAATCTTTATATAACAGTTTAATTGATAAATCAAAGCCATTAAACCTTGTAACATGACCAGATGTTACATAACCTAGACATATACTATCAAATTTAATAAGTACATAACGATAATATAAATAGATAATGTAATGATAAGTGTAACCAAGAAGAGAGGAACCATGGAAGAAGAAAGAAGAAGAAGTGCCACAAGAAGCAGTAAACCCAAGTACTGTTTGACACTACAACCATACTATGACAGACACAAACTAATGGACAAATTAAATTCACTTTAAGCTGTCAAGCGAGTCAGTGAATAACTCAAATGGAATATGATATGTTAATAAAAAAAAAAAAGAGAAAGAAAAATGATTAAATAAGAATCTGAATAATGTGAGATCAAAATCAGCATTTGACTGAGAATTAATTAAATATGACTAGTAATTATTAATGCCAAGAACTAAAATTAGCGATGGCCACAAAATGAGAACGAAGCTATATTTCAATCTCAAATATACTTATGACAAGTAAACATGTTTGTAAAAGGGAACCTTATACAAATAAGCTACCTCAGCAAGGTACCGGATTGTGAACTAATAAATGTTGTTAAGGCAGAGATCCTATACAAACGGTATGTCTCAACAAGGCCTAGACCGAACAATCATCAGTAAGATGATTATTAGGAGGTGATATGAGTGTAAATCACATCCACAGAACAATTTTTATAATCAAACATATCGATAAGCCTTATTAAAATGATATAATTAATAGTTCAATTGTTAGTTAAGAGAACGGAGCAAAATAATGTGAAATGAAATATCATAGTAAGTAGGGACAGTTCATTACAATGTCTAAGTTAAGGTTTATTTATAGTACTCAGTAATTAACGATCAGTACAGATTTAATAGTGTTCTAACATAAACGTTCAAGTGAAAAAACGCGGTGTAGAACACAAACAATATTAGTCAGAGTGTGTAAGCGCCGATTTCGGTTAACAGACGACAGTGCGAAGTAGTGTACATGAACATTGTTTATTTTGCAATGTCTGTAAAAGTGGGATTAAACCAGTGTTAAAATATATCAAATTAAAGAGGACAAAATATTCTTTAATTTGATGGCGGTACAACCCCAATCGCAACTATATTAAGTGCGTGAAAGGTGTTAGCATCATTTACAAAATATGCTCAAGGAATCTGGTTATCAAGACCAATAACAACGACAACTGTCAATCACTCTGGTGGTGACGAGTCGGTTAAAAACCGTTTTTGACGGTTGGAAAGACAATACGTCACGTTCATCACACCTGGCTAAGCCAATGAGAAAATTGCTTAGTAATTAACACTATCGCCTAAAGCCGATCAAATGGTCGGGTATATAAGGGGCTGCAGCAAATTTTCATCAGACACTTCTTAATTACATTTGGCGTGACAGGTACGCTGGTCTCGTCAACATTTTTAATAACTGATAGCGTCATCACAATAGGACTTCGATGGAAACAGTTCGACGACAACTAACGACAACTTCAAGATATTCTACAAAGAACCATTGTGTTTATGTGCAGTATTATTTCATTTAGTGCGGGAGAAATAATGAACAGAAGAAGTAATTAAATAATATTATTTATGATCCTTTAAGTCAGAAGTGGATCGAAATTCTCTGTTCTTGTGCGTGTGTAGTGAATAACGATGATCATTATAATCCGATCATCGATGTGGTAATTGAGTTTTAATCAAAAGATTAAAACAAAAGGTAACAGTGTAACAATTTATTCATTTTACTTCGAGCGCCATAACCTGTATATTTTGATAAACAAATCTGTACTGACGCATAACACTGAAACATTAGACTACACCATGTCTAAATTTATTTAATGAATGTGTTAATACCAGTTAAGTTGAATGTTAGTTATAAGTGTTCTCAAACTATAAACTTTGTAAATCATGAACCAAGCGTGACGAACGCATAACCTATAAAATAGGTTATTTTTATTTTTATTTTATAATAGTAACCGCAAGGGAATTACTAGTCTATATTATATCAGAAAATCATTAGCTGTTGTGTAGGCATAAACTTTCTTTTTTGTGTCTCAAAGAATTCACATCTGAGATTTTAATAATATTAATGTTCAAAGTAAAGAGTGTCTGGACTTAACCAGATGTATTGCTTATGCTCTGAGCTAGCTTTATAGGGTTTGTAACAACATGTTTGCAATTGTATTTTAATGTATACTTTTAATTATATTTGTTTGAATTCTCTATAAAGGGTATGAATAAAACCCCATTATTAACAGCATAACTCGACTTAATTTATTTCAAAAAAGTAACTAAATAATTCATTTAGATGAAACAAAACAACCTTCAGTTGTGATTAAATATTGGTGATTTGCATTGCCATAAGGGCAACAAACAATTATTTTAACTTTTGAAAATTATTATTTGAGTTTATCAATGGGTTTTCCACGGGATTTTTTCCAAAATAAATCCGTGTGGCGCCCACTATTAAACAAGGTCACCTAACCTTGCAGATAAAGTGAGTTGCACGATATTTATTGATGACTCGTTGGGCACTTGGTGAAACATATTAAACAAAACCTTTGTAAAGTGAGTTGGTTTTGTAAACTGTCTTGACAGCTTATTGAACTTCCAGAAAACACGAACAGGTACGTGAAAGTATATCATATTTATTCTATTGTCCAAACATTACTAGACATAACGTACTTAGACGATTGTCGACATGGAGGAGAAGTTTCACAGCTAGTATCAACAAGACGGCCACCACCATCAAGCGACCAACTAGTATACTTTACTTTTAAAACTTAAGCAACATTAGTGTTTAAATAACATTAATACAACTATTTTATTTATTTTATCTAAGGGAATTCTTTTCTGATAATTATAATTCTACAATTGTAAACACACTTTTAGTAACCTCGAATGTTACATTTTAAATCGCTTTATAAAATTAGTAACTTTCAATGACTACCACCTTTTAATAATATTCTAAATAATAATTAAACCACAAATTAGTAATAGTTATATTATAAATTGACGCATCCAACGTGTGGCAGAATAACACGACAGAATTCATCATAGTAAAAGTTATATTATAAATTGGCGCACCAACTAGTGTGGCTTAAAAATATTAAATAAAAATATTTTTTATATTGATAAACAGCCCGGTAGACACAAAAGAATAAACATGCAACACACCCATCAATATGATACGAGATATAAGGACAGTCGGGTAGGAGAAGTACAACTAGATACCGAGACAGATGAAACACAACCCACACACGAGATGGAAGTCATTACCATTAATAATATAGAAACTCGACCCGAAGAAACACACCATGTAGAACCGGAAATGGAAGTGAGGGTCGACAAGCAACCCAGACACGCTGAGGGAGTCACGCAATCAGGAGAAACAGCCTTCCAAGAATGGATGAGGAGAATGATGGAATCATTAAAGGAAGATAGTCTCAAGAATAACAAAAATATGGAAGCATTAAAGGAAGATAGTCTCAAGAATAACAAAAAAATGGAAGAGACATTGAACCGAAATAACGACTCATTAAATAAAAATATAGAATCTATTAGTAAAAATATGGAGTCACTGAAAGAAGACTTGAATAAAAGGATTGACAATACCCACAGAGCCATGGACACGTTAAACAGTAAGATAGATGACAGCGGCAGGGCTTTAAGAGAAGAGTTAAACACCACATTAGCTAAGATTAGCCAGAAAATGGATGAAATGAATAAGAAATATACGAAAGAATTGAGTCAGACAACAAGAGGAGAATTACGAAACGACAGCAACTCAGAAACTGAAGAAATATCCAATGATGAAACCAGAGAAGAATTGCAACCTGAAGATGAGGTCGAACAAACTGAGAATGAAGGGGACTCAAATACATCATCGTCTGAAAATGAGTTTGACAGAAATCAGGAAGATGTTCAATATAAGGAGATCGATACCGGAAGTATAGAGAACACTCAGGTAATTAAAGAAGCGGAAGAGTTAGTAGCCGAGAATGAAGACTTACAATAAAATAATCTGCCCATGTGTGATGATCAAGTGGAGACACAAGGAGTACCCAGAAATAAAAACACCGAACAAGTGAACTTAAAAATTAAAAATCATGAAGAAAAGAACGAAATAATTAAGAAAACGGAAGAAAAGGAGGCGACGATAAGAAGAAGAATACTCCCAAAGAAGACTAGGGTAACAAAAGAATTAATCAAAATGACTCGAAGTGGTCTAATTGATATGATTTATTTCCCAGTCAACAACCGTAAAGAAGGAATCTATGGGAAGGAGTATCGAAGGAGCTTCATGAAGATGGACGAAGAGAAGAAATGTGTTACAACAAAGAAGACTATAACCAATAACATACTTAAAGCAGATATTTCCAAAGGGAGAATGAAACGTTTTAAGAAGAGGAAAGGGTATCAAGAACAGCTGGACCGGATCATTGAAGAGTATGCCCAAGAAATAAAGGAATTACTGAAGAAGAGGGACCAATCAATGGAAAAATCCAACCAGAAAACTAATAATGATCAACCAGAGTTAGAAAAGATACTAGACGTCAATAATAACAAAGACCAGGAGTACACTGGACACGTGGATACTAAAAATGATGAGAGGAAGAAGGCAAGAAAACGGGAAGCCAATGACTATCTGGTAGCCGCGAAGTGGAAGAACCGACTGATAGAAAGACACCTATTGTATCATAGAGAACCAAAAGTGGCATATAACAAAAATATACCTAGGATAATGACATAAGATTACTTTAATACTCCTACGTTAGATTAATTTAAAGAGGAGCTACTACTACTTTATACCTAAAATTACTATGCTATATTATAAAGAAGAAAAAGAGAGAAAAAAAAATGTTTACCCAAAGGAATATTGTATGTGACCAAATGTTTATTAAATGTCAACTATTGTATACCTCTCATAAAACTAAAATATTATATAAAACCATCCAGAATAAGTGAAAACCACCATCACTTGAAGGAGTAGAGAAGAAGAAAACCAAAGAGAGTAACATGAAAGAAGGATATTATTATGGAAAGTAGAGAGAGAGAAAAATGTTTATTAAATGAACAATGTAACCCCAAGAATGTCTATAAAATCAGATTTTAATATGTTATTATATTATCACATTGTATTGTAATTATCAAATATTGTATACTCCATAAACGAGAATTAAGATCGTCCAGAATAAGTGTAAATTATCAGACACTTGAAGGAGTAGAGAGGCAGAATAACAAAGAGAGTTAATTGTAAAAATGGCTATTCTTATTGTGGAATGAAAAGAAAGAAAAATATGATTTAATTACCAAATGTTATATGTACCAAGATATGTCAGAGAACATCTAACCAAAAGACATGTAGTATATGAATATTGTAAACCCTGATAATTCAGGATAAGTATAAATTATTAACGAGAGAAAAACTTGTAAACTATTGTGAGAATAAAATATTGTAAACTCTATGTGTAAGAACCAACTACATAATTATATAAGCATCAATGTAAGTGTGTAATTTTAAGAATACTCAAGTAAACTAAAACGAATTGTCAACTAGTAAAAAGTAACAATACGGCTGATAAAAAGCATAGCCGAGAATGTCAAGTCTGAAAAGAGATAATTACCTGTAATAAGGAAGTATGTTAAAAAGTATAAAAGAAGGAAATGTGATACAAATGAAAACCTCTAATACCTTGAATATTATGTTGAATATATTATATTATTGAAAATGATTGATATGTGATATTTTATGTGTTGTGATAGTGCAACTATTGCCAGGTGCAATTTTTATTTTTTTCTCAGACAGAGATGAGTATGCCTCTGAATCTGAGTATGTGTATTGAGGAACGGCAGAGAATGTATGCCACAGTGAGCCACTCTGATTCCGAACCCACTACAAAAGTTAGGGAGTTATATAGTAATGTATCAAGGACTATTATTAAAGAATCTGTGAGGTAAAACATGTAAAAACCATTGAGATTATCACAAAGATAGAAATATGTAATAAGAAAGACAAGTATGTGATAAGACAGGAAATTGTTAATTTAAGAAATGAGATCTATTGTAATTAAATAACTTAAAATGTGAGAAACTTGAAGCAATACTAGTAAGCTAAGAATTATATCACTAGGCAAGAAATCAAGCTAGTGTAACACACTAATAGTATGTTAAAGATCAATATAAAGAGTACAAAACAAGAACAGTAGTAATATGCAAAAAACTGACATGAAATGATAATTTTATTAAAAAAATCAAATTTTCTCTCAAATTATCAATTTTGAGGGGGGAGTATATGTAACATGACCAGATGTTACATAACCTAGACATATACTATCAAATTTAATAAGTACATAACGATAATATAAATAGATAATGTAATGATAAGTGTAACCAAGAAGAGAGGAACCATGGAAGAAGAAAGAAGAAGAAGTGCCACAAGAAGCAGTAAACCCAAGTACTGTTTGACACTACAACCATACTATGACAGACACAAACTAATGGACAAATTAAATTCACTTTAAGCTGTCAAGCGAGTCAGTGAATAACTCAAATGGAATATGATATGTTAATAAAAAAAAAAAGAGAAAGAAAAATGATTAAATAAGAATCTGAATAATGTGAGATCAAAATCAGCATTTGACTGAGAATTAATTAAATATGACTAGTAATTATTAATGCCAAGAACTAAAATTAGCGATGGCCACAAAATGAGAACGAAGCTATATTTCAATCTCAAATATACTTATGACAAGTAAACATGTTTGTAAAAGGGAACCTTATACAAATAAGCTACCTCAGCAAGGTACCGGATTGTGAACTAATAAATGTTGTTAAGGCAGAGATCCTATACAAACGGTATGTCTCAACAAGGCCTAGACCGAACAATCATCAGTAAGATGATTATTAGGAGGTGATATGAGTGTAAATCACATCCACAGAACAATTTTTATAATCAAACATATCGATAAGCCTTATTAAAATGATATAATTAATAGTTCAATTGTTAGTTAAGAGAACGGAGCAAAATAATGTGAAACGAAATATCATAGTAAGTAGGGACAGTTCATTACAATGTCTAAGTTAAGGTTTATTTATAATACTCAGTAATTAACGATCAGTACAGATTTAATAGTGTTCTAACATAAACGTTCAAGTGAAAAAACGCGGTGTAGAACACAAACAATATTAGTCAGAGTGTGTAAGCGCCGATTTCGGTTAACAGACGACAGTGCGAAGTAGTGTACATGAACATTGTTTATTTTGCAATGTCTGTAAAAGTGGGATTAAACCAGTGTTAAAATATATCAAATTAAAGAGGACAAAATATTCTTTAATTTGATGGCGGTACAACCCCAATCGCAACTATATTAAGTGCGTGAAAGGTGTTAGCATCATTTACAAAATATGCTCAAGGAATCTGGTTATCAAGACCAATAACAACGACAACTGTCAATCACTCTGGTGATGACGAGTCGGTTAAAAACCGTTTTTGACGGTTGGAAAGACAATACGTCACGTTCATCACACCTGGCTAAGCCAATGAGAAAATTGCTTAGTAATTAACACTATCGCCTAAAGCCGATCAAATGGTCGGGTATATAAGGGGCTGCAGCAAATTTTCATCAGACACTTCTTAATTACATTCGGCGTGACAGGTACGCTGGTCTCGTCAACATTTTTAATAACTGATAGCGTCATCACAATAGGACTTCGATGGAAACAGTTCGACGACAACTAACGACAACTTCAAGATATTCTACAAAGAACCATTGTGTTTATGTGCAGTATTATTTCATTTAGTGTGGGAGAAATAATGAACAGAAGAAGTAATTAAATAATATTATTTATGATCCTTTAAGTCAGAAGTGGATCGAAATTCTCTGTTCTTGTGCGTGTGTAGTGAATAACGATGATCATTATAATCTGATCATCGATGTGGTAATTGAGTTTTAATCAAAAGATTAAAACAAAAGGTAACAGTGTAACAATTTATTCATTTTACTCCGAGCGCCATAACCTGTATATTTTGATAAACAAATCTGTACTGACGCATAACACTGAAACATTAGACTACACCATGTCTAAATTTATTTAATGAATGTGTTAATACCAGTTAAGTTGAATGTTAGTTATAAGTGTTCTCAAACTATAAACTTTGCAAATCATGAACCAAGCGTGACGAACGCATAACCTATAAAATAGGTTATTTTTATTTTTATTTTATAATAGTAACCGCAAGGGAATTACTAGTCTATATTATATCAGAAAATCATTAGCTATTGTGTAGGCATAAACTTTCTTTTTTGTGTCTCAAAGAATTCACATCTGAGATTTTAATAATATTAATGTTCAAAGTAAAGAGTGTCTGGACTTAACCAGATGTATTGCTTATGCTCTGAGCCAGCTTTATAGGGTTTGTAACAACATGTTTGCAATTGTATTTTAATGTATACTTTTAATTATATTTGTTTGAATTCTCTATAAAGGGTATGAATAAAACCCCATTATTAACAGCATAACTCGACTTAATTTATTTCAAAAAAGTAACTAAATAATTCATTTAGATGAAACAAAACAACCTTCAGTTGTGATTAAATATTGGTGATTTGCATTGCCATAAGGGCAATAAACAATTATTTTAACTTTTGAAAATTATTATTTGAGTTTATCAATGGGTTTTCCACGGGATTTTCCCAAAATAAATCCGTGTGGCGCCCACTATTAAACAAGGTCACCTAACCTTACAGATAAAGTGAGTTGGTTTTGTAAACTGTGTTGACAGCTTATTGAACTTCCAGAAAACACGAACAGGTACGTGAAAGTATATCATATTTATTCTATTGTCCAAACATTACTAGACATAACGTACTTAGACGATTGTCGACGTGGAGGAGAAGTTTCACAGCTAGTATCAACAAGACGGCCACCACCATCAAGCGACCAACTAGTATACTTTACTTTTAAAACTTAAGCAACATTAGTGTGTAAATAACATTAATACAACTATTTTATTTATTTTATCTAAGGGAATTCTTTTCAGATAATTATAATTCTACAATTGTAAACACACTTTTAGTAACCTCGAATGTTACATTTTAAATCGCTTTATAAAATTAGTAACTTTCAACGACTACCACCTTTTAATAATATTCTAAATAATAAATAAACCACAAATTAGTAATAGTTATATTATAAATTGACGCATCCAACGTGTGGCAGAATAACACGACAGAATTCATCATAGTAAAAGTTATATTATAACCTTTTCAGTACCTTGGCCTGATCGCATTGATCCCTTGTCTGTGTTAAATGCCATGTAACGGGGCAAATTAAGAGAAGGGTATTTTTTTTTTATTTAATAATTATTTGGGGCTAATCTGTTTGGGCACCATTTATGGTCACGAAAACTTAATTTATGTAACACCCTGTATTCACCTTGTGCCAGGCGGCACCAGGTACAAGAGCGATAAAACATTGGAATGTGGATGTGTGCACGTGTGCCGCTTTCTTTACTCTCCAACTCAAAGTCGATAACGGAAGGAACACGAAAATATAACTAATTATAGTATGACGTGGTGCCTTTTAAGCCAATGAGAGAACGAGTTATGGAAAGAGACATCCGGTTACTGGCCACGTGGTGATTTACATACAAAGAACGAAGAGCGTCACCCCGGCAGCTTGCTGCCTCAGTCAACTTAGAACTCCTGACCGCGCGGTCATATAAAACATGGCTCGAGCTAATTAGGGTCGGCCGAACAGACGTAACCTCCAAATAATAACATTCTAAACTTATAATCGGAGTGTGTCAGCAGAATCAAGTGTTAACAGTGATGGCATAACCACGTGGATGAAGGGATGAGTACCTAATTTAAGCAGTTTGAACAGAAAATATTTCAATTTTAATTAATTTCAATTCACCAATATTAATTATGAAAATTCAATAAAAAAGTGCTTTACGGTATAAAAAGTATGAGTAATGATTGAGTGCGTGAGCAAACTGGGTTGCTGTACAGTAGATTTAGTCTAGTTAAATAAATAGATTAAGTATATTTCAAAATCTATTTTTAATGTAACGTAAAAGAAGGATGAAGTTGTTGATGTGGGAGGAATGGTGGTATTTGATAACAAAGTAAGATGAAATAAAAAATGTGTTGAGTGAAAATATAAATCTGTCTTGGTCAATTGCATTCACCTGTTTTTCTCTGCTAAGTACACCAGACGACACCTTGGTCAATTACCAATAAAGGTAGGTAATACAATTTTTAATATTTTATCAGTTAATTCAAGTGTACTACTTCAGTTGATGCCCTAAACAGGGACAAATTTCAATATTTTAATTACTATTTCAAGTGACATACTTCAGTTGACGCCCTAAACAGGGACGAATTTCAATATTTTAATTACTATTCCAAGTGACATACTTCAGTTGACGGAAAGTAGTCCTTTAGTCCTCACAGGGACTAAATTTAATAATTAATTAAGCTGTAATACTTCAGTTGGTGCCCGTAACAGTAGACGTTGTAAATTAAAATCAAATTGAATTAATTTAGAACCTGGTCAAAATGGCAGAGAAAAACAAGAGTGCAAATTTGTGTGAAAGTGTAGAGGAGGAGTCAATTTTAAATGTTACGCAAGACGATTTAATGTCGACAAATATTAACGAGAGCGTAGATGATACAACAGACAAAATTGAGATAGTAGACGCTAAAAATAGCAAAATCGATAATGTAAATATATTTAACCAATTAGCGTTGATGATGGAAATGATGTCAGGAATGAGAACTGAAATGAAATCAGAAAATAATAAATTAAGCACGAGTTTAGATGAGTTAAAGTCAGAAAATAATAATTTAAACGCATGTTTAAATGAATTTAAAATTTAAATGAAATCAGAAAATAATAATTTAAAAACAAGCTTGAATGAATTTAAGATTGAAATCAAATCAGAGAGAAATGCTAGTAACATAGAACTGAAAATGGAAATAAACAAACGAAACAAAAAATTAAGAGAAATAAATATTAAATTAGAGGAAAGAAATAAGACTATTGCGGGGATGAAAGGTGAGATAATTATAAATATAAATAAAATACAAGACGAAGTAAACGAAAGTAGAACTTTGAAGGAGGAGGTAGAAAATGATACAGTTACAGGTGAGTATAACGAAAACAAAAATAATGAAGGTACAAGTGCTAAGGTAAGTGACGAATTTAAAACTAGTGGTAATTATGACGATATAATTAAAAATGTGGTGTTAGAAGGTAAAATAAATAATAATAGTGGCAATGGTGTTTTGATGGAAATACAAAGTGATTATGAGAGTGAGAGAGTAGAAATTAGTATTTGTAAATTAGAGAGAGAATATGAAGAGAATTATTTTGTGAGTATAGGCCAGAGGGTAGATTTTCCCCAGTTTTATTGTAAACCTAGATGGTTACAAATGTTTTTGAAGTACAAGAGTCCCTTGCAGGAAAACAGTGTGTTTTCAAATAGGTCTTTAATTTTTAGTAGGGGTTTTTATGATTTAATACCCTCTGTACGGAATGACAGCAAAAGTATGAATTGGTGTTATGGTGACAGATATGTTGATAAGAAGGTAGAGTTATGTAAGTTTAGTAGAGGTTATGACGAATTAATAAAGAGGTTAAATATGGAAAGAGTTAGTGATAATAAGTACTTACCTTGTGAAATAGTTAGTACAGCAAATGATGATAAGGTTGATGATGTTGACTACTTACCTTGTGACGAGACTGGTACAACAGTAGATAATAATAATGATGAAATTGTGATTGACATAACTATGACAGATCATACTAAAGGTGACTGGACTATACTCGGTGATAATGAATTATATGATTTAATAACATGGAATAGTCCTGTTGGTATTGTGGAGGAATATAAAAATTTGGATAATCGTTATATTAATAAAAATGATATAATGAGTTTAATAAAAAATGAACTGTGTAAACGTAAAACCAGGTTATTATACGATGATGGGGGGGGGGGGTAAAATAATTAATGTTCATGAGCATCTAACTATGTAATTAATGGTTTTGAATTTTACTGTTTTATAAAATGAGGTGTGGTAAACAGAAAAATGTCAAAGAATTGTAAATAGATTCACAGTGAAATTAATTGTGTTTGTGTTGTAGAACAGATTTTATGTAAACAATGTGTGCATGTAGTAGAAATTGATTTAATAATAATAATAATATTATTTTAGTAGACTAAATAAATAATGAGAGTTTGTAATAAATGAATTGTAATTGTTGTGGAGTATGGTAATTAAAATATGTTGTGTTTTAAATAATTGATTGAATTAAATAATTTGAGATGTATTAATTGATTAATTTAAATGTTATATAAAGAGATTTTGATGATGAATTTAAATTATTTTTATGAGATTTGAACTTAATTGTTAAATAACAGATACTTACGTCCCAGTGAGGGCGGCATCTGTTAACTACCAGCTATTATTCTTTTTATATACATAAACTATGGTACTTATATATGTATAATGTTGGTCAAAACATGGTACACATGTGTACTTACCGGGATCCTTGCCGGTGAACATGTGCTTCTCCGTTTAAACACTTTTTTACCTAAGGGGTGCCAGGATTCGTAACAGCGAGATTTGTTTAAACAGAAAAAGTGACACAATGAAGACACAAACTCTTTAGCTACTGTAACTACTCGTTTTAATTTTCCACATAATAAAATATACAGTCGTAAAACATACATAAAGGCCTAACCCAAAATGGCTGCCAGTATTAACTCAAAACAAAATGGCGGCTATCTTTCTTCATTGTTTTCTTTTATTAATTTAATTAAATCAGTACTGAGAAGCCTCATCATTGAAATTAGTTAGATTCCTTTTTATTTTATACTGCAGTTAAAGTATCGTATATCAACACAAACCAATGCCCTATACGTATATAGGCATGGCCACGCCCTAGTGCAATCACACGCTCACTCACACGTTACTGTAATTACATTTTATACAATTTATTATTTCATTTATTGAGCTCATGAATAAATATAAAGAGAGATAAATTGTGACTTCTCTGTGGTAAGCGGATCGTCGCTCCCTCGCTGGCCTCAGATGTATCCCAGGAGTATGATTGGTGTTGAATTCATTACAAGTTAGATTTTTCTGCACTGACTCTACATTAAAGGTGTTATAATATGTACTTTGGTTTACTGCTCTCTACTACATGTTTGATATCACATTTTACAAGATTCTAATTGTTGTTCACAACTTTTGATGAAAATTGATTCCACCAGCGATACATCGCTGTGGCCTCTCTAGTGGACGGTGATGAACTGAGACCGATTAATGTACAATTTTATGCTTGTGTGCGTGACTTTGACGTCATTAAGCTCTGTTCTGCAGAACAACGCCCTAGTCGTACGCATTGTTTTCAGTGCGTCATTGTTTTTTCTATGACGGAATTACTTTATTGTCCAATCACAATGTATATGTAACAGACTTCCTCACCATCTCCGCCATGGCTGTTTCCGACTCCCGCACGTTCCAACGGTGACCTTGGTATGATACACTGCCTGATTCTGCTTGGTTCTCTCTTTATATTGGGACAATGGACCTAACCACTCTGTATGTTCATAGTTACACAATAAAACATTGCAAATCACCCTTATAACCCATAATTATGTAATGGTGTCAAAATGTACTGTTACAAACCCCCTCAAGGAAAATTTTTGTGTCGGAACACAAAAAATTTCCTTGACTCATTCACACTTTCCTAAAAGGATCAGTCTAGATATGTCACCACAACCCCCTGTATTGTTATTATATAAAATTTTATCATCACTTACCCTTGGTCCTATGATGCTGGTCGCACCCTCTGACCTTACTGGACTTCTCCGGAGAGATCCCTACACCATAAGGCCATGAGGCACTCTACACTCCTGTTCTGACGCGCCAGCCAGCCCAGGACTGCGGTCACAACACCACAAAACTCTGAAACATTGCATACAAAATTAAAATAGTGGTCCAGTACACTTCCATATCTATAACTGATATGTTCCCTTTTAGATACATTGGTTTGTGTTCGGGCATTGGTTTGTTTTTTTTTTCAAAAGTTTCACTTATCCACGACAAGACTTAAAATACATCGATTTTTACCACCACCAAATTCAACTACTTCCTTGTAAGAAAATAAACAACCTATATAGGTAACTACATATAACACAATATATCAACAATTCTTTAGTATACCCCAAAATACCTTCACCTACTTATTTCTATAAATTCAACTTACAACTATCATGGCAGACACCTTTACCTTAAACTTTGTTGCTCAACTTATAATCATTTATCTATTTTTGTAAATGGCAGCTTACTAGACTATTTCATTTAACTTCATTTTTAACTTTAAACTTCCAACTTCAGAATATACTATATCTTAACACTGGTTACCGTCATTACCCCTGTAGTGACCTCCTAACCACACACTCTATTGCCCCCCAACATAATAAAACATCATAAAACATTGTACATTACATATTAACATCGTTACATTTACCTTACATTAAACAATTTAAATTTACATGATTTGTACCAAACTTTATAACATCAATTCTCAATTAACTTTAATTATTTAACATTCATCAGACTCTATACAACAATTTCAAATTTATCCTTACCCTTCAGTTACAATTACCTTCCTTTGTTACCTCCCCTTCCTACCATGAATTTTCCTTTTCTAACCCTTCTATCCTTACTCGTTTGGGTGACTCTCTATTATTCATTATTTTCTCTGTCTTATTTTGGCATTGTCAATCTAACCTTACTACCCCTTTTTTCTACTAACAACCGCTTCTAACCATTAATATATATTTTGACACCAATATCTCTTAATAACCCCCTTCAAATCCCATTTAAAACCTCTGGCACCGCACCTTTTTTGTACTAGTATGTGTGTATTCCCTCTAACCAACTCATTCCCTTATCGGTTTCTGACCCTTTCAGATAACCCTTTCCGGCACACAACGATCCCTCCTGTCTCAACATCTCTCGTTGGACTCCTACACCAATACCCTTATTACAAAATATCACCATCAACAACAAATATAATTACCATGCACATCACTCAACTCTACATATAATTACTAACCACTGTGTCCCTAAAATATCTAACACCTCTTTATACATTATCAGCATCTCAACACTTTATTTTCCCTAACTCCCAATAACTCTATTTAAATAACTCCAATGCCCTGATTTATCACTATCCCCAAACTCTTTATAACATTTCAACATTAATATACCATTAGAAATTCATCACTTATCTGCTAACAATACTTCCTCTCAATACCCAAATCCATAATCATCTACTAACCATTAGAATCTGAATTCTCATAATATCCTTTAAAATCATTATTAACTTCCTCCAATTATTTAAAATCGTACAATACATGTTTACATAAAAATTATATAAAATACACAACAGTAAAAATACACAAATACATAGACATCAATACACAAAATATACAATTCACATAATCATTAAATCATTCACCATAATCAGTCCTAATCAGTCCATTTTTAAAAACACTGTCCACACAATTAAATGTTCATAACACAATAAACAATTACCCCATATCGTCGAACAATAGTCTTATCTTATATCTATATACATTGCTTATTATTGAATCTCTTATATTAACATCATAAATGCATATACCATTCAAATTTTCATTATTTTCCACAAACTCATTTAATCTGTCATGATTGGTCATTGTCCTGTCACCTCCAGTATAATTCGTCACCACTAGGTATGTTATAAAGTCATTATTTTCATTATCACCTCCTACTACTGCTATATCCGCTTCATTACAAGGTAAGTACTTATTATTTTTATTATATATCATCTCTACACCTAACCTTTTCCTAAACTCTTCATAATTTTTCTTTACTTTATATATCTCAATTTCTCTCTTTCTCTCTCTCTCAAAACATTTCTCACCATCATACCAAGCTACACACTCTCTCTCCATATATGCAGGGGACTCTACTACTTTATCACTGCACCACCTGTGAAGTGCACAAAAAAAACCAGGGACCACTTTATTTGTAGACCTTTTGTCTTCCAAATACGCATTGAAGGCACTCTCGTCCTTCCTAAACACACGTGAAGTCTTTACTTCACCCCCTACTACAACATTAAGGGAAAACTTTACCCCCTGCAACCCCTTTATCTGTAAATTCTCTCTATACTTTCTCTCTAATTCATGAACACTTTTTATCACTTCATTATCAAATTCTACTCCCATTATACTTTTATCACCACTCTCAATACTCACACAATTATTTTCTAACACCATATTTGTAATTCTATTATAATTCTCACCACTACTTACCTTGTCTTTATTTCTATCTGATTTGTCTACCTTGTCAATGTTACAATTTTGTTTCTGTAGTTCGTTTTTAAATTTTTCTAATCTCTCTTCTAATTGGTTCAATTTTACATCTTGCACATTATTTTGTTTTTTCAATTCATTTTCGAGGCTATCAAACTTCTCGTCAATCTCTTTTAACACACTATTTTGTGTTTTAATCAATGCGAACAGGTCTTCTAATGATATTTTATTTTCGACTGCCTTAGGCGTCGAATTCGCGCTTATTCTGTCTAATAAAACAGACTCTGTGTGTGTGTCGTTTACACCTAACATACTATTATTGTGTTCTGCCATAATTTAGCTGTTTCTATTACTCTCTGTATTTTTATTATATAATTATTGGTTGTTTTGTTTCGTCAACATAACCTTTTGTGTTTTTTGGTTATGTTCTGTTTTGCACCACCTTCTCTGTTTTCAAATCTGGCTGTTTATATAAATTAATATTTATATCGTCCTCAGTAAGGGCGCCATCTGTTAAATAACAAATACTTACGTCCCAGTGAGGGCGGCATCTGTTAACTACCAGCTATTATTCTTTTTATATACATAAACTATGGTACTTATATATGTATAATGTTGGTCAAAACATGGTACACATGTGTACTTACCGGGATCCTTGCCGGTGAACATGTGCTTCTCCGTTTAAACACTTTTTTACCTAAGGGGTGCCAGGATTCGTAACAGCGAGATTTGTTTAAACAGAAAAAGTGACACAATGAAGACACAAACTCTTTAGCTACTGTAACTACTCGTTTTAATTTTCCACATAATAAAATATACAGTCGTAAAACATACATAAAGGCCTAACCCAAAATGGCTGCCAGTATTAACTCAAAACAAAATGGCGGCTATCTTTCTTCATTGTTTTCTTTTATTAATTTAATTAAATCAGTACTGAGAAGCCTCATCATTGAAATTAGTTAGATTCCTTTTTATTTTATACTGCAGTTAAAGTATCGTATATCAACACAAACCAATGCCCTATACGTATATAGGCATGGCCACGCCCTAGTGCAATCACACGCTCACTCACACGTTACTGTAATTACATTTTATACAATTTATTATTTCATTTATTGAGCTCATGAATAAATATAAAGAGAGATAAATTGTGACTTCTCTGTGGTAAGCGGATCGTCGCTCCCTCGCTGGCCTCAGATGTATCCCAGGAGTATGATCGGTGTTGAATTCATTACAAGTTAGATTTTTCTGCACTGACTCTACATTAAAGGTGTTATAATATGTACTTTGGTTTACTGCTCTCTACTACATGTTTGATATCACATTTTACAAGATTCTAATTGTTGTTCACAACTTTTGATGAAAATTGATTCCACCAGCGATACATCGCTGTGGCCTCTCTAGTGGACGGTGATGAACTGAGACCGATTAATGTACAATTTTATGCTTGTGTGCGTGACTTTGACATCATTAAGCTCTGTTCTGCAGAACAACGCCCTAGTCGTACGCATTGTTTTCAGTGCGTCATTGTTTTTTCTATGACGGAATAACTTTATTGTCCAATCACAATGTATATGTAACAGACTTCCTCACCATCTCCGCCATGGCTGTTTCCGACTCCCGGACGTTCCAACAGTGACCTTGGTATGATACACTGCCTGATTCTGCTTGGTTCTCTCTTTATATTGGGACAATGGACCTAACCACTCTGTATGTTCATAGTTACACAATAAAACATTGCAAATCACCCTTATAACCCATAATTATGTAATGGTGTCAAAATGTACTGTTACATAATAATAAACAGTAATTGAATAAATGTAAAATGTATTTAGTTGTGGAATCATATGATTGTTATGTTTCAGAAGATACATGGAGTTATGTACATTGTTTGGTATTGAGAAATGTTTATATTTTTGTGTTTATGACAGTAGGTAATCATGTTGTATTCAAGTATATGAGTGATGTACTGTAAGTATGAAGTTTATAATGCAATTTAAATCAAATAAAATGTTTGATGTTTGAATGGTAAAGTGTATATGAGTCAGAGGTTTTGAACTAAATAATAATATAGCCAAACATATAAGGGTTTACCATCTATGAATTGCAGTAGCAGTGTCAGTGTAAACCTTGTATGTCTTTTTAGTAGGTTCCCCAACTTTCGGGTGGTCACGGCTTCACCAAACCCTGACCGTGGATTTATAATGTAAATATAACCACTAAATTGGTGAACTTAGAAATTAACCGGGGGGTAAATCAGGGGAATCTACTTAACTATGGAACAGCGGCTATCATTGAAGGTGGTAGCCGTATTTAAGGGTGTGTGAATCAATATAGTAGGATTACTGGTGTCCTCGGACATCAGTAATGCTGAATTTTTATATAACACTGAAGCAAGAACGGGGTAGGCAGCGTCTACCCCTACAAAACATTCCGTTTTTGTGGAAGCAACTGGACGCCACAGTCCAGAGGGGGGTCATAGTGTGTGTGGTAAGGAGGTTAGTAAGGGCAGTAACGAATTCAAATCTTGAATGGACATAAACTAAATGAGCTAATAAGCTAATTAAATGATGTTATTTTGATTCATGAGATGATTATAGTAGACAATTTGTACGAAAGTAATTAATTTACATGTGTTATACTCTGTATGATAATTTCATAAATGACTTTACTGACGGAAATGATTAATTCAAGGATAGTAGATGTTTGTTATGTTTTGTTTGGTAGGTTTTATTATGTTTTATAATGTTGTACTATGATAGAGTGTAAGAATTATAAACATGTGTATAAGTTTGTGTAGTGTATCTAGGGTAAGGTTGTTCACCTGACCTAGAGAGATCAGCTGATGACTGATGTTAAAGACATGATATGTGTTTCTCTTAGTGACTTATGGATTCTTTTGTTAATGAATGTTAATGAATTAAATAACTTTGTTTCTGGAAAAATTGTTAAAAAAAATATTGTGGGAATTAAATTTTTCTAAAAAAAAAAAAAAAAAAAATTGTTGATTATGTGTATTGCGATTGTATCAATTGATTTATATTATGTTGTAAACAAATGTAATGATAAGAGAGTTTAGGATAAAATAAGGTGTTCATTTTATTTTGTTTATTATGATTGTTAGCAGCTAGTTAAGAAGAGTGGTAAATTCATTTAAAAAATTTTTGAAATTTTGAGAGTAAATGGAAAGAGATGGTCAAATTAATGGTAATATGAATCTTTGATATTGGACTTAGATTAATTTCTCTAGGTGAACAAAATTTAAATGATTTAGTTTGAGTTGTTGATTATATTTTTTTGTGACAGAAATTGCCATTTATGTGAAACCGTAATGTCAAAGCGATAAAAATATTGAGAAAAGGAATTGAAGTTAAAATATAAAATATTTTATGAATTTAAGATCAACAAAGTAGTATATAGATATTGTATTCAATAAAATCATGAGTATGTGTACACACCCAGTATTTGCTAAAGGCAACCCAGTATGTATGAAAGGGGAGATATATCGGTCGAGGATCTGGTATGGTATAAGGCCAGTTTTGGAATTTTATTCGGAATGATAAAAGGTTAGGTGGTATGGTGAGTACCTGTCCGATTTTATGGTGTTGGGATCTTGAACAGAGAAGTCCAGTAATCTCATTCAGGTGTAGCCATAATCGCCGAGCTAGGGAGGTAGTTTACCCATGATGTGTTAAGAATTTAAAGGGGGGTTGTTGGCACCATATCCTCACCGATCCTCTTAGGGTTAGCAATGAGAGTTTTTCTGTTTCGGCAGAAAACCTCTCATTGGGGGGGGTATTGTAACGGGGCAAATTAAGAGAAGGGTCATTTTTTTTTATTTAATAATTATTTGGGGCTAATCTGTTTGGGCACCATTTATGGTCACGAAAACTTAATTTATGTAACACCCTGTATTCACCTTATGCCAGGCGGCACCAGGTGCGAGAGTGATAAAACATTGGAATGTGGATGTGTGCGTGTGTGCCGCTGTCTTTACTCTCCAACTCAAAGTCGATAACGGAAGGAACACGAGAATATAACTAATTATAGTATGACGTGGTGCCTTTTAAGCCAATGAGAGAACGAGTTATGGAAAGAGACATCCAGTTAGCGGCCACGTGGTGATTTACATACAAAGAACGAAGAGCGTCACCCCAGCAGCTTGCTGCCTCAGTCAACTTAGAACTCCTGATCGCGCGGTCATATAAAACATGGCTCGAGCTAATTAGGGTCGGCCGACCAGTAAATCCTGCTATTTTAATTTAACATAACAGTCAATCACGTTATAGTGATCGAACAGAAGTAACCGCCAAATAATAAAATTCTAAACTTATAATCGGAGTGTGTCAGCAGAATCAAGTGTTAACAGTGATGGTGTAACCACGTGGATGAAGGGATGAGTACCTAATTTAAGCAGTTTGAACAGACAAAATATTTCAATTTTAATTAATTTCAATTCACCAATATTAATTATGAAAATTCAATAAAAAAGCGCTTTACGGTATAAAAAGTATGAGTAATGGTTGAGCGTGTGAGCAAACTGGGTTGCTGTACAGTAGATTTAGTCTAGTTAAATAAATAGGTTTAATAATAGGTTTAAATAAATAGTCTAGTAAATAAGTATATTTCAAAATCTATTTTTAATGTAACGTAAAAGAAGGATGAAGTTGTTGATGTGGGAGGTATGGTGGTATTTGATAACAAAGTAAGATGAAATAAAAAAATGTGTTAAGTGAAAATATAAATCTGTCTTGGTCAATTGCATTCACCTGTTTTTCTCTGCTAAGTACACCAGACGACACCTTGGTCAATTACCAATAAAGGTAGGTAATACAATTTTTAATATTTTAAACAGTTAATTCAAGTGTACTACTTCAGTTGATGCCCTAAACAGGGACAAATTTCAATATTTTAATTACTATTTCAAGTGACATACTTCAGTTGACGCCCTAAACAGGGACGAATTTCAATATTTTAATTACTATTCCAAGTGACATACTTCAGCCACAGGTGATTAGATCTTCTGTTTTGTTAATGCATTTGAAACAATTTATTTTCTTTATATGTTTACTTTGTTTACAAATATTAACCTTCGACTATTGTAGCCACCATTTTGTTTAGTACCAATCTTGAAAATTTACTTACCAGGTCCAGGTTCGAGGTTGGACAAGCTGAAAAACAAGATAGTTGTCTGAAATAACTCAATAATTTATTTGTTTCAAATGAATTATTTATTATTTCATTTTCAACACTAATTTTTATTTCTTTTTCTTTGATTAAGAAAAAACAATTTTTTAACCCTTTATTCTTATTCCTAACATTTACATATTAAAACCTTAAAAGAATGAAAAATTACATTTTATTTATTCGGCCATGAGGCGCAACTCATGACAATCAAGTTAGCGTTAATTATTGCCATTATTTTTATGCTTTACCAAAATAGAATTCATAGTAAAAAAATTTTCAATTTTAATTATATATATACAGTAGACTCTCTCGGCTATCCGACTCCCGCCTATTCGACCTCCGGCCTATCCGACCAAAAAAAAAAAAAAAAAAAAAAAAAAAAAAAAAAAAAAAAAAAAAAAAAAAAAAAAAAAAACAGTATGGTACATAAAAAATGCAGTATTTCCAATCCGATTACTAGCGCCTTCAAACGTCATGTGAACAATCCCGCCACGGCGGGTGAAGGCGCTTACGCGTGGATCACCAGTTACCAATACAGTACGCCAATTGATTCATGTTGTGACAGGAAAGTTTCATGTTCCTACTTGAGTGTGTAACAAGTGCATCAGTCAGTCTGTATCCAGAAGTCAGTCCGTGCAGTTCAGTCGTTCGTGGATTGTTAATTTGTTATAAAGTGTGTATACAGTATTGTTGGTGGCTTTTATTTTTAAGTGAAATATGGGTGACAAACGAAGGAAAGTGGTAGTAACTTTGGAAGAAAAACTGCAAGCAATAAAAAGAATGGATTCTGGTGAGTCGGTAAACGAAATTGCACTGGAGTTAGGAGGTGGAAAACTACTGTGGGTGATTGGCGAAGAAATCGCGCAGAGATTGAAAAATGGTGTTCTAAGCAAGCAAGTGGCAGTGGCGTGAAAGTTGGAAAAACTATGCAAAAAGGAAAACATGTGGAAGTTGAAGAGGCTTTATATCTGTGGTATGAAAATGTGAGGGGGGAAGGATTGACGGTTTCAGGCCCCTTGCTCCAAGAAAAAGCGATTCAGTTTAAAAAAACAGATCGAAGGAGACGATGGTGAGTTTACTGCCAGTGACGGGTGGCTTGATCACTGGAAGAAACGTTTTGGTGTTTGTCAGATGACGATTAGTGGTGAAGCATTGTCTGCTAATAAGGACGCTGTCCCTGACTGTAAAAAACACTTTTTTGACCTGCTTGATAAGGAAGGTATTTCTGGAGAACAAGTGTACAACTGTGATGAGACGGGTTTGAATTACCGTATGTTGCCGTCTAAAACACTAGCGTCTAAACAGGAAAAGGCCACACCAGGGTTCAAGAAGAGCAACGACCGCGTTACAGTTTTAGCTTGTAGTAACGCAACCGGAAACCACAAGTTGAGACTGACCTTGATTGGAAAATCTCGCAAGCCTAGGGCTTTTAAAAATCTTAAAGATTTAAGTTCTTTGCCCCTGCATTATACCCATCAAAAAAAGGCGTGGATGAATGGAGAAATTTTCAAAAATTGGTTTGAACAGGAATTTGTGCCACAAGTTGAAAAACATTTAGCTGAAAACAATTTAACAAGGAAAGCAATCCTAGTTTTGGATAATGCTCCTTCACATCCAGCAAATGACCAATTAAAAGATGGAGACATAAAACCTTTGTTCTTGCCTGCAAATGTTACATCTATATGTCAGCCAATGGATCAGGGAGTGCTCCAAGCTTTGAAAAAGAAATATCGACGTAGGCTACTAAGCTATATCATCGCGACAATTGATAATACAGAAGTTGCGACGGCACTACAGTCAGTAGACATGCTTGACGTCATCAGATGGGTGTCCGAGGCATGGGATGAAATTCCATCTTTAACACTTGTGCGATCGTGGAAAATTTTGCTGAATCACAGAGCCAGTGATAAGTGGGAAGAGGTAGAACAGCAATGTGATGTGGAAAATGCAACTGATAACACTGCGCTTGTATCGCTGTTAGAAAAAGTTCCCGGATGTGAGGAAGCTTCATTGGAAGACATCACAGAATGGTTGGCAAAGGACGAAATCGAAGAAATTGCAGACGAAGATACTGTAGTGATGGTATTAAATGAACAGCCGATTGAAGAGGAACAAGGTGATGAACCCTCCGATCGTATAACCCACTCCGAAGGCCTGAAGGCGATCGAGACAGCAGTGGAATACATTGGCCAGCAAGAAGAAGCAACACCAGCAGACATCATATTGTTACGACGGTCTACTCGATCGTCGTAGGTACAGTGGAAACAAAATAAGTACAGGACACCAATTAAGTCACTAATCACACCTTTAATTGTTACAGTAAAACAGTTCGTAATTAACAACACAGTCTACAGTAAATCAAATGAAAATTGTACACACGCAATAAAACGTCCACAAATATTAAAACTCAATTTTATTACAATTATACCGTCTGATTATAAAATGCAGCACTTCAATAATAAATACTTGAACGTACACAGTAATAACTCGAACCGCTCTGGAAATATATCGCACTAATACTCTCGAACCGCACTGTAAAATATCTCGCATTGAACTCAAAAACTAAGGCCGCTACCCGATGTATTTATAGTCACACTCACACACCAGAAGCTTCCAAACTGCGTCTTATCTCTCGTTAACTACGTAATTACTACGCCCTTGACACAGTCCGAGCGCCCGAGCGAAGCCCGGCACAGTCGAGAAAATTCTCGCAAAATGCGTCTAGTAGCACGTACACCACACGCTTACATCGAGATCCTTCTGGCATATTCGATAAACGCATACATTGTTCTGTGCTGTCGTAGCAATATGTTTACGTAAGTGGAAGGATATAGCGGCGAGGAAATTAATGCGAAGAAAGAAGCAGGTCTCAATTACAGACTTTTTCAAACCTTAGACAATGTAAGTTTCACTTGTTCTTTCATTATACAGTACGTAGTTTTAGGTTATTATAATTTGATTTATATTAACAACTAATTTGGTTAAAAGCTTTCGTATAAATTAAAACTCATAGTAAAACTCATTCAACTTATTGTTAACTACACATTTTGTTTCGTCCTTCAAATAAAGGTTTTGTGAAAGATACTGTAGTTGCGAATTCTTATTTCATTTCTTTCTAATTCATTTATTACTGTACGTCATTTATAAGGACAAACTGATATGACGTACGCATCCAAATAGCAACAAGTACATTCACCGCAATAGGGTGGCGGTCATTGACCTTACAGAGGCTGGTATGCCTACGGCTCCGGTGTATCCGACTTTTTTGCTATCCGACCCGGCCGACCGCCACATTAGATCGGATAGTTGAGAGTCTACTGTATATATATATATATCACAACCCAGCACTTCTTAATAATATATTCTGTACATTCACACAGACACACACACTTTCGTACTTTACATATTTGATTTTTTCTTATAACCCCCTTTCGATCTCATGATTTTCTTTAAAAACCTATATACATTGTTGTGATTCTGATGACCAATTGAACGATTATATAATTTAGAATAGACCTCTGGTTGTTGGTTACTTATCTGCGCATTATTCCAACGGCTCCAACTGTTCAACCCACTCGCGATTTCTCCTCACATTTCACTTTCTTTTCTCTATTACTTTTAACGTTCTATTTCAGAAAACAAAATACTGTTAATCCGCATTTTATACGTGCGGTGTTGGGCGCGTGCCCATAATTTATTCCGGAACTTTTGCGACTGTACAATACGAGTTGTTATTGCAGGCTGGGTTTTGCTAATTTACAGGCGAGCACACGGCCCGCGTCCGCCGCCGTTAGGTGTTATTTGCCAACTGCTTTTGTTCTCAGCACAGATGGTTGGCATCGCCCTGCATTCCAAGTGACATATTTTAAAGGTTCAGCCCTGACGTCATATGGCGTGACTTATGATTACATAGGTCAAAGTTTATACTGCTAAAAATAGCTGCCTCGCTTGCATTTCGCTGGCGACTTTGACCCTATTTCGCTCCCTTGCCTGCATCGTTATAATTTAGGAATACAATTTACATTTATTATGTTGTGACCTCTTCCCCAAATTACCCCGGGTAGACCTAAACTGTCCTGTTACAATACCCCCTCAATGAGAGGTTTTATGCCGAAGCATAAAAGCTCTCATTGACACTCACATACTTCCTAAAGGGATCAGCCTGGATACGTCGCCACAACCCCCTTTATGTTCTATTAAAAATTGTGGTTAACTTACCCCCTGGTCCAGTGACTGTGACCGCACCTGAATGACCTTACTGGACTTCTCTCTCGAGATACCAACACCGCAAGGCCAGACAGGCACTTGACGCCCCTGTTCTGACGCGCAGGCCAGCACAGGACCCCCGCAACAGCATCACCAGACACTGAAACATGAAATCAAAATATCAAATAGTGGCCTTGAATAATAACATATCCCTAACTGATCTGGTTCCCCTTAGCTGTGCTGGTTTGCGTTAAGAAGCACTGGTTTTTTTCTGAACTTCTAACATATACATTGATACATACTTAACATATAACATTTAAACTTCAATACCAGCATTCTGTATACCCTTGTCTTGTTAATTCTTATCCCAAAATTCAAAATTATTGCCCTGATTCCAATCAGAATTTAAATATACATTTCCCATTATAACATTACAAATACCTTCCATTATATAATTCACATTTCAAAGTAATTCCATTCATCAAATAAATTCTTATATAGAATAAAAAACATTAAATCAACTACATCAGAACAAATTATTTACTTAACAATCGTTAAGCATCTTCCTAGTACTCCTCAAATCACTACAAAATCATTTAGTTACATCATCAGATCAACTACACCTTCTACAACATCAACATAATTCAATTTAATATTCAATAACTCGTTAGTAATGTAACGGTACATATAGTTAGTAATGTAACGGTACATATAAGCCTGCCTAAGAATATTTTGTGGAAACATAAAAGGAAATAATAATTGTAAAATTTTATTCATGAATTATAACGACGGAATATGCAGTGAGTGAATTTGTGTCAAGGTCAATATAAGGACGCAAGGGGAACAGTTCTTTTTAGCTACATTACCTGTAACCTATGAGATCCGGGCTGATCCCTTTAGGAAGTATGAGAGTGTCAATGAGAGTTTTTATGCTTCGGCATAAAACCTCTCATTGAGGGGTTTTTTGTAACGGTACATATAAGCCCGCCTAGGAATATTTTGTGGAACATAGAAGGAAATAATAATTGTAAAATTTTATTCATGAATTATAACGACGGAATATGCAGTGAGTGAATTTGTGTCAAGGTCAATATAAGGACGCAAGGGGAACAGTTATTTTTAGCTACATGACCTGTAACCTATGAGATCACGGGTCATACCATGTGACGTCAGAGACAAACCCAACTTTAAATCGTCGCTGGAATGCAGATCTAAAATAATCATCCCGTCAAAACCGACTTCAAAACTCGAAATGACAATAGTTTGACATCACGTGACTTCCCTCACTACTTTAGAAATTAAGACATTAAATTTCGCCCCAGTCTGCAATAACAACTCGTACTGTACGGCCGTATAGTTCGCGGACAAAATTTCGGGCGCGCCCAAACAAACAAAAAATGTAAAAGCGAAAGAAATAAGTGTTTAAATAGTAAAAAATGAAATAACAGTTTATTTTTTATTTAATTGGTGAAAGTAAAGAAAATGTGCGGAGTGACGGGAAGTACTTCAGGAAGGTGGACTGTTTCGGACAAATTCTCAGATAAGTAACCATAAAGGACGACCAAAATTATCCAAATTTCCTTTCCAAATTTAAAACTAAAAAATAAAAATTTTTAAAACATAAATTAAAATGAGCTCATAAGGGAAAATAAGATATGGTATGTGTGCACGCGTGTGTGTGGGTATGGTAATTATAAGAAAATCATGAAGCGCTGGTTTGTGTTGGGTTAAAAATCATTTTGTTTTCTGTCTTAATAAATTTTATTTTGAATAAGTAATTATTTAATTAATGTTACTGGCGAATTGCTAAAGTTTGTATCAGGGAAATTGAAGGAAATGTACAAGTTTGTTATTAAAATGGAAAGATTCATTTGATTAATGATTTAATAAAATAATGTTGATCTAGTTCTTTCAAAACGAGTTGGTTAATTTTCAACAACCATTTACCCTCCAAAATACGCTTTCACGAACTAGGTAAGTATTTGGTTTTTAGAAATTGGCAGCAACGCAAGATGGCGTCCTGTATGTAAACAAATAAGGTAAAGTGAATGTTAATTTCTTTAATCAAAGTTCGATAAAAAATAAAAAGTAACACTAACAATTTAGTAACCTCCTTCTCCATCATTATCTAATATCCCCCCATAACCCAGTTACAATTAGGTAAATAAGCTCACTGGTACACCGGTTTTGGTATTTACCTTGTTGCATAAATGCTGTATTTATGCCCCTGGCTTGTAACGGGCAGCTCCTTTCCACACGCTCTATTGCTTAATGATGTTGGACTGTAGCGCCCATTTGTCTCCACAAGAACTGAATTTTATTAAGGTGCAAACGCTGCTTACACCGTTATTGCTTCGGCGCTATATAATAATTCGGCATAACTTAACTGATGTCTGAGGACACCAGTACTCCTACTATAATGATTCATACGCCCTTAATACGGTTCTATCGCCCCATTCGGTGGTAGCCGCTGTTCCATTGTCATGTGGATTCCCCTGATGAAAACCCCCTGTTAATTTCTAAATTGCACCAATTTCATAGGCAACCAACTATGGTCAGTTTACAATAAGTCTGCCCATAGCTAGTTGTCATCCAAAACCACGGTCTGGGTTGGTAAAGCCGGGACCGCCCGAAAGTGGGGAATCTGTTTAAAACATGTTTACATGTTTAAGACTGCTACACTTACATAATAAAACACTGGTACCAACGTCTACTCCAAAATCTTCAGATTCACTTTCATAAAAGTTGGAGCCGTCATCAGAACGACTGCAGTCATGGAGACTGTAAGAACTGTCGTGTTCATATTCAGTTTCTGGTGTTCGATTTCTACGTGGGCGCCCTCTTTTCGGCTTAGGCGTAGACGTTGGTACTCCTTCCAAGTCCATGTCATCTGCGCTTGATTCATCAAACAATTTTGTAGACACACTTTTGCCAGCTGGCACATCCAATTTCTTTCGTTTCTTACTAGACCCTTTTTTGGTCATATCCTGCATTTTTTCTGCAAGGTTTTGCAAGAAACTGTCTCCTATCAGTTTTTTTAGAGGGCTGCTTACGTCCTTTTGAGGCAAGCGCTCCAGAACTTTGTTTCTGTCAAGGGGTATGATACCTGTTTTTTTGAACCCAGAAATCATGTTTTTCTTCTTGTCTGCATACAAATAATCAACCAGCTGTTTTAGGAGTTTAGGAAACTGATCCTTGGGCAAGTTTGTCATTGACTTGTTTTTTTCTTTCCACAAAGTCAATATTTTACGCAACTCTCTTTTCATTGGACCATAGTAGGCAACATCCAACGGCTGGGTGAGGTGAGTAGAGTTTGGGGGTAGGCACACAAACCTTATATTGTTTTCCTCACACGCTTTTAAAACTTCTAGGTTGATATGGGAGGTTAAATTATCTCCTATCACAACCTTGACTCCGGGCAGCTTTTTCAATCGAGGAAGCAGGGTTGAGATAAACCAATCTTGGAACGTCCCCATATCAAACCAACCACTTTTTGTTCTATTATACCTACATCCCGCAGGTCCACCCTCTGTCCATGTAGACCACAAGTGTTCAGACTTGTATAGTAGCCTCGCTGAATGTGTTTCCAGGCGGCATCAAAGAACAGTTAAATAGCCCAATTAGCGAAGGCACGCCCTGCTGCTGACAGCTGTGAACAAAGCTAGCCGCTTCTGAACATCTCCAATGATGCCAAACTTATTTTGAACTTGAATGAAATGTGGACCAGTCTTTGCGAGACATCGGAAGTGCCCGCTTGTCTGAATTTCGAGTCGTTGCCAAAGAAACCACTGCTTTAGGAATTATTAATTTGTTACCTTCTTACAGCACATAGTATTTTACATAGTATATTTATATTTAAATATCACAGTAATACTGCTTTACTTTATTTATAGTTGTAATTTTTGGTTCCGTGTTTGTGTTCCGTGTTGTTCCGTGTTCACGTGTTTAAAATGTGGAGACCTTGGGAGAGAGAACAACCATATCCTCAGCACGCTGATAATGAAGAAGGGAGTCATAGTCATAGTGATAGTGAAGAAATCGTTGTTGATGTAGTTAGCAACAGTGATAGTGGTGATGTAAGTGACAATAATGGGGAGTTTTCGAACGACGGGGAAATCTCGGCCACTCCAGGCACTAGTAGGCTAATCAAAAATTCAATTAGAACAATTTCGAAACAGAGCCAAACTATAGTGTGTAACGTGCATGAATATGTTGTAAATAACAAAGTAGGTAAGGGTTCAATTACTGAAACAGCCAAGATTGTGAAATTAAGCCGCCCGACTGTTCGTAAAATTGTTTCTAGAGGTCCCGTGACTCCCAAGAAGCCAGGTAACAAAAGAGCGCGTTTTAATAAAATTGATAATTTTGTTTGCGACATTATCCGCCAAGAAATTTACAAATTTTACAAGAAAGGACAGCCACCCACAATTTCCGAACTACTCCAGCATCTTCAGAACATTTCAAGTTTTCCTTATAAAGAAACAATGCTAAGATCCCTTGTGAAGAAGCTCGGCTTTCGATTTCGGACACTTAATAAGAGGCGTGTTATAATGGAGTCATCAAGAATTGTGTCTTGGAGATACAAATACCTCCATAGACTACACCAACTGCGTTCACAGGGTTATGATGTTGTGTATCTAGACGAAACTTGTTTCGATACACATGACACCGTGAAGAAGGGATGGGATGATGGAACATGTGGCTGCGCTATTAATGTCCCTGTATCTAGAGGGAAGCGCATACATGATGGTGGAGCTGAGGGGTGGGCTCCTAATTGTCTTTATTTGTCTGCCAAAAATATTTCAGATGCTAAAGCTGACAGCCACGATGAGATGAATGCTACAGTTTTTGAAAATTGGTTTAAAAATTTGTTACTGCAAAATCTTTCAAAAGACAGGAAGTATGTCATAGTTTTAGACAATGCAAGTTACCATTCTAGACAACTTATCAAAATCCCAACTAAATCGTCAAACAAGTCCGAAATTATTGAATTTATGAAGAAATTTGATTTACCAGTACCGGACCTAGTCCCCATTAAATTAATCTTGCTCGAAAGAATAAAAGCGGCGAATATAAACAAAATGTACGCAGTTGATGAGATGGCTCGAAAGGCAGGTCATGAAGTGTTACGACTTCCCCCTTATTACTGCATATTAAATCCAATCGAATTAGTCTGGGCACGGTTAAAGTCTAACGTCAGGAAGAGCAACATAACTCCTCAGTTAAGTGTAAGTGTCTGTGAAGCCCTACGGAACTGTACTGAGAACATAGATGCCGAATACTGGAGGAAATGTGTGGAAAAAACTATGAAGGTAGAACGGGGATATTATGCAGACCTGTGGGAAGAAGAAGACCGCCTCATCATTCATGTTGCAGACGACAGTGATGATGACTCAGACCGCGACTCCAACTAAACGGTGAGTAGTTTACTCCCAGGCTATGTATTAATTATTTGCGATTTTGTCTTGTTTTACTCAGGTTTATTAATTTCTGATATTATTATTATTATAGCCTTCTGATATTGTAGGGATTTGCTTATCCCAAAGCTTTGTGATATTTTAATAATGAAAATCATTTTGAAAGTTATGTCGAAAAGGTATAGACCTATATTTTGTAGGTTTTGTTGTATTTTTATTCTTTATAGATAATGTAAACGTCAGGTTTACTTACTTAAAACTGAAACTTCTGAGAAGTCCTGTGTTGTATTATTATTATTACTACATGAATTAATCATACGTATAATAATAATAACATTGAAGAGGAGAATCATTTCACGCTAAGTTTCACTATAGGTGGGAGAAGAACTTGGCAACATTGTCAGCTTGTTTTGAGTGACACTAGGGACGAGACCATCTGGTTTCCTTTGAGTGAGAATCAAAGCGTTCCGCCTGGAAACGCTTTGAGCACGGCTACTATACACCACATATGGTGGTAACATGTCTCCAATTCCATTTCCACAAAACATTAGTGAGGTACAAGATTTCGTAGACTCCATAATGCTTTATAGTTCTACATACTTTAGTCCTCTTTTACAAATAACCTTACTTGACCCTGGGTCATCTCGTAGATTTGTCTCATCATAATTCCAGATATTTTCATCTGGCACATCACTAAGGACAGTTTCTAAGTTGTCAAAATAATCATTGACTATTTTTTCATCAATAGCAGCTCTTACTCGTTTTATGTTGCTTGCTGTGCGCACCGTTAAGTTTGGGTGGCGTTTCCTAAACAATCCTGCCCAATCTGGTCCTGGGAAATTGTTTTTAAAGTTATTTACTGTACGCCCCTGTTTGTCAAGAAAGCATTTCATGGAGTATCTCAAATCAAGATCAATAATTGGAAATCCAAATTCAGCCAACTTGTTGATATGAGCCTCAAATGAACGTTCTTCTTGTTGAGAAAACACTGTGGGATGGCCATGTTTTTTTACCTCATTTGTTTTAAGCTTATTTATTATTGTGCTTCTAGGTATATTGTAATACTGACTTGCATCTCTTTGTGTTCTTACTCCACTTCTAATGTCCATCAAACAAGCTTGCAAGGTCTCAGCATTGTAATTGGCATAGTTTCTCGAACCTGCCTTTCTTTTGTAATTTCTCGTCATGATGTCCTCAGCAACTGGAACAAAAACAACTAAAATAACATTTTGCAACAGTAACATTTGAAAAAAATGTTATTAAAAACATTTTTTAAAAGATTTGGTGGTAAAAAAAGGTATTTGTAAGTAGCTGGGGCTACCTTGGTCCTGGTACATAGTTTTTAGGTTATGTTTATGAAAACTTTAAAATTTACTGTCAAAACAAAAAATTTAAGGAAAAACTATGATCACACATTGGTAACAGGTTACTAAAGGTAATATTTTGACACTTTATTTTTAACTCTTTTCCAGATTGCTTCACAGGAGAAAGTTTGCTGAGTAAAAATCTTCACATGTAAACAAATGTTTGCAAAAACTTCACTGTTGCCACTAACAAAAAATTAAATTTACCTCAAACTATTACATTACCCTCAAATAGGGTACAAACTATTTTTCAAGCCCAAAAACTCCCATTTATCTTGTATTGTTTGTTCGGTACAAAAATGAATAACTTCTTTTTCGTGTTGGACCAAAGTAACCCCACAAGGACCAAAGTAGCCCCGGTTGACAGTACGTACATTGTTCACATAAAATACAGAGTACACCATAATCTATTACACAAATACATTTGACATCAACACAAAAGTATATACAATCCACATTATTATTCGTTATTGTGTACCACAAATCATTTCATAATACAGTCCATTTCAGAACCCCCTATCACATAATTAAATGTTCATACATAATAAATGTTTAACCACCATCATCGAATAATAATCAGGTCTTACGTTTACACAATTCATTTTTTATTAAATACATATTGTTATTATGATTATAATAACCATCATTATTAATTTCATCCATTGTATCAATATAGTATTCAAAAACATTATTGCATACTATTAATTCAAAAATCCTGTCGACATTTGGTATGGTCAATTCTCCCTTAGTATCATCTGTTATGATCAAATCTTTTATCATTACTTTAGTATAGTCATCATCTACTACTAGTAACCCCATCTTATATACAGGTAAGTCATCAACATTATTTTCACCTCTTGCTGCACTAACTACATCGCAAGGTAAGAATTCAATATAATCATCTACTCTCTCACTATCCATCCTCTCTATTAATTCTTTATAACTTCTACTAACCTCAAACAACTATCTCCTCCTCAAAATACAACTCTCTCTCAAAATACCTCTCATCATCACACCATTTCACTTTTTCTCTATCATTCCATGCAGTGGGTACTACTACATAAAAACACCTCCTGGCTTTTCCAGGAACACCACAAAAACTCAGGGAACAATTTGAAAACGCATCGTTTTCCAATAAGGGACTCTCTCCCTTCAAAAACAACAGTGAACACTTTGGTTCACCATAAACCCGGGGAAAATTTACCCTCTGCCCCATATCCACAAAATAACTTTCTTCATATTCTCTCTCTAACTCATCAACACTCACTATCTCACCATTAATTTCTACTTCCACTAAAAGTTCATTATCACTATCAACATTCACCACCTTACTCTCTAACACCACATTTTTAATTACATCGTCATTTTTCTCACCCCTACTTACCGTATTATATGTTACCTGATCGTCTTTATTTTCGTTTAATTGATCGGTCTCTTCACCATTTTCTACCCCCACTATACTGTCATAATTATCACTAACACCATTACAACCACTTACATTATTATATGTACCATTTTCTACCCCTCCTTTCTCTTTCTACTTTCGTTTACTTCGTCTTCTACTTGTTTTACCATAGCACTAAAATGTTCATCAACTTCTTCTAAACTTTTATTAATATCAAAATTTTGTTGTTTTAATTCGTCTCTAATCTCGTTCAACTTTTCATTAAAATTACTCTTTATTTCATCAAACCTATTATTTTGTTCATCAAACTTGCTATCGTTTACATCAAAACAACTATTTATGTTTACATTCTGCTCATTGAATTTCATATCTAACATTGTTTGTATCATTTTCATCATTTCATAGCTATCGTCTTTTTTGACTGGGATAGGCGTCGATTGATTCGTTACGCCTTCCATTATTTTCGACTCGGTCTCGCTTACGTCACTATTTATTTTACTATCAGTATTGCTGTCAGTGAGGCTGACTTCCTTGTTAATATTTTCACTCGTATTCATTTTACTTATTTAATTCTTACTTATTTGTAATAAACATATACCAATCATATTATAACATAACCCTATCTGACACTCTTGTCATCTATGTCTATTTATACGTACATACCAATTTACTCATCTCAAACAACCATCCCTGTTCCTCAAAACAGGTCCACATTTGCATAAATTTCATTTCATTTATGCAAATGTCCCAGTTCGGGTGCTATTGAAACAATTTATTTTCTTTATATGTTTACTTTGTTTACAAATATTAACCTTCGACTATTGTAGCCGCCATTTTGTTTAGTACCAATCTTGAAAATTTACTTACCAGGTCCAGGTTCGAGGTTGGACGAGCTGAAAAACAAGATGGTTGTCTGAAATAACTTAATAATTTATTTGTTTCCAATGAATTATTTATTATTTCATTTTCAACACTAATTTTTATTTCTTTTTCTTTGATTACTTTCTTCAACAGAAAAACAATTTTTTAACCTTTTATTCTTATTCCTAACATTTACATATTACATTTATATATCGGCCATGAGGCGCAACTCATGACAATTAAGTTAGCATTAATTATTGCCATTATTTTTATGCTTTACCAAATTAGAATTCATAGTAAAAAAATTATCAATTTTAATTTTATATATATATCACAACCCAGCACTTCTTAATAATATATTCTGTACATTCACACAGACACGCACACTTTCGTACTTTACATATTTGATTTTTTTCTTATAACCCCCTTTTGAGCTCATGATTTTCTTTAAAAACCTATATACATTGTTGTGATTCTGATGACCAATTGAATGATTATATAATTTAGAATAGACCTCTGGTTGTTGGTTACTTATCTGCGCATTATTCCAATGGCTCCAACTGTTCCACCCACTCGCGATTTCTCCTCACACTTCACTTTCTTTTCTCTATTACTTTTAACGTTCTATTTCAAAAAACAAAATACTGTTAATCCGCATTTTATATGTGCGGTGTTGGGCGCGCGCCCATAATTTATTCCGGAACTTTTGCGACTGTACAATACGAGTTGTTATTGCAGACTGGGTTTTTGTTAATTTACAGGCGAGCACACGGCCCGCGTCCGCCGCCGTTAGGTGTTATTTGCCGATTGTTTTTGTTCTCAGCGCAGATGGTTGGCATCGCCCTGCATTCCAAGTGACGTATTTTAAAGGTTCGGCCCTGACGTCATATGGCGTGACTTATGATTACATAGGTCAAAGTTTATACTGCTAAAAATAGCTCCCTCGCTTGCTTTTCGCTGGTGACCTTGACACTATTTCGCTCCCTTGCCTGCGTCGTTATAATTTAGGAATACAATTTACATTATTTATTATGTTGTGACCTCTTTTCCCCAAATTACCTCGGGTAGACCTCAACTGTCCCGTTACACATGCGTTAACAGATTTCTTTTTTACACCAGTGGAAAGAAGAACCACAGAAATTTACCATTGGGTACTCCACAGAAATTTTATCTGAGAGGCATCAGTTTAACATGTGACTGAATAAACTGTTGCTGTTAACATTTTTGAGAGTTCATTTGTTGGGCATGCGTGTAGTGCTTTATTAAAGTTATTGTAACATTTATGAAAAAACAGTAAAGTTAATCTATAAGCAGAATAAATAGAACAGTTATTAATTGTAGTGAATACAAAAGTGATGTAATGAAAATACTAGTAGAGATGAAATAGTTCACACATCGTAGTTGTGAGCAGAGAGGGCAGTGCAGGAAGTGCAGCTGTTCTGAACACAAAATGATTGCTTGGAAAACAATGCGTGAAAGCTATGCATGCGCAATGAGATCTTTTGACATTGCACACCCAGACACCTGTTTCATGTCTAATTGTTTTAGGTGTACCAAATTGAAAAAACAGTAACTGTGACATTTTTAACCTATAACCCATGTGTAATACTGGTTAAGTCAAAAAATTAATAAAAATGAATGTAAAATATTTGATTGGATTTTAATAAGCACGTGTTATATTGAGAAAAATTGGCTTGGTACTTATAGTCTACCCCAAGGAGAATCAGTTGTTACTGTAAGGTTTAAACTTTTGTATAGAGGTAAAAGTAATTTATACATTATGTTTATATTACGAGGGCAATTTGAAAAGTTCGTGGCCTACCATATAAACGAATGTGTGGGGTTTTTTACCGCATTGTGGCACCACGTCCACCCCATGAACAGCAGTGACGCGTCAAGTCATTATCCCGTCACTTACCCCGTTGAGGATTCTTCTAGTTCCTCAAAATTTAAAACTTTCATCAAAGTTTACTGCTGCTTTCAGTTCGTCATCTGAGAAAAATTGCTCATTCTATATACTGTTTGACTAAAGGATTGCTTATGTTTGTTTCCAGTAGAGACAATATGGTGAGAGGGATGGCTGTTTGGAAAAGTTTGGTTCTTTAAAAATTTGATCCATATTCTTTTATCAATTTTAGTATTGAGTGGTTCCACATTCAGTTCTATTTCTAGAGCAATTTTTGGAGTAGTAAGGGGACATCCCAGACAGAGACACAAGGCAGAGTTCTGAATAACATCCAGCTTTTTCTTGTGCAATGGTGCTGCACCTCCCCAGACCTCGCAAGCATAAATAACTTTTGGCAGTGTTTAAGATATATATAGTTGTCTCAACGTGACTGTATCTCCTCCCCAACATCTACCTGCCACTGCTTTCAATAAGTTAATTCCCTTCAGGCTTTTATCTGTCACAGTTTCAATGTGTTTTTTCCAAATAAGTTTCTCATCCAGAGTCACTCCCAAAATTTTCGGATGTGGGTTGTACTTAATATTTTTACCAAACAAGAGAATTTCAGGTTTATATTCTTTAAGAGTGTACTTTGTAGTGAATAAGGTACATTCGGTTTTTTCAGAAGAGATCTTCATACTCCATTTTTGAGCCCAGATTGATATTGATGTGATTGCTTTTTATATTAATTGAGTAGCCAATTTTGGATCCGCTTCAACTGTCCAGACAGTCAGATCATCAGCGTACATACTATATTTCACTTCAACTAGCAGTAATTTTCTTATATCCTGCATCATTATGTTAAAAAGTGTAGGGCTCAGGACTGAACCCTGTGGAACTCCATTATTGATTTTGATCTCCTCAGATGTTGTATTATTTATCTTTGTTTTTATTGTTCTGTCCTGAAGAAAAGAATCTATGAATCTAAGCATTCTTTCTTTAATTCCTATTTCATTGCTTGTAGTATTAAAGAAGCTGGAGGTATCTTGTCAAAGGCTGCCTCGAAGTCCACCATAACAGCAACTGTAACCTTCTTGTTGTGAAAACCCGCATAGATATCCTCTGTTAACCTGAGGATTGCATCCACAGTACTTCGGCCAGGTCTAGAACCAAATTGGTTCTTATCCAACAAGTTGTTTTTTTCTAATCTCCACCTAAGTCTATTGTTTATAATTCTGTCTAATAATTTTCCTAAGCATGATGTGAGGGCAATTGGACGATATGAATTTGTACTCAGTTTCTGTTTTCCTGGTTTCAATAGTGGAATAATGATAGAAGTTTTTCACTCTCCCGGAAAATTTCCAGTGGTCCAAATGTGATTGAATAAATTTAAGATGTCTTGAGTGAATTCCTCTGTTAGGTGGCGCAACATCCCATTGTGAATATCATCTGGGCCAGCAACAGTGTTCTTTAACTCTGAAACAGCTAGCCGAAGTTCCCCACTGGTAACAGTAGCATCACTCTCATCTGCATGCAGAAATAGGTGGAACTTATTATTACATGAGTAGAACTGTTCTTCTTTTGAAAGAGTTTTGGGATACGAGGTCTTTACTCCTGATTTTTTGGCGTATGTTCTATTGAAATGTTCTGAGATGGTTTTTTCATCCTGAAGAATATTACCTGCATCATCCTCAACACAGTCGATTGTGTGGTAGGTTTGACCAGAGATCGCTTTGAAATTCTTCCAAACAATTGAAGCTGGGGTATTGGGATTTATTGTACCTACAAATCTTTTCCAACTTTCTCTTTTTACACTAAGATTTTCACGTTTTGCAAGTGCATTTGCTCTGTTGTACTTGATTCTATTTTCAATATTATTTTGTTTTGCCAAGGCCTGCCATGCCTTTTGTCTTTCTTTTCTTGCTCCAGCTGTTTCAGAGTTCCACCAAACATTCATTGGTCTTCCCTGTTTTTGTTTAATTTTTGGGATGGACTTAAGTGCTGCCTCGATGACCACATTTGTTAGTATCCCAACGTCTAGAGCAGAATGTGAATTTTTTTCTGACAGGTTCGGATCTGGCGAAGATTCGTGTTTTGCAGCAATAAGCGAGTTGTCAAGTTCGCTTCAAAAAATGGGCCAGTCTGCTGATTTCAGCTTCCATTTCGTCTGTGGCACACTATTCCCAGATGTATCAATCCTATGAGAGATTTTGGTGAATATCGGCAGATGGTCGCTTCCAAGGTCTTCTCCAATGAACCAGTCTGATATGTAGTGTAATAAGCTAGTGGACACTAAAGTCAAATCAATGGTGCTACCTTCCCCTGAGCTGGCTGAGAAATATGTCTTTTGCTTACTATTCTGTAGTATCATATTGTTTTTGCATATCCATTCATACATGATTCTTCCCCTAGTATTTGCAGGGCCATCATTCCATGCTGGGTGTTTGCTATTTAAGTCCCCAAGTATCAAAAAGTATTTGTTAGTTGGAATTAGTTTCTGTAAGTTTTCTTTAGATATGTTAACATATGGAGGGATATACACATTCACTATGGAAACCGTAAGATTTTCTTGCAATTGCACAGTGGTTTGTATGAATTCCATACCTCCAAGTTCCCTCTTCGATACATTGGTGACAGGCAATGAGTTGTGTATGATGGTAGCAACTCCACCACCTCTTCTACCTGGACGTGACATATTGTGAGTTGTATACTTTCTAAACTTGGGCTGGAATTTCTCTTCTGCCTTGAGTGAGGATTCCTGGATACAAGCTATTTTGATTCCCTGTTCCTGAAGTTCTTGTTTAAGGTTATCAGATTTGTTGGCCAAACTCCTCGCGTTCCACTGAAACACTGTAACAGATCCAGTCTCCTTTTTGTTAGCTTCATATATATTGTGATTTTCATATCTACTTTTGTTGTAGCTGCTGCTGTATGTTGTTCCCTGCGAGACATGATGTGTAGGTATTGTCTGACTCTTCAATCTATTTTTCAGTTTTTTTGCATCTTTGTAAGAGTGACAACCATATCTCCATTCTCCTATAAATCGTTTTACCTCTTCTACGCATAATTAAACTTTTGTCTATTGATAATTTTTTTCTTATATCCTGTACAGATTCGTTCTTAGTATTCCATATCATTACTTTAAGCCTATCTGGGCACGTCCTTTTTTTGTATTTACATCTATTTTCGTTTAAATTTACATTTTCATTTTCATTTGGCTCTGAAAAGAGCCATTTTTATCTTTGGCTTTAGAATTGCACATAGTTAAGAGGGCTGTTATGTTGTCGCAGCAAATGCTGATGTTCAGTTCACAGTTTTTAAACTGTTATCCAGGGGCACCAACATGGAGGAATCAGCTTTACCCCCAAGTAAATCTAACAGAAAATCTTGTAAGATTGATGAGCTCATTAAAAACATCTAACAGGTTGTATGTGTTAAACAATTTGTGATCTTCCAAGTGGTTTTTTACAAATTTCAAGGACAATGCTTTATAGAACTTTTACAAATATACCAAAATAACAGACTGACATTCACAAGACTCGGAAAATTATACCTTTGAATTTTTTTGAATAACAATATGAATATTTAGACAGAATTATGATTGGGTCAAGATGTGAGAAGGTTTGTGAGTGTAAAGACTAAGGAATGGCCCAAACAGTAGATTTACAGATTTTTATAAAAATAAGGAATTCGCGCAATAAGAAAAATTATGTTTACAATATTTTGTGACTGCAAAGGAATTTTGCTGGTGAAATTTATGGAATTAGGGACCAAAGTAACATAAGAGGTTTATGTTTTATTATGAAATAAGCTTCAGTGGTCAATCCAAAACCAACAATGTGAGATGTTCATCAAGATAGTCTTCTGCATGGCAATGCATACCTTGCACTGATATTTCACTTGAGCAGTTCAAATAGGTTTTCAAGTTATTAAATGACTACTACCTTTTCACTAACATGAAATCTGTATGGGTAACCTGGTGGTGGTGTTGTAAAAGCTGGTGTCATGGTGTGTGAGAATCTGAACGTGGTGATTGTGAAAAGAAGTGTTATAGTTATGTATCATGTTTACTCTAACTTCATATATAATTTTTCCATATTTGTGGTTTTACCACCCACATAGAAGTTAATTCTGAATAACCCTCAGTAGTGTTATTCTTCTATTCTACATTTTACACTTATTACTGAATTTCCTCTTTTGTTATTCCTAATATAATTTCTGAGGTAACAATTTCTCTGGTATTGTTTCTTTTTCCATATTTACAATGACAATACATTGTTTCTCTCAATTTCTTTCCTCCATAACTTCACTGCATATGCAGTTTGACACTGACAACTGTCCCTGAAAAAAGGAAAATTCTACTGTTATTCCCCCTTATGATTCATCTAGTTCCATTCTGTTTTCGTTTTTTCTCTTATCCATACAATTCCTCAGTGCCTTCTCTATTTTCCACTTTTCATAGTGTATATCAACTCTTACATTTCTTTTTATTTTCTGATTTCGTATTGAAATAATTTATATAGTATTATACATATTTTTCTACTTACCTATAATTTCTTCGAGCTAGTTCATTTATTTCCTTTCACAATTTTTGACTCTGGATTCCCTGTTTTGTTGTAATATCTTCTTTACTGGTTCTTAGCTACATTACCTCTTAACATTAATTACTAATTATTGAAGCATTTGTTTTTCTTTCGTGTTTGTCCCTTCTCAGTATTTTGTCTATGATTCATTTGTTACATTATTTTATTTTCACTGTTTACTCATTTCTGTTTTTCCTCGTGTGTCTTGACTTTTCCTCACTACTTATTTTCTTATCTTAAGTTTTTAATTGTTCAGTGTTCTGCTTGCATACATCTTTCTTCTCATTTTGTCTTTTGCCAATTTGTGTTTGTTTTGCTATAACAATAAGTGTTTGAGGCATCAACCATCTACTTTAAGAGCTTCAAAGTGTAAATATTTTATTGCTAATTTATTGTAAATTGAATATTTTTTTGCAGTCAAGTCAAGAAATCCTCTTGGAATTTTATAAAGATCTGCTTTCGGGAATGGGTGATGTCATGAAGCAGTTAAGATTTTATGGATATCAACTTACCCACAAGCAGACATATTTGGATGAATTTGACTTTACTGTGAAGACAAGGCTGGACTTAAGGGATGGTATCCGGCTTACACGTTTAGCAGAACTAATAGTCCAAGACACTAACCTGCACTCTAAACTGCGAGTTCCTCCTATATCACGTTTACAGAAAGTGCATAATGTTGAAATCGCAATGAAAGCATTCACTGAAGCCAAGTACACATTTGTTGGTGACATTACGTCAAAAAGTATTGTGGATGGCCACAAAGAGAAAACGCTTTCCCTCTTGTGGCAGTTGAGGCGTGTACAGCAGGAATATGCTGTAAAGTTGATCATTATAAAGTGGAGGGAAACACACCAGCTCAGACAGGATAGGAGGCAATATTTGAAAACACGAACTGCTGTGCTTAGGATACAGAAATGGTACAGAAAAATGAAACTGGAAAGAACATTGTGCAAGAAACAAATGGAATTTGATAGAAACAAATTTGTGTCAATTAGAAAAGCATCTGTTAAAATTCAACAGTGGTACAGGGCCATCAAATTAATGTACACACAACGTGAATATTACTGTCAGTTAAAAAGTGCAGTTATTTATGTACAAAGGATGTATAGGAATATATATTTAATGAGAAAAACAAGAAATAATTATTTAAAAATGAAGCATTCTGCAGTTGTAATACAGAGGTATTACAGAGCATGGAAATTAATGAAACATGATCATGAAATTTTCTTAGAGCTGAAAGCAGCTGTTATTAAAGTACAACAAAAATACAAATTGAAACAGTATAGGAAACAAAAGAAAGAAGAATTTATAAAACAGAATATAGCAGCATCAAAGATTCAAAAATGGTACAGAAATGTTAGGACCGTTAGGAAAGCTGTTTCAGATTTTGTAAAATTAAAAGCAGCCGTTGTGTTTTTTCAGAGCAAGTTTAGAGCAAATAAGAAAATGATATATGACAGAGACAGGTACTTGAACCTTAGGCAGTCGACAATCGTAATTCAGAGAGCAGTTAGAAATTACTTAATCATGTACCACCAATATAATCTCTATCTTCAAATGAAACATTCAGCACTCTTAATACAGCGATTTTATCGAGCTACCAAATTGATGAGAACTGAAAGGTCTGCATTCCAGAAATTAAAAACAACTGCTATTTTTATTCAGAACAAGTTTAGAGCAAATAAGAAAATGAAGTATGAGATGTACAGGTACACGCAAATTAGAGAGTCTGCAATAAAGATTCAGAGGGGATTTAGAAGTTACCAATTAATGAAACATGATCAGCATGAGTACTTGAAAAAGAAAAATGCTGTACTTGTAACTCAGAAATGGTTTAGAGCTAATCAGTTGATGAAAACTGAAAGGTCTAAGTTTTTACAATTAAGATCAGCTGCTGTTTTTATTCAAAACAAGTTTAGAATGCGCATGAATATGAAACATGATAGAGATAGCTTCTTAAAAATATTAAATGCTACTGTCAAAATTCAGAGAACTTTTAGAAATTATCAAATAATGAAACAAGATCGTTTAAGATACCTGGAAATGAAATCTGCTGCACTTATGATACAGAAATATTTCAGAGCTACAGTTCTCATGAGAAAAGAACATTCTAGGTACCTGAAACTGAAATCAAGCGTAATTGTTATGCAGAATAGGTACAGAGCAAATGTTATAATGAAATATCAGAGGAATAAGTATTTGAAAATAAGAAATGCGGTCCTTACAATTCAGAAAGCCTTTCGTAGCTTCCTATTGATGAAGCGAGAACGCTGTAGGTACCTGAAAATTAAATTGTCAGTACTTATTATACAAAGACATTTTAAAGCTAACCAATTGATGAAAACTGAAATGTCTAGATATTTGTCATTAAAAGAATCTGCTGTTTTTATTCAGAATAAATTTAGAGCAAATATGAAAATGAAATCAGAAAGAAACAGATACTTGAATATAAGAAATTCAATTATTGTAATTCAGAAGGCATTCAGGCGGCATCAGCTAGCAAAAAAAGATCATTGTAGATATCTGGAAATGAAGTCTGCTGCTTTGACATTGCAAAGGTATTTTAGATCTTTCAAAATGATGAAAACTGAGTGCTCCAACTATGTAGCATTAAAATCTGCTGTAGTTTTTATTCAGAACAGATTCAGAGCTAACAAAAAAATGAAAGCAGAAAGATATAAATATTTGAGGATGAGAAATGCTGCTATTGCAATTCAGTTACAATTTAGAAGCTACCAGTTAATGAAAAGCACTCAGGCCAGGTATACGGAAATGAAATCTGCAGCAATAATAATACAGATACATTTTAGATCTTGGTATTTAATGAAAGTTGAACACGATAAATATGTTAAATTGAAAAAGGCTGTGATTTTTACACAAAATAAGTTTAGGGCAAATGTGGAAATCAGAAATTTCAGATGTGAGTATATAAAAATAAGAAAAGCCGCTGTTACAATTCAGAGAGCATTCAGAGCCAAAAAATTGATGGTACAGGAATGTAGTTGGTATAAGTCATTGAAAAATACAGTTGTGTATGTACAGAGGTGCTTTAGGGCAAGACAACTCATGAAAAGAGAATATAAAAACTATATGAGAATAAAATCAGCCGCTATATTCATTCAAAAACAGTTCAGAAATCAAAAAGCTGTAATGTTGAAACTTGAGGAAGAGAAGAAACGCAAGGCAGCTACTATCATTCAGGTATGTCCTTTATTTCTTAAATTAATGTGTGTGTGTGTGTTACTTTGTGCATATGCTATTTTAATGTACGAGCATATATTACTGTGTAATTTTTAGAGTGTTTAATTACAGGAATACAGTAGAATCTCCTAAAACCAGAATAATGTGGACAGAACGCATTCAAGATATTGGAAAACTGAATATGAGAGAAAATATTATAACAGTATTTTAAATACATTATATTGTAATGTATGATACGATACTCTTTACATTCCAATTAATATAAATAACTACAGTATTTTTTTCAAGATTATACGGGGGTTTTCAAAATATTAGTTAATAGTATTTTGTGTTTTCTTAGCTATCTGACATTTAGGTGCTATATCATGTCAGCGTAACAAACATTATGTCAACTGCTGTTGCATTTTCATGTTGTTCAGTGTAGTTTATTGCCACATACTAAAAAGTTACAAATTTTTTAAGATTATTACATTTTTAAAGATAAAATTTTCAGTACATTGTGCTAACATGCAGTCTAGTACAGACTTACATAATTTACCTCTAATGCTTTAAATCCTCCCTCTGATGTAATGCACTTTTCTTGTGTTAAATTTGGATCATCATCTTCGCTATCACAAGGTTCTTGCTCTTCTTTTCTAGTTACAATCTTTATAATCTCTTGGTCAGTGAGGTCACATTCAGTGTCACTCCTAATTCACACAGAAATCTCAGTTTCAGTTGTGTCTTCACAACCATCAATCTGATGAACTGATTTGACGAGATTACCAGAAGTGTCTTCATCAGCAATGTCTGTACATTTCTTGTCATTAATTTTGTTGGATAATTTCATAAGTATAGATTTTCACCAGATTCCATACTTCAGCAGCCCAGGACATTATATGTTTTATAGTGATATTAAACAGTTTAACAAAGACTGGGATTCATCAGTTACTATGGACTCTTAACAGTTTTTTGTAATGTCTTTTCAAGTTTTTGATAACCCCCTGGTCTAGGGGTTGAAGTAAACTGGTCATGTTTGGTGAAAGGAAATAAACCACAATTTCATTGTATTTTAATTCGGTAACATTTGAGTGTGAAGGATTATTGTTAATAAAGAGAATTGCTTTATGTAGAAGTTTTGTAGATTCTGAGAATCTAACTTTCTTTAAGTGACTCATGAAACCATTCTTTAAACAATTAAGAAGACGTCCATCCACTTTTCTGGCTTCTATAATATACCGGTAGCGCATTTGTGTTAATGTTTTTAATTGCCCCTGGTTTTTTATATTATGCTTTGTGCCTATTAGCATAAGTGGAAGACAGTAATCTCCTGATGCATTGCTATACAAAAGAATAGTTACCTTTCATTTATTGTTTGTGTAATCAGATGCTTTTTTTCCTGTTTACTGACAGGGCTTTTTGGAGAAGACTCCTTAAATTAAGGCCTGTCCCATCAGCATTATATATTTGGTCTTTCTTAAGCCTCTCTGTTATTTTTTAAGATTTTCTTTAAATTCAGTTGTGTCACTTTTATCTCTGGATAATTGTTCTCCACTTACACCTAATTGTCTAATGCCATAGCAAGATTTCCATCCATCTAACCAACCAAAACTAGCATAGAACACTTTATAACTACCACCTAGTTTAGAAGCCAAAATTTTTAACTAACTAGCATAGAACACTTTATAACTACCACCTAGTTTAGAAGCCATTTTTTTTGCTTTTCCTTGTATAATAAACCCTGACACAGGGACATCTTTTTCTCTTTGGTTAAGAAACCAGACATAAAGAGCTTCATTTAAAATTTCGTAGTTACTGTTCTTCATAACTTTACAAATTGGTTGGCCATTACTGGGTTTTGCAAGAGATTTTTTTTTAACTTTTCTTGTCCCTTCATCCAGTCATTAACAGTCGACATTCCATCGTTTAAATCATCTCCCACAGTACACAACAGTACACTCTTTTCAATCCAATTTATGGCTTCCATCTTTTTTTCAATTATATTCACTACTCGTTTCCTTTTTATTGACATCACAAGTGATTTACATATACTGTAAGCAGCATACACAATAGAAAGATTAACTATAAACTTAATCACAACAGTAAAAGCAACTTCACTATCCAACAAGAACTTCAATAACAGACACAAATGAAAATAACTTCACAGTAGAATATCCTACGACAGACTGGTCTTGCTGTTGTAACTGTACTGTGTTTACACCATGCGTGTACAAATTCCTAATTTCCTAAATTCCTTATTTGTAGAAATTGTAAACACCAAAATAACAGTGCTTAGTTTACCAAAAGTCCTTTGAAAATTTATTATCCTAACCTTTGGCAATCAAGCACTAAACAACCAGATGATGTACTTACATCTTGCCAAGTTTTGGTTGGACTGTGGCTACTATATATATTGTTATGGCGGTCTACTAGATCGTCATAGGTACAGTGGAAACAAAATAAGTACAAGACACCGATTAAGTCACTAATTACCAGCTTTAATTTCCACAGTTAACAGTTCGTAATTAACAACACAGTCTCTACAACAAATCAAATAAAAATTGTTCACACGTAATAAAATGTCCACTAAAATTAAACACAATTGTATTACAATTACCGTCCGATTATAAAACAACACTTAACTAATAACCACTTGAACGGGCACAGTAATTTCGCCCGACAATAACTCTCGAACCGCGCTGTCAATATATCGCACTAATACTGACTCTTAAGGCCGCTGCCGCCATGTATTTATACTTGCGATCACATACCAGAATGTTCCTAATATCGTCTTAGCGCTCGTGTGAACTACGTAATTAACTGCGGCCTTGACACATTCCGCGCAGCTGGCGCCTTCGAGAAACCTCTTGAAAATGCGTCGACAATCACGTACGCCATGTGCGTTACATCGAGATTCTTCTGGCACATTCGAAAAATATGTAGATTGTTCTGTGATGTCGTAACAATATGTAAGTCTCGTCTGAATATATAATGGGCCTATTCTCTTCACGGTATCTTTCCATATCCATTAAATACTGAACCCGCATTGATGGTATTTGATCATTTGTATTAGAATTTGTTGGTTATTTCTTGTCTTTATGAACTTGAATTGTACCCCTTTTAGTTTATTGAGGCTTGATTTGCCCCCTTTAAAATGAATAGGCTCTCACAGGTCAGGAAGAAGTTTACTGACAATTGGCTTTTTTACATGAAAATTGTTATGAATTTAAATTTAAATTTTTACACAATATTATGAATTTACCGAAGTCATTGACATTTGTTACACGCAGGGAAACATACCAGATGAACTGAATGACTTATTTTCATCGCTGTTTATAGGTTTAAATTTTTTATTTATGCAAATTACTGTTCGCTTTAAATACCTGTAGCTTGTGTGATACGCTCATAAACTTTTTTTAATCTGTTAAAACTTAACTAGTGTCTGTTTTTTGTCTTATATATTCGTGAACATTCAATATAATCTCATGACCTTGACTGTGCAAAGTTTTGTTTAATACTTTTGATGGCATTTTCAACATAATTAAAAAAGATAAAACTTATTTTACACACTTACATGGACACTTTAAATAGTTAACAGTTATTTTGTGAAAAGATATATACTTAAATATTTGGTTCTTTCTGACTATGGTGCCCAAGAACATTCATAGTCTTTGCATATTGTCAAAGTTACGTGAGCATACTTGTTATCAATTACTATGGTTTTTACTTCCATGTTCCTTAAGGAAATGGAAGTATGGTGATGGAAAAAAAATCGTGTTCGAGATAATTGCAGATTCTGATTGTGCTAGACTCAAAACATGAAAAAAAGTCATTTTTCGAAAAGTGTCTGTGTGTGTGTCTATAGATTTTTTTTTCTGTGGCAAACGATAACAGCCGCAAATTCAAACAGAATCAAATAATTTTTTGCGTACAGTCCTGATTTGTAGAGTACTCACAACCTATTGTTTTTGGTGAAGATCGGTTGAGAGAAAGGGGTAGTTTACCTGCAACGGTTTTTTTTATCAAGGGTAATTTTTTTCTATGGCAAACGATAACAGCCGCAAATACAAACAGAATCAAATAATGTTTTGCATACAGCCCTGAATTATAGAGTTCTCAACACCTATTGTTTTTGTGAAGATCGGTTAAGGGAAAGGGGAAGTTTACCTGCAAAGTTTTATGTTTTAAAAGGGTATTTTCTATGGCAAACGATAAGAGCCGCAAATACAAACAAAATCAAATAATTGTTTGCACACAGTCCTCATTTGTACAGTACTCAAGACCTATTGTTTTTGGTGAAGTTCGGTTAACGGGAAGGGGTAGTTTACCTGCAACGTTTTTCTTATCAAGGGTAATTTTTTTCTATGGCAAACGATAACAGCCGCAAATTCAAACAGAATCAAATTATGTTTCGCATACAGCCCTGATTTGGAGAGTTCTCAAGATCTGTTGGTTATGGTGAAGATCGGTTAAGGGAAAGGGGTAGTTTACTAGCAACGTTATGTTTTAACATGTGTATTTTCTATGACAAATGATAACAGCCCCAAATTCAAACATAATCAAATAATTTTTTGCATACACCCCTGAATTGTAGTGTTCTCAAGACCTATAGTTTTTTGTGAAGATCGGTTAAGGGAAAGGGGTAATTTACCAGCAACGTTTTATGTTTTAACTAGGGTACTTTCTATGGCAAACGATAACAGCCGCAAATTCAAACATAATCAAATAATGTTTTGCATACAGCCCTGAATTGTAGAGTTCTCAAGACCTTTTGGTGTTGGTGAAGATCGGTTAAGGGAAAGGGGTAGTTTACCTGCAACGTTTTTTTTATCAAGGGTAATTTTCTTCTATGGCAAACGATAACAGCCGAAAATTCAAACAGAATCAAATAATGTTTTGCATACAGCCGTGAATTGTAGAGTTGTCAAGACCTGTTGGTGTTGGTGAAGATCGGTTAAGGGAAAGGGGTAGTTTACCTGCAACATTTTATGTTTTAACAAGGGTAATTTTTTTATGACGAATGATAACTGCCGTAAGTTCAAACAGAATCAACTACTTTTTTGCATACCTTTTTGAATTATAGAGAACTCAAGAGGTCTGTTGATTTTGTTGAAGATCGGTTAAGGGTAAGGGGTAGTTTACCAGCAACGTTTGATGTTTTAACAAGGGTATTTTTTTTTTACAAACAATAACTGCCACAAATTCAAATAGAATCAAACCATTTTTTGCATAATGTCCTGAGTTATAAAGAAGTGAAGGCCTGTTGATTTTGGTGAAGATCGGTTAAGGGACATGGGTAGTTTACTGGCCACTGTTCATGTTTTAACAAGAGTAATTGTTTCTATGAGGAACGATAACTGCCGCACATTCAAACAGAATCAATTATTTTTTTGCATGCGTCCCTGCATTGTAGAGGACTGAAGGTCTATTGATTTTTGTGAAGATCGGTTAACAGAAAGGGGTAGTTTACCTGCAACATTTTATGTTTTAACAAGAGTAAAGTACTTAATTTTGATAAACAAAGTATCCTGAAAAGAAGCTCATAATAATCCACTGTAGAAACCTAGATGAAATATCTATAAATGAAGAGGATAGTTGAACGGGGTGGGGGTAATTTTCTATTAATGAAAATTATAGTTGAAGAGGGAGGGGAGAATTTTTTATATGTGTACTACGTTGTCTGCAACAAAGAAGTAGTTTTTTGTTAAAATTCCTTCCCGGGCTGTTTAGCCGTAGTCCAATGTTTTCTGCAAAACCAGACGTTTCGGCAATGCCATCGACTGCCATCATCAGTGAAAATCGAGTGCAAAAGCGTGAGGTGGTATACGTTAGTGACCACAGTACTTTGGTTAAGGCTGAAGCAATAGAAAGAAGTAGTTTCTATGGAAATATTTCATTTCGAATATGATTTTAAATATAAATCTTAGAACATGGAAGTCATGTATGGATCTCCATACCGATATTTTAACTTCGTTAGTCAGATTTGTTAAATGGTTGTAATTTTACTACCATGTTCCGTAAGGAAATGGAAGTGTGGCATGAAGAAAAGGCATTTTCCAAAAAGTGTCCGTGTCTGTATGTAGAATTTTTTCTATGTAGAACAATAACTGCCGTAAATTCAAACAGAATCAACTACGTGTTTGCATACCTTTTTGATCTAAAGAGAACTCAAGGTCTGTTGATTTTGTTGAAGATCGGTTAAGGGAAAGGGGTAGTTTATCGGCAACGTTTTATGTTTTAAAAAGGGTAATTTTTTTAATGACGAACGATAACTGCCGAAAATTCAAAGAGAATCAAATAATTTGTTGCATATGTACCCGAGTTGTTGAGGACTCAAGGCGTATTGATTTTGTTGAAGATCGGTTAAGGGGGAGGGGTAGTTTACCTGCTACATTTTACGTTTCATCAAGAGTAAAATACTTAATTTTAACAAAGTATCCTGAAAAGAAGGTCATAATAATCCACTGTAGAAAGGTAGATGAAATATTTATAAATGAAATGGGTATTTAAAGGGGTGGTAATTTTTTGAAAATTACCTTTCTGATATAGAATAAACTACTTCATTTTGAGGATAAAATACCTTAGTAATTACATATAATGAAACTGTTACTCAATAAAAGTGTAAATATCAAAAATGGAGTTGTTCGGTTAAGTGGGAGGTTTACCTGCATTGTTTTGTGTTTTAACAAGAGTAAAGTAGTTAATTTTGATAAATAAGTCCCCCAAAAATAAAGTCATATTAATCCTCTGTAAAATGGTAAATGAGATATCTATAAATGGAGTGGGTAGTTGAAGGGGGAGGGTTGATTTTTTTTTAAATTACTTTGCTGATATCAAGTAAAGTACAAGTATTTAAATTTTAAGGATAAGATACCTTAGCAATTACATGTGATTAAACTATTACTCTATGAAAGTGTAAATATTGTTATGACGGTCTCCTTGATCATCGTGTGGTACAGTGGAAAACAAAATACAAAGACACCAATTAAGTCACTAATCACCAGCTTTAATTAATATCAATTAACAATTTGTAGTCAACAAGTTATTCAGCAATATTATCCTTGTACAATAATTCAAGTTAATCTGTCCACACAATTAATAATGTCAACTATAAAGAATTCCGCACTATAATCACTTTTCACTAATACATCACTTGAGACGCACTGTGTAAATCGCCCGACATATGAAAACTGAGCGGCAGGTATGGGATATTTATAGTCTGCAGGGTTCCATAATATGCGTCCTTACCACACTTGAAAATTCTAGAGGATACTTCAGCACAGCCTTGGCAGAAACACACAGTTGGGCTAGTTGAGAAACTTGTCAAACAACATTATCAAATGTACAAGAATGTTCCGTATTATGTAATACTGCCTCGATTGTGATGCATGTTAAATGTCACGTACACATACAAATATTATATCTGGGCTCTGCTGAGAAACATGTAGAACATTCTGTAATGGCATAACAATATCATTAATGGTGGGGATCGGTTTTTGAGGAGGGATGATTATCTGCATAGTTCAGTTTGTTTATAAGAATAAAGTACCTAATTTTTATGGATAAAGTGACTCGGAAATAACATTATATTAAACAATTCCCCAATAATAAAATATCTCTAAATAGTGAAAATAGTTTGAGGGTGTTTTTTTTAATAAACTATCAAACTGAATTCAAGTAAATGATTTTAAATATAAATCTTAGAACATGGAAGTCACGTATGGTTCTCCGTACCGATATTTTCTGTCATAGTAGCTAGGATAAGACGTCTGCTTAAATGGCTACAAACATTGTTGGAATACAGAATCAGTCCCCTTAAACTATTGTTACAACATTACAGAAAAATCTACGTGTTTATCGAATGTTCCAGAGGAATCCGGCTATAATGTTGTGTGTGTACGTGATTTCAACATGCGCTCACAAGACTTTTCTGGACGTTGCCAGCCCCGCGCACTGTATCAAGGCCGCAATCAATTGCGTCCTAGTGTAGAGCTGATGCGTAGTTAATGGATGATTCTGGATCTTTGGCAGGGTATAAATACAAGTACTCAGCAACGTTCACTTTCAGTTTGAGGTGCAATTTATTGGAATGTGGTTCGTAGTATTATAGTTCAGTTATTACACTGGACAACAAAATTTTGGTTTTTGTTTGTTACAAGAATGATAACAGCTGAATCTTATAGAATTTTTGATGCTGATTTCAAATATGTAAATGGTTTCTTTCTATCGGGCATAGTTTTTTTGTAATTACCATTTTTTGAAAAACGTTTATTATACATACATGCAATTTTAACATACTTAAAATCTGCTTCGTTTTCATTTTCTGGCATAGTGTGCTGTAGGTAAATCTGTCTTCAGATTCCAGCAATAGTCAGCTAGCATTCTTGGGTTCCACTTTCCTTGGTAGCGTGTCTCCATGGTAAATATTTCCTGGTGAAAGCGTTCACCATGTTCGTCACTCACAGCTCCGAGATTGGTTGGGAAAAAATCCAGATGAGAATCTAAGAAGTGGATCTTTAGTGACATATTACAGCCAAGTCCTTTATAATTTTTAAGAAACTCAGTTATCAGTTATTTGTAGTTATCTGCCTTATTATTTCCAAGGAAGTTATTAACAACATTTTTAAAAGATTTTCAAGCAGCAACCTCACAGTCATTCAAACTGTCTTCAAATTGAATATCATTCATTAGTTTTCTTATATCAGGACCAACAAATATGCCTTCCTTAATTTTAGCGTCACTTATCTTGGGGAACTTGCTTTTTAGGAACTGAAATCGACTCCCCTCACGATCCATTGCTTTAACAAAATTTTTCATTAAACCTAGCTTAATGTGTAGTGGGGGAAGGTAAACTTTTCAGGTTTTACTAGTGCTGGGCTCACAACGTTCTTCTCTCCTACAGTCAATGTTACTCTTTTTGGCCACTGTTTCTGAAGAATGATTCTTCCTATCTCTGATATCCCACTCACACAAAAAGCAACAAAATTTAGTATATCCAAGTTGTAAACCAAGTAACAGTGCTATCACTTTCAGGTCTCCACAAACATGCCACAAATGTTTCTCATACTGAATCATATCCAACACAAGTTTCATACTTTCATATGCCTCCTTCATGTTAGCTGCATGAGCTAAAGGGATTGATGGGTATTTATTTCCAACATGAAGAAGGACTGCTTTCAAACTACGTTTTGAGGAGTCTATAAAAAGACGCCATTCATCAGGATGGTGCGTAAGTCCAAAACTTTCTAGTAAAGATTCCACATCATTGCAGTAAACTAAGTTCTCATACTGTAAGAAGAAACGTTCAAAATCACACTGCCTGTCACGGAAACCACTTATTTTAGTATTATGTTGTAAAAGATTCCATCCTTTCAGTCGTGATGGGAGAAGTTCAGCTTGATTCTTGGATAAATGTAGATCACGAACGAGATCATTTAATTCTGACTGATTAATTAAGTGTGGTTCAGTATTTGTACTTTCTAAAAAGTCTGGGTTTCTCCTTTCTTCATCATCCAATGAATCTGCACAACCTTCAACATTAACAGCATCTTCGTCTAATTCCCATGTTTTCGGTGGTACTGGAATTGGAAGCTGTGGACTGTGAGGCACTGGTCTTATAGCAGAGGGAATATTAGGATATTTAACAGTGTGTCTAGTCTTCACTGTTATCCCTGATATTTTCGTTAAACAAAAATAACAGTCCGTGGAGTGATCCTTCGGTTCTCTCCAAACCATTGGAATTGCAAATGTCATGTGACGAGATCCATTCAACCAACCAGTCAACAGCGTTACACATGAATTGCAACAACTGTGAGGGGCCCAGGACTTGTTCTGATCACCCAATTTACGTTCAAAATATAGTTCATACGATTTTTTTAACAGTGAAGTTATATTTCTCCTCTGAGACTTTAGTGTTACCTCACCACAAATATAGCAGAAACTGTCTGGCTGGTTAACGTAACTATGTGGCATTTTTATGAAACATTTCACTGTTATACACTCACAAACACTTAATACAAAATGTTTAAACACTTTACAACACAGATTAATTTAGTATGTACATGCATTGACTGTACAGGGAAAAATTAAATTACAAACTGGTAGGAAAAATACCACAAACTACGCCACGAGTACTACGAACTTAGACACACGAGAGCTCACACTTGACTGAAGTAGAAGTGATATTTCTTAGCCAGCATGATAGTGTTTGTTTACTGTATTACATTCAACACTGAGTCATCGAAGTCCAATGTTCTTCACAGCGTACGAGTAATACAGTGTGACTAATAGGTGCCGTAATTTACATGAATCATATGTGTGTCATTTGTAATCGTTTTCATTATTGTGTTGACATAATAAACTTATCTGTCATGGATATTAATGAACTGAAATAAATTAATATACAGTTTAAATAGCAACATAAATTTTGCAAAAAGTAAATTAATAATGTCATATATATTGCACTTGCATAGTTCGTGCCCATGTACTTTCTAGAGAAGTAAGAAGGGCAATTGCAAAAAAACTAAGGCCGGTAGCGAATGTCTGACTTCATATTCGGAATCAGCGCTCAACAATACATAAGATTCAGCAAATATTAACCATGTAACAAAATCATTGTTGTCCAGTGAATTATCAGGCGATACACAGTGATTTGAGTTGTGAATTATTACAGTGTGGTTCAATGGATTGTGGCAGAGTGTTACGTGTTTTATAACTGTGCGGTACAATTGTAATACAATTGTGTTTTATATCAGTTGACATTTTTTTTTATTGCGTGTGAACAATTTTTATTTGATTTGTTGTAAGAGACTGTCTTGTTAATTACAAACTGTTTAATTGTGATAATTAAAGCTGGTGATTAGTGACTTAATTGGTGTCTTGTATTTTGTTTTCCACTGTACCATATGACGATCAGTAGACCGTCATAAGTGCGACAGAACTGTTAATAGAGGAAACAGCGGACACTTTGTATAAGATGAGTGTAATTCGTAATTATTCAGTAAACAATGGATGCGTCAGATTATAGAAAATTTCCAGGTGCTGCTGTTAAAGACAGAGGAATGACGATGGCAGGAGGCAGAAGAAGCAGAAAGACGACAAAAAGAAGAACGAAGAGAAGAAGCAGAAAAATGACAGGATGAAAAATGTAAGCAGGAAGCAGATAAAACAGAAGCTCTTTTTTTAAGCTATGCAAAAACAGTTGCAACAACATACTACTGCAGAGTTGGGTCTCCTACGTGGTGACTTGAGCGAATTACGCAGTGATCTGAATGGTCAAGAGGTAAGATTGTCTACAGTAGAAAAATCTGTATCAAATATAGAACAACAATGTCTACAAAAATATCTGCAGTAGAAGACTCAATGGCAAATATAAAAGAGCAAATTAAAAATGAAGTTGAACAGTTCATGAAGATACAACCAAAACAAACTTTTGAAATGATAAAGACAGAAAAGACAATAGTGAAAGACACCTTGCCTACAGTTGGGACAGTTCATGTCAAGGCTCCATCCTTTGATGGATGCAGTCACTGGGCAACATACCTCCGACAATTTGAAGCTGCTGGACAGAGAAAGACAAGGCTGTTTCACTCATTCTCGCATTAAAAGGACCTGTTGCAGAATTACTACAGAAAGTGCCACCTCACTGCCAGAACGCCATGCCAAGTTGATAAAAGCTCTAGAATTACGGTATGGGGATAAACATTTGCGAGATGTGTATTGCACCCAGTTGAGAACAAGACGACAACACTCCGGGGAGAGTCTTCAAGAGTTTGAAGCAAGTATCGACAGACTGATTAGATTGGCCTATTCTGAAACACCAGAAGATTTTCAAATAAGGTTGGCGGTGCAGACATTTATTGATGGCATCGAAGATTGTGAACTTCAGCAAGCGTTACGAATGGCAAGACACTGAAATAACACAGAAGCTCTTGTTCACGCCCTAGAGTTTGAAGCTGCCAAGTCAGCGTCCTGTTACATTAATAGTTTTATGTCATCACATTATAGTCAGAAGATCCCTGTATCCCATTGCCATTACGATGGGTGCAGAAAAACAATGTTGTCGGACAAACAATTCAGAAGTTCAAGAGCGCCGCAACAATTTCAATGATGGGAAATAGACAGAAGACTGAAGTGTTACAACTGTGGGAAACATGGTCATCTACAGGTAGACTGCTGGGAGAAGAAAATACCGACAGAAGAGAGTGATCACACCAATTTGAGAAGTAAAACCCCAGAACAGCACACAGTATCCACACTACATAAGATAAGTGGAAACTTGATCGTTAATGGATTTGCGGAAGGTAAACCAATATCATTTACAGTTGACACGGGTGCAACAGTGTCCATTGTGCGCCCTGACTTAGTCAGCAACCGTCAGCCTCAAATTAGCTCTTGTACAATACAGACTGTGACTGGAAGCCCCGTCAAGGTGCTAGGGAAGGTAGACGTACGTGTACACCTGGGTCTTCTCGAGTTTAGCCACCAAATGATCATTGCAGACAATGTCAATGAAGTGATTCTTGGCATGGACATTATGAATGCCTATGGATTTGTTGTGGACTTAAGAGAGAATGGGCTGGGAGTTGGCCAAGAGAAGATAAAGCTTTTCATCGCTAAAATGACAGGGTCTACCAATCATTTGATTAAGCAAGTGGCATTGGCCAAAGAAAAAGTCAACAGGTCTGGTCAAGAGGAACCCTCCCTATTGCAAGCGTAAATGGAGGAAGAACTAGCAGAGGAAGTACAAATAAGTGTAACAACAAAAGAAGTGGTTGGAAAGCCAACTATAGGTGTCGAGACAAGACTCTTGCTTGTTCCTCAGTTGATGGAAGGACCCGGGGAAAACGTTACTGAAGATGAAGTCACGCAAGAGGTTGTTGATGAGAACCAATCAGACTTGGACCAGCTAATGGTGTGTAGGTCATCAGTACATGACTCAACGGGAGTGATTCCCGCAAAACTAGTGGTTGAGTGGAAGACTCATACTCCTGGGAACTTGATCTTCGGGTCACACGAGACTGAATTCAAAGAACCGGAGAATTATCTTTCACAAGTAGATCAGCTATGTAGATAGCCTGGCTGAGTATTACTACAGAGATGGGTTGCCAGTTCGGGGCGAACAGGCTTAGGGAGGGGGCAGTGTTACGACATTACAGAACAATCCATGTGTTTATCGAATGTTCTAGAGGAATCCGACTATAATGTTGTGTGCGTACATGATTTCAACATGTGCTTGCAAGACTTTTCTGGACGTTGCCAGCCCCGCGCACTGTGTCAAGGCCGCAATCAATTGCATCCTAGTGTAGAGCTGATGTGTAGTTAATGGATATTTCTGGCTCTTCAGCGGGGTATACTTACAAATACTCAGTGACGTTCACTTTCAGTTTGAGTTGCGATTTATTGGAATGCGGTTCATAGTATTATAGTTCAGTTATTATCGGGCAATACACAGCGAGTTTGAGTTGCGAATTATTACAGTGCGGTTTGACGTATTGTGGTGGAGTGTTACCTGTTTTATAATTGTGCGGAACGATTGTAATACAATTGTGTTTTATATCAGTTGACATTTTTTTCTTATTGCGTGTGAACAATTTTTATTTGATTTGTTGTAAAAGACTGTCTTGTTAATTACAAACTGTTTAATTGTGATAATTAAAGCTGGTGATCAGTGACTTAATTGGTGTCTTGTATTTTGTTTTCCACTGTACCATATGACAATCAGTGTACTGTCGTAACACTATTAGTTCTACAACTATCAATTCTATAATTCTAACAAACTTAGCTTTGTGAGTGCACATATGCACGTGTGTGTTCATGTGTTTGTTTTGAGAAAACAGTCCCATATGTCACGTAACCTGTAGTGGCTTTTCATAGTATACAGATACAAATAGTATGTAGTCATTTTGATTTTCCAAATCACTTTTTCTTATAAAATGTATGCTGTTAACAGGCATTGTGGAGGGGATACAGATGCAGAAAAATTATGAAGATTAAACTTAAAAAGTTTAAGTCTGATAAATCAGATCAGAGAACTTTGAGGGAGCAATCTGAGAGTGTTTTGAATTACCTTATGATTCACCCCCAGTCAGTGCAACAAATTATTGCATGTTTGTATACTCTGGGTAAGTAAACACTTGTATTATATGTATACCACACGCTCAACTTGTAAACATGGGCTTGTTCTGTAATATTAGGAAATCAAAACATCATTATTGTAATGCTTATTTACATTTTTTATTCAGACTGTTTTAAACATATAAGGAAAATATCAACATTACTGATCAGAGGGCACGGGACCGTGTTCGATGATTTGTATTAGAATTTGCTGGTTATTTCTTCAATCAAATATATTGCAACTTACCGTCTGTGACTTTCTGTAACGATGTCTTCAATCTAAAGTTGACATGTTTCAGGACACTTGTCCCATCCTCAGAACTTAAAAGTATGTTCGTATATCATCAACGATGATATAGTTGTCAAATAATTAAAATAATTAGAACATTAAAATCCAAACAAACAAAAACCACAGTACACGATCAGCTACCGTACGGTGTGCCCCGTTTAACCGTCGCGCTTGACTTTATACATTAAGTATTGTGGTTTTTGTTTGTTTGGATTTTAATGTTCTAATTATTTTAATTATTTGACAACTATAACATCGTTTTTGATATACGAACATACTTTTAAGTTCTGAGGATGGGACAAGTGTCCCGAAACATGTCAACTTTAGATTGAAGATATCGTTACAGAAAGTCACAGACGGTAAGTTGCAATATAGTGGATTGAACCACACTTGGCTTGGTACTAATTTCGGATTTATTCATTTTAAATAGGTTATTTCTTCTCTTTGTCTACTAAAATTGTACCCCTTTTAATTTATTGGGACTTGATACCCCCCTTTAAAATTAATATACTCCCATAGGACAGGAAAAAGTTTACTGGTTACGTTCCCTGGGAACATTTGTATACTTGAAACTTGTTACAGGGAAAACCAGCAAAATTACAAACATTGGTCTTGTTTTTTTTTTTTTTGCATTTTGTCTACTTTTTCATGACTGATAAAGCTGTTTGTGACAGTGAAATATTTCAGACCCGTTCTTTTTTATATTCAATCACTTTCTGCTACAGTTCGTTTCTTGATATATATAAAATAATTAAATTTTATATTTATTTTACCTCAAGATGTTATTTTTCCTTTAATTGGAGCATCTTTCAAGAACTCCTGTGTTCTCAGCCTTCATGATCTTGCGTCTGGTGAAGTATTTGTATGTTGGCTGGATGTTATTTTGGTTTCTTGTTGGTCTCTGGTATTTTAAAGTGCTATTATTGTGTGTGATTGTGGTGTATGTATTAGTATTTTGTGTATTTTCGATGATGAGTGCTTTGAATATTGTGTCATGTTTTATATTGATTTGTATTTGTTCAGGTATTAGTTTGTTTTATGTTTGCATATTTGTAAATTTTCCCAAATGTTAATTATGGTGCCTTTGTGTGGTATATGTTTTATTAGTGTCACAGTGGTTATGTATGGGAATTCATGTCCCGTGTTTATTGCATGTGTGGCCAAATTGGATTTATATATTTCTGTTTTTTTTTTTTTTACTTCCATGTTCCTTAAGGATATGGAAGTATGGTGATGGCAAAAAAAATCGTGTTTGAGATTATTGCAGATTCTGATTGTACCACACTCAAAACATGAAAAAAAGTCATTTTTCGAAAAGTGTCTGTGTGTGTGTGTGTGTCTGTAGATTTTTTTTCTATGGCAAACGATAAAAGCCAAAAATTCAAACATAATCAAATAATTTTTTGCATACAGCCCTTATTTGTAGAGTACTCAAGACCTATTGTTTTTAGTGAAGATCGGTTAAGGGAAAGGCGTAGTTTACCTGCAATGTTTTTATTTTAATCAAGGGTAATTTTTTTCTATGTCAAACAATAACAGCTGCAAATTTAAACAGAATCTACTACTCATTTGCATACAGCCCTGAATTGTAGAGTTCTCAAGACCTGTTGTTTTTGGTGAAGATCGGTTAAAGGAAAGGGGTAGTTTACCTGCAACGTTTTATGTTTTAAAAAGGGTATTTTCTATGGCAAACGATAACAGCCGCAAATTCAAATAAGTTTTTGCATAAAGCCCTGATTTGTACAGTACTCAAGACTTATTGTTTTTGGTGAAGATCGGTTATGGGAAAGGGGTGGGGGGGTAGTTTACCTGCTACGTTTTATGTTTTAACAAGGGTATTTTCTATGCAAACGATAACAGCCGCAAATTCAAACAGAATCAAATAATTTTTTGCAAACAGCCCTGAATTGTAGAGTACTCAAGACCTATTGTTTTTGGAGAAGATCGGTTAAGGGAAAGGGGTAGTTTACCTGCAGCGTTTTTTTATCAGTGGTAATTTTTTTTTTGGCAAACAATAACAGCCGCAAATTCAAACAGAATCAAATAAGTTTTTGCATGCTTCCATGAAATGTAGAGGACTGAAAGTCTGTTGATTTTGGTGAAGATTGGTTAAGATACAGGGGTAGTTTACCTGCAACATTTTATGTTTTAACAAGAGTAAAGTACTTAATTTTGATAAATAATGTATCCTAATAAGAAGCTCATAATAATCCACTGTAGAAACGTACATGAAATATCTATAAATGAAGAGGTTAGGTGAACGGGGTGGGGGTAATTTTCTATTAATGAAAATTATAGTTGATTGGGGAGGGGAGAATTTTTTACATGTGTACTACGATATCGGCACCAAAGAAGTAGTTCTTTGTTAAAATTCCTTCCTGGGCTGTTTAGCCGTAGTCCAATGTTTTCTGCAAAACCAGACTTTTCGGCAGTCCATCGACTGCCATCATCAGTGAAAATCGAGTGCGAAAACGTGAGGTGGTATACGTTAGTGACCACAGTACTGTGGTTAAGGCTGAAGCAATAAGTAGAAAGAAGTAGAATCTATGGAAATATTTCATTTTGAATATGATTTTAACTATAAATCTTAGAACATGGAAGTCATGTATGGTTCACCATACCGATATTTTTTTGTATGCATTTAGATGTTCAAAATAACGTTTTACTTCCATGTTCCTTAAGGAAATGGAAGTATGGTGATGGCAAAAAAAAATTGTGTTCGAGATTATTGCAGATTATGATTGTACTACACTCAAAACATGAAAAATAGTCGTTTTTTGAAAAGTGTGTGTGTGTGTGTGTGTGTGTGTGTGTAGATTTTTTCTATGGCAAACGATAACAGCCGCAAATTCAAACAGAATCAAATAATTTTTTGCATACAGCCCTGATTTGTAGAGTACTCGCGACCTGTTGTTTTTGGTGAAGATCGGTTGAGGGAAAGGGGTAGTTTACCTGCAACAGTTTTTTTTTATCAAGGGTAATTTTGTTTGTTTGGCAAACGATAACAGCCGCAAATTCAAACAGAATCAAATAATGTTTCGCATACAGCCCTGAATTGTAGAGTTCTCAAGATCTGTTGATTTTGGTAAAGATCGGTTAAGGGAAAGGGGTAGTTTACCAGCAACGTTTTATGTTTTAACAAGGGTATTTTCTATGGCAAACGATAACAGCCGCAAATTCAAACATAAATAATGTTTTGCATACTCTCCTGAATTGTAGAGTTCTCAAGACCTTTTGTTTTTGGTGAAGATCGGTTAAGGGAAAGGGGTAGTTTACCTGCAACATTTTATGTTTTAAAAGGGCATTTTCTATGGCAAACGATAAGAGCCGCAAATTCATACAGAATCAAATAAGTTTTTGCATACAGGCCTGATTTCTTGAGTACTAAAGACCTATTGTTTTGGTGAAGATCGTTTAAGGGAAAGGGGTATTTTACCTGCCACATTTTTTGTATTATCAAGGGTATTTTGTATGGCAAAAAATAACAGCCGCAAATTCAAACAAAATCAAATAATTTTTTGCATACAGCCCTGATTTGCAGAGTACTCGCGACCTATTGTTTTTGGTGAAGATCGGTTAACGGAAAGGGGTAGTTTACTTGCAACGGTTTTTTATCAAGGGTATTTTACTTCCATATTCCTTAAGGAATGGAAGTATGGTGATGGCAAAAAAAATCGTGTTCGAGATTATTGCAGATTCTGATTCTACTACACTCAAAACATGAAAAAAAGTCGTTTTCCGAAAAGTGTCTGTCTGTCTGTCTGTCTGTAGTTTTTTTTCTATGGCAAACGATAACTGCCGCAAATTCAAACAGAATCAAATAATTTTTTGCATACAGCCCTGATTTGCAGAGTACTCGCGACCTATTGTTTTTGGTGAAGATCGGTTGAGGGAAAGGGGTAGTTTACCTGCAACGGTTTTTTTTTAGCAAGGGTAATTTTGTTTGTTTGGCAAACGATAACAGCCGCAAATTCAAACAGAATCAAATAATGTTTCGCATACAGCCCTGAATTGTAGAGTTCTCAAGATCTGCTGATTTTGGTGAAGATCGGTTAAGGGAAAGGGGTAGTTTACCTGTAACGTTTTATGTTTTAACAAGGGTATTTCCTATGGCAAACGATAACAGCCGCAAATTCAAACAGAATCAAAAGATTATTTGCATACAGCCCTAAATTGTAGAGTTCTCAAGACCTATTGTTTTTGGTGAAGTTCGGTTGAGGGAAAGGGGTAGTTTACCAGCCACGTTTTTTGTTTTATCAAGGGTATTTTCTATGGCAAACGATAACAGCCGCAAATTCAAACAGAATCAAATACTGTTTTGTATACTGCCCTGATTTGTAGAGTACTCAAGACCTATTGTTTTTGGTGAAGATCGGTTAAGGGAAAGGGGTAGTTTACCTGTAACGTTTTATGTTTTAACAAGGGTATTTCCTATGGCAAACGATAACAGCCGCAAATTCAAACAGAATCAAAAGATTATTTGCATACAGCCCTAAATTGTAGAGTTCTCAAGACCTACTGTTTTTGGTGAAGATCGGTTGAGGGAAAGGGGTAGTTTACCTGCAACGTTTTTTTAACAAGGGTATTTTCTATGGCAAACGATAACAGCCGCAAATTCAAACAGAATCAAATAATTTTTTGCATACGTCCCTGAATTGTAGAGGTCTCAATGACTTTCGATTTTGGTGAAGATCGGTTAAGGGGAAGGGGTAGTTTACCTGCAACCTTTTACGTTTTAACAAGAGTAAAGTACTTGAAAATTTATTTAAACTTTTTGAAACAATGGTAATTGTTAAAAATAAAATAATTTTGTTGCCAGGCAATAAAATTATAATTTTTTCATTTTAATGTAATATAATATTTTTCATTTAATACAGCAATAAAAAGGCAGGTAAGACACAGCCTGGCTGTTTGGCTGAAAATGATTTTAAATATAAATCTTAGAATATGGAAGTCATGTATGGTTGTCCGTACCGATATTTTTACTTCCATATTCCTTAAGGAATGGAAGTATGGTGATGGCAAAAAAAATCGTGTTCGAGATTATTGCAGATTCTGATTGTACTACACTCAAAACATGAAAAAAAGTTGTTTTCCGAAAAGTGTCTGTGTGTGTGTCTGTCTGTCTGTCTGTCTGTGTCTGTAGATTTTTTTTCTATGGCAAACGATAACTGCCGCAAATTCAAACAGAATCAAATAATTTTTTGCATGCAGCCCTGATTTATAGAGTACTCGCGACCTATTGTTTTTGGTGAAGATCGATTGAGGGAAAGGGGCAGTTTACCTGCAACGGTTTTTTTTTATCAAGGGTAATTTTGTTTGTTTGGCAAACGATAACAGCCGCAAATTCAAACAGAATCAAATAATATTTCGCATACAGCCCTGAATTGTAGAGCTCTCAAGATTTGTTCATTTTGGTAAAGATCGGTTAAGGGAAAGGGGTAGTTTACCTGCAGCGTTTTATGTTTTAACAAGGGTATTTTCTATGGCAAACGATAACAGCCGCAAATTCAAACATAATCAAATAATGTTTTGCATACTGCCCTGAATTGTAGAGTTCTCAAGGCCTTTTGGTTTTGGTGAAGATCGGTTAAGGGAAAGGGGTAGTTTACCAGCAACGTTTTATGTTTTAAAAGGGTATTTTGTATGGCAAACGATAACAGCCGCAAATTCAAACAAAATCATATAATATTTTACATACAGCCCTGAATTTTAGAGTTCTCAAGACCTATTGTTTTTGGTGAATATCGGTTAAGGGAAAGGGGTAGTTTACCTGCAACGGTTTTTTATCAAGGGTAATTTTACTTCCATATTCCTTAAGGAATGGAAGTATGGTGATGGCAAAAAAAATCGTGTTCGAGATTATTGCAGATTCTGATTGTACTACACTCAAAACATGAAAAAAAGTCGTTTTCCGAAAAGTGTCTGTGTGTCTGTCTGTCTGTCTGTGTGTCTGTAGATTTTTTTTCTATGGCAAACGATAACTGCCGCAAATTCAAACAGAATCAAATAATTTTTTGCATGCAGCCCTGATTTGTAGAGTAGTCGCGACCTATTGTTTTTGGTGAAGATCGGTTGAGGGAAGGGGGTAGTTTACCTGCAACGGTTTTTTTTTATCAAGGGTAATTTTGTTTGTTTGGCAAACGATAACAGCCGCAAATTCAAACAGAATCAAATAATGTTTCGTATGCAGCCCTGAATTGTAGAGTTCTCAAGACCTATGGTTTTTGGTGAAGATCGGTTAAGGGAAAGGGGTAGTTTACCTGTAACGTTTTATGTTTTAACAAGGGTATTTCCTATGGCAAACGATAACAGCCGCTAATTCCAACAGAATCAAAAGATTATTTGTATACAGCCCTAAATTGCAGAGTTCTCAAGACCTATTGTTTTTGGTGAAGATCGGTTAAGGGAAAGGGGTAGTTTACCTGCAGCGTTTTTTTATCAAGGGTATTTTCTATGGCAAACGATAATAGCGCAAATTCAAACAGAATCAAATAATGTTTTGCATGCAGCCCTGATTTGTAGCGTGCTCAAGACCTATTGTTTTTGTTGAAGATCGGTTAAGGGGAAGGGGTAGTTTACCTGCAACGTTTTTTTATCAAGCGTATTTTCTATGACGAACGGTAACAGCCGCAAATTCAAACAGAATCAAATAATTTTTTGCATACGTCCCTGAATTGTAGAGGTCTCAATGACTTTAGATTTTGGTGAAGATCAGTTAAGGGGAAGGCGTAGTTTACCTGCAACCTTTTACGTTTTAACAAGAGTAAAGTACTTGAAAATTTATTTAAACTTTTTGAAACAATGGTAATTGTTAAAAATAAAATAATTTTGTTGCGAGGCAATCAAATTATAATTTTTTCATTTTAATGTAATATAATATTTTTCATTTAATACAGCAATAAAAAGGCAGGTAACACACAGCCTGGCTGTTTGGCTGAAAATGATTTTAAATATAAATCTTAGAATATGGAAGTCATGTATGGTTCTCCATACCGATATTTTACTTCCATATTCCTCAAGGAATGGAAATATGGTGATGGCAAAAAAAATCGTGTTCGAGATTATTGCAGATTCTGATTCTACTACACTCAAAACATGAAAAAAAGTCGTTTTCCGAAAAGTGCCTGTCTGTCTGTCTGTGTGTCTGTCTGTCTGTAGATTTTTTTTCTATGGCAAACGATAACTGCCGCAAATTCAAACAGAATCAAATAATTTTTTGCATACAGCCCGGTTTTGCAGAGTTCTCGCGACCTATTGTTTTTGGTGAAGATCGGTTAAGGGAAAGGGGTAGTTTACCTGCAACGGTTTTTTTTTAGCAAGGAAATTTTGTTTGTTTGGCAAACGATAACAGCCGCAAATTCAAACAGAATCAAATAATGTTTCGCATACAGCCCTGAATTGTAGAGTTCTCAAGACCTATTGTTTTTGGTGAAGATCGGTTAAGGGAAAGGGGTAGTTTACCTGTAACGTTTTATGTTTTAACAAGGGTATTTCCTATGGCAAACGATAACAGCCGCAAATTCAAACAGAATGAAAAGATTATTTGCATACAGCCCTGAATTGTAGAGTTCTCAAGACCTTTTGTTTTTGGTGAAGATCGGTTAAGGGAAAGGGGTAGTTTACCTACAACGTTTTTTTAACAAGGGTATTTTCTATGGCAAACGATAACAGCCGCAAATTCAAACAGAATCAAATAATTTTCTGCATACAGCCCTGATTTGTAGAGTACTCAAGACCTATTGTTTTTGGTGAAGATCGGTTGAGGGGAAGGGGTAGTTTACCAGCAACGTTTTTTATCATGCGTATTTTCTATGGCAAACGACAACTGCCGCAAATTCAAACAGAATCAAATAATTTTTTGCATACAGCTCTGATTTGTAGAGTACTCGCGACCTATTGTTTTTGGTGAAGATCGGTTGAGGGGAAGGGGTAGTTTACCTGCAACGGTTTTTTTTATCAAGGGAAATTTTTTTTTTTTTGGCAAACGATAACAGCCGCAAATTCAAACAGAATCAAATAATGTTTCGCATACAGCCCTGAATTGTAGATTTCTCAAGACCTATTGTTTTTGGTGAAGATCGGTTGAGGGAAAGGGGTAGTTTACCTGCAACGTTTTTTTAACAAGGGTATTTTCTATGGCAAACGATAACAGCCGCAAATTCAAACAGAATCAAATAATGTTTTGCATACAGCCCTGATTTGTAGAGTACTCAAGACCTATTGTTTTTGGTGAATATCGGTTAAGGGGAAGGGGTAGTTTACCTGCAACGTTTTTTTATCAAGCGTATTTTCTATGGCAAACGATAACAGCCGCAAATTCAAACAGAATGAAATAATTTTTTGCATACGTCCCTGAATTGTAGAGGTCTCAATGACTTTCGATTTTGGTGAAGATCGGTTAAGGGGAAGGGGTAGTTTACCTGCAACCTTTTACGTTTTAACAAGAGTAAAGTACTTGAAAATTTATTTAAACTTTTTGAAACAATGGTAATTGTTAAAAATAAAATAATTTTGTTGCCAGGCAATAAAATTATAATTTTTTCATTTTAATGTAATATAATATTTTTCATTTAATACAGCAATAAAAAGGCAGGTAAGACACAGCCTGGTTGTTTGGCTGAAAATGATTTTAAATATAAATCTTAGAATATGGAAGTCATGTATGGTTCTCCATACCGATATTTTTCTATGGTAAACGATAACAGCCACAAATTCAAACAGAATCAAATGATTTTTTGCATACAGCCCTGTATTGTAGAGTTCTCAATACCTATTGGTGTTGGTGAAGATCGTTTAAGGGAAAGGGGTAGTTTACCTGTAACGTTTTATGTTTTATAAGGGTATTTTCTATGGCAAACGATAAGAGCCGCAAATTCAAACAGAATCAAATATGTTTTTGCATACAGCCCTGTTTTGTTGAGTACTAAAGACCTATTGTTTTTGGTGAAGATCGGTTAAGGGAAAGGGGTAGTTTACCTGAGACGTTTTTTGTTTTATCAAGGGTATTTTATATGGCAAATGATAACAGCCGCAAATTCAAACAGAATCATATAATATTTTGCATACAGCCCTGAAATGTACAGTTCTCAAGACCTGTTGGTTTTGGTGAAGATCGGTTAAGGGAATAGGGTTGTTTACCAGCAACATTTTATGTTTTATCAAGGGTAATTTTTTTTTGACGAACGATAACTGCCGTACATTAAAACAGAATCAACTACTCTTCTGCATACCTTTTTGAATTATACAGAACTCAAGGTCTGTTGATTTTGTTGAAGATCGGTTAAGGGAAAGGGGTAGTTTACCTGCAACGTTTTATGTTTTAACAAGGGTATTTTTTCTATGATGAACGATAACTGCCGTAAATTCAAAAAGAATCAACTAATGTTTTGCATACAGCCCTGAATTTTAGAGTTCTCAAGACCTATTGTTTTTGGTGAAGATCGGTTAATGAAATAGGGTAGTTTACCAGCAACGTTTTATGTTTTATCAAGGGTGTTTTCTATGGCAAACGATAACAGCCGTAAATTCAAACTAAATCAAATAATTCTTTGCATACAGGCCTGAATTGTAGAGTACCTAAGACATGTCGTTTTTGGTGAAGATCGGTTAAGGGAAAGGGGTAGTTTACCTGAACCGGTTTTTTATCAAGGGTAATTTTTTTCTATAGTAAACGATAACAACCGCAAATTCAAACGGAATCAAATAAGTTTTTGCATACAGCCCTGATTTCTTGAGTACTAAAGACCTATTGTTTTTGGTGAAGATCGTTTAAGGGAAAGGGGTAGTTTACCAGCCATGTTTTTTGTTTTATCAAGGGTATTTTGTATGGCAAACGATAACAGCCGCAAATTCATACAGAATCAAATAATGTTTTGCATACAGCCCTGAATTTTAGAGTTCTCAAGACCTATTGTTTTTGGTGAAGATCGGTTAAGGGGAAGGGGTAGTTTACCAGCAACGTTTTTTTATCAAGCGTATTTTCTATGGCAAATGATAACAGCCGCAAATTCAAACAGAATCAAATAATTTTTTGCATACGTCCCTGAATTGTAGAGACCTCAAGGACTTTTGATTTTGGTGAAGATCGGTTAAGGGGAAGGGGTAGTTTACCTGCAACCTTTTACGTTTTAACAACAGTAAAGTACTTGAAAATTCATTTAAACTTTTTCAAACAAAGGTAATTGTTAAAAATAAAATAATTTTGTTCCCAGGGAATAAAATTATAATTTTTTCATTTTAATGTAAATTATGTATGAGTTAATATCTTTATATATATAATTTTTCTGTACGTGTGTATGTCACTGAACTCCTCCATGTATAAAATAATATATCGTTCGTGGCAGGTAAGCATATCTCAGTTATGTAATATTTACGTTTCCATTTTATTATTATGCCTACAGCAAAAAAAAGGCAGGTAAGACACTCACACATACACACACACACACACACACACACACAATTCACGTTATTTCTGGCCTCACTCATGTTTATTTTCTTACATTTGCACGCTTTTTAAATGGAAAGTGCCGAAACCCACACCAACATAACGCGTGCAAGCCAAAAAAATGGACATCAATTTGCTTCCTGTGGATCGCTGGGCAGTGTAACTGCACGTGTTTACAGAGGAACGATTCATAGACAGATTTCGTCTTTAGGGAATCAACCCTCTGCAAGATGCTGAGGGTCCATGAGTGACTTCGGAGCGCTCCTTCTTTTTCGCGTGTTTGTTCTGTAAAATATACACTGTAGATTCGCAGCTTTACTCTATGCAACACTCAATAGGAAATGTTGAAAATTTTTGTCCACAGTGTACCCTCATTCACACTAAACCTGCTCTGATGTTTTAATTATGGACATCATAATATTAAAACTTTGGAAACTTGAGCACTACTTAATGGAGATCAATCATTAACTTATACAAGCCATTAATTTTATGCATATTTTTTATATATATGTGTACAACGTTATCGGCAACAAAGAAGTAGTTTTTGTTAAAATTCCTTCCCGGAATATTTGGCCGTAGTCCAATGTTTTCTACAAAACCAGACGTTTCGGCAATGCCATCGACTTCCATCATCAGTGAAAATCGAATGCGATAACGTGAGGTGGTATACGTTAGTGACCACAGTACTGTGGTTAAGGCTGAAGCAGTAAGTAGAAAGAAGTAGTTTCTATGGTAATATTTCATTTCGAAAATGATTTTAAATATAAATCTTAGAATATGGAAGTCATGTATGGTTCTCCATACCGATATTTTACTTCCATATTCCTTAAGAAATGGAAGTATGGTGATGGCAAAAAAAATCGTGTTCGAGATTATTGCAGATTCTGATTGTACTACACTCAAAACATGAAAAAAAGTCGTTTTCCGAAAAGTGTCTGTGTGTGTGTGTGTCTGTCTGTCTGTCTGTCTGTGTGTCTGTAGACTTTTTTTCTATGGCAAACGATAACAGCCGCAAATTCAAACAGAATCAAATAATTTTTTGCATGCAGCCCTGATTTGTAGAGTACTCGCGACCTATTGTTTTTGGTGAAGATCGGTTGAGGGAAGGGGTAGTTTACCTGCAACAGTTTTTTTTTATCAAGGGTAATTTTGTTTGTTTGGCAAACGATAACAGCCGCAAATTCAAACAGAATCAAATAATGTTTCGCATACAGCCCTGAATTGTAGGGTTCTCAAGATCTGTTGATTTTGGTAAAGATCGGTTAAGGGAAAGGGGTAGTTTACCTGTAACGTTTTATGTTTTAACAAGGGTATTTCCTATGGCAAACGATAACAGCCGCAAATTCAAACAGAATCAAAAGATTATTTGCATACAGCCCTAAATTGTAGAGTTCTCAAGACCTATTGTTTTTGGTGAAGATCGGTTAAGGGAAAGGGGTAGTTTACCTACGTTTTTTTAACAAGGGTATTTTCTATGGCAAACGATAACAGCCGCAAATTCAAACAGAATCAAATAATTTTCTGCATACAGCCCTGATTTGTAGAGTACTCAAGACCTATTGTTTTTGGTGAAGATCGGTTGAGGGAAGGGGTAGTTTACCTGCAACGTTTTTTATCAAGCGTATTTTCTATGGCAAACGATAACTGCCACAAATTCAAACAGAATCAAATAATTTTTTGCATACAGCCCTGATTTGTAGAGTACTCGCGACCTATTGTTTTTGGTGAGGATCGGTTGAGGGGAAGGGGTAGTTTACCTGCAACGGTTTATTTTTTATCAAGGGAAATTTTTTTTTTTTGGCAAATGATAACAGCCGCAAATTCAAACAGAATCAAATAATGTTTCGCATACAGCTCTGAGTTGTAGAGTTCTCAAGACCTATTGTTTTTGGTGAAGATCGGTTAAGGGAAAGGGGTAGTTTACCTACAACGTTTTTTTAACAAGGGTATTTTCTATGGCAAACGATAACAGCAGCAAATTCAAACAGAATCAAATAATTTTCTGCATACAGCCCTGATTTGTAGAGTACTCAAGACCTATTGTTTTTGGTGAAGATCGGTTGAGGGGAAGGGGTAGTTTACCTACAACGTTTTTTTAACAAGGGTATTTTCTATGGCAAACGATAACAGCAGCAAATTCAAACAGAAATAAATAATTTTCTGCATACAGCCCTGATTTGTAGAGTACTCAAGACCTATTGTTTTTGGTGAAGATCGGTTGAGGGGAAGGGGTAGTTTACCTGCAACGTTTTTTATCAAGCGTATTTTCTATGGCAAACGATAACTGCCGCAAATTCAAACAGAATCAAATAATTTTTTGCATACGTCAGTGAATTGTAGAGGACTCAAGGCCTTTAGATTTTGGTGAAGATCGGTTAAGGGGAAGGGGTAGTTTACCTGCAACCTTTTACGTTTTAACAAGAGTAAAGTACTTGAAAATTCATTTAAACTTTTTCAAACAATGGTAATTGTTGAAAATAAAATAATTTTGTTGCCAGGCAATCTGAAAATTTCAGATTTTGTACCACAAAATCTGAAAAGATTATACGATAGTTTATGAAATGGTTAATAATACGTCAGTGGAAGGTGTAATGAGAAATTAGCAGAAATGGAAACCTGGGGAATGTTAACTGTTCTGTAGATACAATTTTGTCAGAATGTTTGGAAATGATCATCAACATTGAAGAAAAAGTAAGCATATTAAGAAACATATGTAAGTACTTATTATAAAAAAATAATGTTTGTTTTTTGATAAAGTCATTTTGATTATAAAATATAAATATTTACTACAAGAAAAGAATTTTTTCAGTTTTCAAAATTTAAATATATTTTTATAAAACAATGGGTTCTTCATTGAGGTGGGGACCATGTCACTCACTCCATCTCAAGCCTCCTCTCCCATTTTGCAGAAAAAGAGGACCCTGTCAAGGCTGATACTTTGACGACAGTGACAGGGCTTTCCACCAAATTCAGCAGAGTGACAGGTAGGCCCAACTCTGATTGGCTCCTCAGATTTTCCCAGCGTTAGTAGGTTCTATGAAAATATTTTATTTCAAAAATGATTTTAAATATAAATCTTAGATATGTTTTATAAATCTCATGTTTTATGTTTTAACATGGGTAATTTTTTATATGACGAACCATAACTGCCGTAAATTCAAACAGAATCAAATACGTTTTTACATATGTGCCTGAGCTATAGAGAACTCAACGTCTGTTGATTTTGGTGAAGATCGGTTACGGGGAAAGGGCAGTTTACCTGAAACATTTTTTGTTGTAACATGAGTGAAGTACTTAATTTTGATAAAGTATCCTGATAAGATCTTAGTAATCCACTGTAGAAACGTAGATGAAATATCTATAAATGAAGAGGCTAGTTGAACGGGCTGGGGGTAATTTTCTATAAATCAAAATTATAGTTGAAGGGGGAGGGGATAATTTTTTTTTATATGTGTACTACGTTATTGGCAACAAAGAAGTATTTTTTTGTTAAAATTCCTTCCCTGGCTGTTTGGCTGAAAATTATTTTAAATATAAATCTTAGAATATGGAAGTCATGTATGGTTCTCCATACCGATATTTACTTCCATGTTCCTTAAGGAAATGGAAGTATGGTGATGGCAAAAAAAATCGTGTTCGAGATTATTGCAGATTCTGATTGTACTACACTCAAAACATGAAAAAAAGTCATTTTTAGAAAAGTGTCTGTGTGTCTATCTGTAGATTTTTTTCTATGGCAAACGATAACAGCCGCAAATTCAAACAGAATCAAATAATTTTTTGCATGCAGCCCTGATTTGTAGAGTACTCGCGACCTATTGTTTTTGGTGAAGATCGGTTGAGGGAAAGGGGTAGTTTACCTGCAACGGTTTTTTTTTTATCAAGAGTAATTTTGTTTGTTTGGCAAACGATAACAGCCGCAAATTCAAACAGAATCAAATAATGTTTCGCATACAGCCCTGAATTGTAGAGTTCTCAAGATCTGTTGATTTTGGTAAAGATCCGTTAAGGGACAGGGGTAGTTTACCTGCAACGTTTTATGTTTTAATAAGGGTATTTTCTATGGCAAACGATAAAAGCCGCAAATTCAAACAGAATCATATAATATTTTGCATGCGTCCCTGAATTGTAGAGTTCTCAAGACCTATCGTTTTTGGTGAAGATCGGTTAAGGGAAAGGGGTAGTTTACCTGCAACGGTTTTTTATCAAGGGTAATTTTTTTCTATGGTAAACGAAAACAGCTGCAAATTCAAACAGAATCAAATGATGTTTTGCATACAGCCCTGTATTGTAGAGTTCTCAATACCTATTGGTGTTTGTGAAGATCGGTTAAGGGAAAGGGGTAGTTTACCTGCAACATTTTATGTTTTAAAAGGGTATTTTCTATGGCAAACGATAAAAGCCGCAAATTCAAACAGAATCATATACGTTTTTGCATACAGCCCTGATTTGTTGAGTACTAGAGGCCTATTGTTTTTGGTGAAGATCGGTTAAGGGCAAGGGGTAGTTTACCTGCCACGTTTTTTGTTTTATCAAGGGTATTTTGTATGGCAAACGATAACAGCCGCAAATTCAAACAGAATCATATAATATTTTGCATACAGCCCTGAATTGTAGAGTTCTCAAGACCTATCGTTTTTGGTGAAGATCGGTTAGGGGAAAGGGGTAGTTTACCTGCAACGGTTTTTTATCAAGGGTAATTTTTTCTATGGTAAACGATAACAGCCGCAAATTCAAACAGAATCAAATGATGTTTTGCATACAGCCCTGTATTGTAGAGTTCTCAATACCTATTGGTGTTGGTGAAGATCGGTTAATGGAAAGGGGTAGTTTACCTGCCACGTTTTTTGTTTTATCAAGGGTATTTTATATGGCAAACGATAACAGCCGCAAATTCAAACAGAATCATATAATATTTTGCATAAAGCACTGAAACGTAGAGTTCTCAAGACCTGTTGGTTTTGGTGATGATCGGTTAAGGGAATAGGGTAGTTTACCAGCAACATTTTATGTTTTATCAAGGGTAATTTTTTTTATGACGAATTATAACTGCCGTACATTAAAACAGAATCAACTACTCTTCTGCATACCTTTTTGAATTATACAGAACTCAAGGTCTGTTGATTTTGTTGAAGATGGGTTAAGCGAAGGTGTAGTTTATCAGCAACTTTTTATGTTTTAAAAAGGGTAATTTTTTTTATGACGTACGATAACTGCCGAAAATTCAAAGAGAATCAAATAATTTTTTGCACCCTTTCCTGAGTTGCAGAGAGCTCAAGGTCTACTGATTTCGGTTAAGGGAAAGGGGTAATTTACCTGCAACATTTTATGTTGTAACAAGAGAAATGCTTCCATGACGAACGATAACTGCCGCACATTCAAACAGAATCAAATATTTTTTTGCATGCATCCCTGAATTGTAGAGGACGGAAGGTCTATTGGTTTTGGAGAAGATCGGTTAAGAGAAAGGGGTAGTTTACCTGAAACATTTTATGATTTAACAAGAGTAAAGTACTTAATTTTTATAAATAAAGTATCCTGATAAGAAGCTCATAGTAATCCACTGTAGAAACGTCGATGAAATATCTATAAATGAAGAGGTTAGGTGAACGGGGTGGGGGTAATTTTCTATAATTAAAAATTATAGTTGAATGTGGAGGGAGAATTTTTTATGTGTGTACTACGTTATCGGCAACAAAGAAGTAGTTTTTTGTTAAAATTGCTTCCCGGGCTGTTTAGCCATAGTCCAATTTTTTCTGCAAAACCAGACTTTTCGGCAGTGCCATCGACTGCCATCATCAGTGAAAATCGAGTGCGAAAACGTGAGGTGGTATACGTTAGTGACCACAGTACTGTGGTTAATGCTGAAGCAATAAGTAGAAAGACGTAGTTTCTATAGAAATATTTCATTTCGAATATGATTTTAAATATAAATCTTAGAACATGGAAGTCATGTATGGTTCTCCATACCGATATTTTTCTATGGCAAACGATAAAAGCCGCAAATGTAAACAGAATCAAATAATATTTTGCATAGAGCCATGAATTGTAGAGTTCTCAAGACCTATTGGTGTTGGTGAAGATCGGTTAAGGGAAAGGGGTAGTTTACCTGCAACATTTTATACTTTAACAAGGGTATTTTCTATGGCAAACGATAAAAGCCGTAAATGTAAACACAATCAAATAATTTTTTGCATACAGCGCTGAATTGTAGAGTTCTCATGACCTATTGTTTTTGGTGAAGATCGGTTATAGGAAAGGGGTAGTTTACCTGCAACGTTTTATATGTTTTAAAAGGGTGTTTTCTATGGCAATCAATAAGAGCCGCAAATTCAAACAGAAACAAACAATTTTTTGCATACAGCCCTGATTTGTAGAGTACTCAAGACCTATTGGTGTTGGTGAAGATCGGTTTAGGGAAAGGGATAGTTTACCAGCAACATTTTATCTTTTAACAAGGTTAATTTTTTATATGACGAACGATAACTGCCGTAAATTCAAACAGAATCCACTACGCTTTTGCATACCTTTTTGAATTGTAGAGGACTCAAGCTCTGTTGATTTTTTTTAAGATCGGTTAAGGGAAAGGGGTAGTTTACCAGCAACATTTTATGTTTTAACAAGGGTAAATTTTTTTATGGCGAAAGATAACTGCCGTAAATTCAAAGAGAATCAAATAATTTTTTGCATGCGTCCCTGAATTGTAGAGGACTAAAGGTCTATTGATTTTTGTGAAGATCGTTTAAGAGAAAGGGATAGTGTACCTGCAACGATTTTTGTTTTGTCAAGAGTAAAGTACTTAATTTTGATAAATAAAGTATCCTGATAAGAAGCTCATAATAATCCACTGTAGAATGAAGATGAAATATCTATAAATGAAGAGGTTTGGTGATCAGGGTGGGGGTAATTATCTATTAATGAAAATTATAGTTGATGGGGGAGGGGAGAACTTTTTATGTGTACTACGTTATCGGCAACAAAGAAGTAGTTCTTTGTTAAAATTCCTTCCCGGGCTGTTTAGTCGTAGTCCAATGTTTTCTGAAAAAAGACTTTTCGGCAGTGCCATCGACTGCCATCATCAGTGAAAATCGAGTGCGAAAAACGTGAGGTGTTATACGTTAGTGACCACAGTACTGTGATTAAGGCTGAAGCAGTAAGTAGAAAGAAGTAGTTTCTATGGAAATATTTCATTTCGAATATGATTTTAAATATAAATCTTAGAACATGCAAGTCATGTATGGTTCTCCATACCGATATTTACTTCCATGTTCCTTAAGGAAATGGAAGTATGGTGATGGCAAAAAAAATCGTGTTCGAGATTATTGCAGATTCTGGTTGTACTACACTGAAAACTTGAAAAAATATCGGTATGAAGAACCATACATGACTTCCATGTTCTAAAATTTATATTTAAAATCATTTTTGAAATGAAATATTACTATAGAAATAACTTCTTTCTACTTACTGCTTCATCCTTAACCACAGTACTGTGGTCACTAACGTATACCACCTCACGTTATCGCACTCGATTTTCACTGATGATGGAAGTCGATGGCATTGCCGAAACGTCTGGTTTTGTAAAAAACATTGAACTACGGCCAAACATCCCGGGAATGAATTTTAACAAAAAGTACTTCTTTGTTCCTGATAACGTTGTACAATATATATAAAAAATTGCATAAAATTAATGGCTTGTATAAGTTTATGTTTGATCTCCATTAAGTAGTGCTCAAGTTTCCAAAGTTTTAATATTATGATGTCCGTAATTAAAACATCAGAGCAGGTTTAGTGTGTATGAGGGTACACCGTGGACAAAAATTTTCAACATTTCCTATTGAGCGTTGCTACAGTGTTCCTAGTTGCAGCGTTCCTATCAAGCTGCGAATCTACAGTGTATGTTTCACAGAACAAACATGCGAAAAAGAAGGAGCGGTCCGAAGTTACTCATGGACCCTCAGCATCTTGCAGAGGGTTCATTCCCTAAAGACGAAAAGTCTGTCTATGAATCGTTCCTCTGTAAACACGTGCAGTTACACTGCCCAGCGATCCACAGGAAGCAAATCACTATCCACGCTGGACACTTTTTCGGCTTCCACGCGTTATGTTGGTATGGGTTTCGGCACTTACCATTTAAAAAGCGTGCAAATGTAAGAAAAGAAACACGAGTGAGGCCAGAAATAACGCGAATTTTGTGTGTGTGTGTGTGTGTGTGTGTGTGTGTCTTCCCTGCCTTTTTATTGCGGTAATCATAATAATAAAATGGAAACGTAAACTTTACATAACTGAGATATGCTTGCCTGCCACGAACGATATATTATTTTATATATGTATATTAACTCATACATAATTTGCATTAAAATGAAAAAATTAATTTTATTGCCTGGCAACAAAATTATTTTATTTTTAAAAATTACCATTGTTTCAAAAAGGTTAAATGAATTTTCAAGTACTTTACTGTTGTTAAAACGTAAAAGGTTGTCGGTAAACTACCCCTTCCCCTTGACCGATCTTCACAAAAATCGAAAGTCCTTGAGATCTCTATAATTCAGGGACGTATGCAAAAAATTATTCAATTCTGTTTGAATTTTCGGCTGTTATCGTTTACCATAGAAAATTACCCTTGATAAAAAAAAACTTGCAGGTAAACTACCCCTTTCCCTCAACCGATCTTCACCGAAAACAATAGGTCGTGAGTACTCTACAAATCAGGGCTGTATGTAAAAAATTATTTGATTCTGTTTGAATTTGCGGCTGTTATCGTTTGCCATAGAAAAAAAATCTACAGAAGACACACAGACAGACACTTTTCGAAAAACGACTTTTTTTTCATGTTTTGAGTGTAGTACAATCAGAATCTGCAATAATCTCGAACATGATTTTTTTTTGCCATCACCATACTTCCATTTCCTTAAGGAACAGGAAGTAAAAGTCATTTTTCGAAATGTGTGTGTGTGTGTGTGTGTGTGTGTGTGTGTGTGTGTGTGTGTGTGTGTGTGTGTGTGTGTGTGTGTGTGTGTGTGTGTGTGTGTGTGTGTGTGTAGATTTTTTTTCTATGGCAAACCATAACAGCCGCAAATTCAAACAGAATCAAATAATTTTTTGCATACAGCCCTGATTTGTAGAGTACTCAAGACCTGTTGTTTTTTGTGAAGATCGGTTAAGGAAAAGGGGTAGTTTACCTGCAACGTTTTTTATTGTAACAAGGGTATTTTCTATGGCAAACGATAACAGCCGAGAATTAAGACAGAATCAAATGATTATTTGCATACTGGCCTGAATTGTAGAGTTCTCAAGACATTTTGTTTTTGGTGAAGATTGGTTATGGGAAAGGGGTAGTTTACCAGCTACGTTTTATGTTTTAACAAGGGTATTTTCTATGGCAAACGATAACAGCCACAAATTCAAACATAATCAAATAATTTTTTGCATGCAACTCTGAATTGTAGAGTTTTCAAGACCTATTGTTTTTGGTGAAGATCGGTTAGCGAAAAGGGGTAGTTTACCTGCAACGTTTTTTGTTTAAACAAGGGTATTTTCTATGGCAAACGATAACTGCCGCAAATTCAAACAGAATCAAATACTTTTTGCATACAGCCCTGAATTGTAAAGTTTTCAAGACCTATTGTTTTTGTTGAAGATCGAGTTAGGAAAAGGGGTTGTTTACTGGCAACGTTTTATGTTTTAACATGGATAATTTTTCTATGACGAATGATAACTGCCGTAAATTCAATCAGAATCAAGTAATGTTTGCATACCTTCCTGAGCTATAGAGAACTCAATGTCTGTTGATATAGGTGAAGATCGGTTAAGGAAAAAGGGGTAGTTTACCTGCAACATTTTATGTTTTTACAATGGTAATTTTTTCTATGACGAACTATAACTGCCGCACATTCAAACACAATCAAATATTGTTTTGCATACGTTCATCACTTGTGAAAGACTGAAGGCCTGTTGATTTTGTTGAAGATTGGTTAAGGGAAAGGGGTAGTTTACCTGCAATGTTTTATATTTTAACAAGGGTATTTTCTATGGCAAACGATAAGAGCCGCAAATTCAAACAGAATCAAATAATTTTTTGCATACAGCCCTGAATTGTAGAGTACTCAAGACCTGTGGTTTTGGTGAAGATCGGTTAAGGGAATGGGGTAGATTACCTGCAACGTTTTTTTATCAGGGGTAATTTTTTTTCTATGGAAAACGATAACAGCCGTAAATTCAAACAGAATCAAATAATGTTTTGCATACAGCCCGGAATTGTAGAGTTCTCAAGACCTGTTGATTTTGGTGAAGATCGGTTAGTGGAAAGGGGTAGTTTACCAGCAACGTTTTTTGTTTTAACAACGGTAATTTTTGTATGACAAACGATAACTGCCGTAAATTCAAAGAGAATCAAATCATTTTTTAATACGATCCTGAATTGTAAAGTAGTGAAGGCCTGTTGATATTGGTGAAGATAGGGAAAGGGGTAGTTTACCTGCCACTTTTCATGTTTTAACAAGAGTAATTGGGTCTATGACGAACGATAACTGCTGCACATTCAAACAGAATCAAATAATGTTTTGCATGCAATGCGTCAATTGTAGAGAACTCAAGGCCTGTTGATTTCGGTGAAGACCGGTTAAGGGAAAGGGTTAGTTTACCTGCAATATTTTATGTTGTAACAGAGAAATGTTTTCATGACGAACGAACGATAACTGTCGCACATTCAAACAGAATCAAATAGTTTTTTGCATGCATCCCTGAATTGTAGAGGACTGAAGGTCTATTGATTTTGGTGAAGATCGGTTAAGAGATAGGGGTACTTTACCTGCAACGTTTTATGTTTTATCAAGAGTAAAGTACTTAATTTTGATATAAGAAGCTCATAATAATCCACTGTAGAAATACAGATGAAATATCTATAAATGAAGAGGTTAGGTGAACGGGGTGGGTGTAATTTTCTATAAATGAAAATTATAGTAAAAAATAAAACCATAAAATAGTTTTAGTGATTTTCACTCGTCAATTTCAGTTTCAAAATTGACGAGTGAAAATCACTAAAACTATTTTATGGTTTTATTTTTTACTATAATTTACAATGGATTTTCACCAAGTAATGGCATCAAGCATTAATTATAAATGAAAATTAAAGTTGATAGGAGAGGGGAGAATTTTGTATATGTGTACTACGTTATCGGCAACAGAGAAGTAGTTCTTTGTTAAAATTCCTTCCCGGGCTGTTTAGTTTTAGTCCAGTGTTTTATGAAAACCAGACTTTTCGGCAGTGCCATCGACTGCCATCATCAGTGAAAATCGAGTGCGAAAAACGTGAGGTGTTATATGTTAGTGACCACAGTACTGTGATTAAGGCCGAAGCAATAAGTAGAAAGAAGTAGTTTCTATGGAAATATTTCATTTCGAATATGATTTTAAATATAAATCTTAGAACATGCAAGTCATGTATGGTTCTCCATACCGATATTTATTTCCATGTTCCTTAAGGAAATAGAAGTGTATGGTGATGGCAAAAAAAAATCGTGTTCGAGATTATTGCAGATTCTGATTGTACTACACTCAAAACATGAAAAAAAGTCGTTTTTCGAAAAGTGTCTGTGTGTCTGTCTATAGATTTTTATTCTATGGCAAGCGATAACAGCCGCAAATTCAAACAGAATCAAATAATTTTTTACATACAGCCCTGATTTGTAGAGTACTCACGACCTATTGTTTTTGGTGAAGATCGGTTGAGGGAAAGTGGTAGTTTACCTGCAACCTTTTTTTTTTATCAAGGGTAATTTTTTTTCTATGGCAAACGATAACAGCCGTAAATTCAAACAGAATCAAATAATGTTTCGCATACAGCCCTAAATTATAGAGTTCTCAAGACCTATTGTTTTTGGTGAAGATCGGTTAAGGGAAAGGGGTAGTTTACTTGCAACGTTTTATGTTTTAACATGGGTAATTTTTACTTCCATGTTCCTTAACAAAATGGAAGTATGGTGATGGCAAAAAAAATCTTGTTCGAGATTATTGCAGATTCTGATTGTACTACACTCAAAACATGAAAAAATATCGGTATGGAGAACCATACATGACTTCCATGTTCTAAGATTTATATTTAAAATCATTTTCGAAATGAAATATTACTATAGAAACTACTTCTTTCTACTTACTGCTTCAGCCTTAACCACAGTAGCGTAGTCACTAACGTATACCAACTCACGTTATCGCACTCGATTTTCACTGATGATGGAAGTCGATGGCATTGCTGAAACGTCTGGTTTTGTAGAAAACATTGGACTATGGCCAAACATCCCGGGAAGGAATTTTAACAAAAACTACTTCTTTGTTGTCGATAACGTTGTACAATATATATATAAAAAATTGCATAAAATTAATGGCTTGTATAAGTTTTGCATGCAATGCTTCAATTGTAGAGAACTCAAGGCCTGTTGATTTTGGTGAAGACCAGTTAAGGGAAAGGGTTAGTTTACCTGCAACATTTTATGTTGTAACAAGAGAAATGTTTTCATGACGAACGATAACTGTCGCACATTCAAACAGAATCAAATAGTTTTTTCCATGCATCCCTGACTTGTAGAGGACTGAAGGCCTATTGACTTTGGTGAAGATCGGTTAATAGAAAGTGGTAGTTTACCTTCAACATTTTATGTTATAACAAGAGTAAAGTACTTAATTTTGATAAATAAAGTATCCTGATAAGAAGCTCATAATAATCCACTGTAGAAACGTAGATGAAATATCTATAAATTAAGAGGTTAGGTGAACGGGGTGGAGCTAATTTTCTATTAATGAAAATTATAGTTGAAGAGGAAGGGGAGAATTTTTTATACTACGTTATCAGCAACAAAGAAGTAGTTTTTTGTTAAAATTCCTTCCCGGGCTGTTTAGCTGTAATCCAATGTTTTCTGCAAATCCAGACGTTTCGGCAGTGCCATCAGTGAAAATCGAGTCCAAAAACGTGAGGTGGTATACGTTAGTGACCACAGTACTGTGGTTAAGGCTGAAGCAATAAGTAGAAAGAAGTAGTTTCTATGGAAATATTTTATTTCGAATATGATTTTAAATATAAATCTTAGAACATGGAAGTCATGTATGTTCTCCATACCGATATTTTCTATGACGAACGATAACTGCCGCATATTCAAACAGAATCAAATAATTTTTTGCATACGTTCCTGAATTGTAGAGTTCTCAAGACCTATTGTTTTTGGTGAAGATCGGTCAAGGGGAAGGGGTAGTTTACCTGCAACGTTTTTTTATCAAGGGTAATTTTCTATGGCAAACGATAACAGCCGAAAATTCAAACTGAATCGAATAATTTTTTGCATACGTCCCTGAATTATAGAGATCTCAAGGACTTAAGGACTTTCGATTTTTGTGAAGATCGGTTAAGGGGAAGGGGTAGTTTACCTACAACCTTTTACGTTTTAATAACAGTAATGTACGTGAAAATTCATTTAAACTTTTGCAAACAATGGTGATAATTGTTAAAAATAAAATAATTTTGTTGCCAGGCATTAAAATTATAATTTTTTCATTTTAATGTAAATCGTGTATGAGAGAAAATATATCATTCGTGGCAGGCAAGTATAATGTCTCGTCTTTTCGACGTTATAACACTGGGAACCCGTTTAATTGGCCCTTGTCAATTAAACCGGCTGCCGTTGTATGTACTGATTACTTACACAAATGAGGAACCTGTAAAGTTTAGGAGTTAGATTAAGGTTTCGTAAATTTACTCACTCTCTTGGGTTTAGCAAAGACATCTCTTTATTACAAATTTCAATGCAAGGTGTCTGATTTGTTAGGATGTTACTAAGATGTTACCTACAACATTTATTATTCTTACTTAGTGATTAAATTCTGAACTAAATGCTTTCATTCTACTTAAAACATTCTTCTGATGAGCTCAAAATCATACAGCTGCATATTTAATAAAATACCATATTTAATACAATACAGAAGTTATCCTTCCGTGTCACCTGTGTATTGGGTATATCCATAGCTGGTCCTCTTCTAGATCCTCTACGGCGGGGTTTCTGGATGATCTTAGTTGCAGTTGTAGTGGTCCTCCATTAAATCTGTTGACTCTAAGTGTGTTGTTTATTCATGATGCTCGGTCTCTGGATACATGGTGCTCGTAATGAGTTGTTGTTGTTTTATTTCAGAAGGTCATTTTCACAATTCACATTTATGTTTGACTGCACTACTGTTACATTATGATTGAGTATTGTACATACTGTAATTGTTATACACTTTCTTAAAGAGATGTCATGGCTACACTGTTTATATATTTATATTTTTACTTCCTTTCACTACATATTTACGCTCTCCTCTACCTATTTCTCTTCTTTTTTTTTTTACAAAAGCACCTATTTGGTTCTACATAGTTTGGTAATATAACACTTATTTCTTCTCGCAACACCTGGCTAAGCAGTTGCTTCGGACGCGATTCAGAGATGAATGGGGTTGGTTTAGGGGCCGTGAGTAGTGATTTAGGGTAGTTTACACATCGAGAGAAAAGTATTTCTTTCTGATTATTATTATTTTACCTTTAATTAGCTACTATTAATTATACTACAGCTTCTTTATTTTCGTCTGTATTTTATTTGTGATTAACACGTCTTTTAGAGATAATTACAATGATAATTTTAATTAGCGCAACGACTGGATAATTTGCGTGTCAGTACTAGATTTTCACATGTTTGTACCGGTTATTTGCTACAAAGGGGAGGGTGGATTATTCTATCATGGGTTATTCTGAACCAAAAAAAATTTTTGTTTTGTGCTATTTAACATTTGTTTTAAATCGTCACATCCTCCTCTACCTAAAGAAGACACATGGGACGACATTTGTGGATTCCAAAGGGCATATCTAAGAAGTAGAATTATACTTAACTCAGAACCTCGTGATGAAATCTCTTCCTACATGATTACTTTGATTTACCCTAATCTATTCGTAAGAAATATACGATTATCTTACATACTATTTAAATCACCTAATATTTAACACTCTTAAAACACATAAAATATACAAATACATAAATCTACCTTATTTCTATTTCTTAATGCTACTACCGGTTTTTTGTTGTTGTTCACTCGTTTTACGGAGTTACACTCATGAGTATGTTTCAGATACACACTTGTATACGTGTATACAGCTATACTGTAAGGGTAAGGTTTCTACTGTGTTCTTACAGAAGAGTATTCTCACCTTTATAAGTTTCAACGCGTCTTTTCGCTGATTATTTTGACTGAGTTGTGGTCAACGAATCCTTTTATTTTCTAGTTTCGTATTTCTCTTACTTCTTTGGTTAGTAAGTGAGTTGTTAGTCGCAAACGTGAACTATAATTCAGTGTATTACTATCACCATGTTCATCGTAAGCAGTAACGTAAAATATGTTGTAATAACTATAATGTTACTTTTTTTCTTAGGTAGGGGTTTGTGGTTCATCAGCTGACTTTTCATTATTTATTTTATTTTCGTAGAACAGGAACTAAGGTTGATCAGGCCTCGCTCTTATTCTTATGCGGTGTTTGAGTTTAGACTCAATTACAATATAGGATGTTGCCTATATTTATTTCATAATACTTCAGTTTGTTTTCTTTGTTTACCTACTTGCTCACGATAGTGTTTCTTCTTTGTGAAAATCTTTTACTTGAGTCACATGACTTCTGCGGACGTAATTATCTGTATTTGGTTCATACAGTGCTACTGTTACGGGAGTGATGTACTTGTGAATCGTGTAGGGGCCACACCATCGGTAAGATAGTTTGGAGGTGGTCCTATCAACGGCTCTACTCGTCGGGTGAGTTTTATACATAACCAAGTCACCTACCTTGTACTTTATTTCCCTATTATTCTGCTCGTGATATTTTCACGATTTTAGTAGATTCGCTCTCAAATTTGCGCGAGCTTCGTTCCATATTTTCCTTATGTTACTCCCATTTATTTCGCGGGGTATAACTCATGAATTTTCCACTTGGTGGCTAACAGGTGGTTCGGTTTATACTTGTATAGTAAATCAAAGGGTGTTGATTTGTGTCCTTCATGATACGCCGAGTTGAAGGCAAACTGTATCCAGGATAGATTTTGATCCCAAGCTGTTTGATCTTTAGCGTGGTAAGCTATTAAGCCTGATTTTAGGTTTCGCAAGTATCTTTCAGCTATGTTCCCTTGTGGTCGGTACTCTGTGACTGTAATGTGATTTATTCCTAGTTTGAAACACATGTCATTAAATTCTTTGGATTTAAACTGAGGTCCGTTGTCAGATACTAGGTGTACTGGTGTACCGAAGTCTTTAAACAGTCTCTCTTGCAGAATTTTTACTGCCGTAGATGCTAAGGTATGTCTCATAGGATACATCCATACGAATTTAGTGAAAGAGTCCACGCAAATTAATAGCATTGTATTTCCTGACTTAGAATGGGGATATGGTCCAGAAAAATCTATGTATATCTTTGAAAAAGGTGTTGTGGGGATTTCCGAGATTAATTTCCCAATTTGACTGTTTCTCGCTGGCTTGCTAAGGGCACAGATTTCGCATTGTTTCACGAACCTAGTTATTTGACTGTTCATGTTTTCCCAATGATAGTCCTTGTGAATGCGATGTATCGTTTTCCTTATTCCCATATGAGCTCCAGTGGTTGATGAGTGGTAGTATTCCATGAGCATGGGTTTAATAATGTCAGGGGCGATTATTCTCAATGACTTTCCGTTAGCTTTTTTATAACAAAGTACTCGTTTACTCAAGGTATACTTTTCAGAATAGTTACCTTTATCTATTTGTTCGATTATTTTACTTAAATAAGGATCTTGTTGTTGGTGGTGCGCTATATCCTTAAATGCTAGTGGGAATTCTGTTATTAGCGTATTGATAGTAGCGGTTTCAACCTTGTCTTCTCCTGGTATTTTATTGGGTAGTTGGAACATGCGAGATAGTGTATCGGCAACTACACTTTGGGTACCACGAATATGTTGTACAGTAGAACCTCATTAACCCGGACCTCTTTAACCCGGACCAGTTTTGGAAAAAAAAAATTATGTTGTTTAGCGTAGTAAATGAAGACTTGTTTTACAGATGATAAATCGCTATTCTCAGTAGGTACATTACTCGAATTCACTTGCCAGCGGGCGAGTTCATTGCACTCACCCCACCTGCCAACCCTCTCCTTCCTCTCCCCACGCCTCGCACTTGACATCGACCTAGAAACAACATTCCTCAGTTGCGCTGCAATCTCGGTAGTGTTCGCGTGTTGTCCTAGTGTCACTGTTGAGGTACAGTATCGTTGTGCTGTTTTGTTAGCGCGTTGTTCGCGATGGCGACGAAACGTAAAAACATTGTTGTGACTATGAAAAAAAGGATGGAAGCATTGACAAGAATTGATAAGGGAGAATCGTTAAAGAACATTGCTGCTGAGTTTGGAGTAGGAACATCGACCGTATCTGATTGGAAAAAGAACAGAAAACACATTGACGACTTTTGTTTCGAAATGCTTTCTAAGGACAGTTTGGATAATCGGTGTAAAGCAAAAACTGCTAAACTAGAAACTCTGGATGAAGCATTGTTTGTCTGGTTTTGTGCTGAAAGAGAACGTGGTTTGCCGATTTCTGGACCCATCATCCAACAGAAAGCATTGAGTTTGAACAAACAGTTGCCCCATGGAGACCCGAGTTTTACAGCTAGCCAGGGGTGGTTGGACAGATGGAAAAAACGGCATGGAGTGCGTCAATTTACAATCACTGGAGAAAGCTTGTCAGGTGATGTTGAAGCGGCAGAAAAATTTAAAAAAGAGTTTGAAGACTATTAAAAAGGAAGAACTGACTGCAGATCAAGTTTACAATGCCGATGAATCCGGTTTATTTTACCGGATGTTGCAGAGTAAAACGCTAGCCTCAAAATTAGGAGATTCATCGAAAGGGTATAAAAAAGGGAAAGACCGCCTCACCATAATGGCTTGCAGTAATGCGTCAGGAAAGCACAAAATTCCTCTCCTTATAATAGGGAAGTCTAAAAACCCCCGTGCATTGAAAAATGTGAAACGAGGCTCATTGCCTGTCGTTTACAGCTCACAAAAAAGTGCTAGGATGGTTAGTGACATTTTCAAACAATGGTTTTTTGAGAATTTTGTGCCGTCAGTAAAAAAATATTTGAAGAACTGTGGCCTTCCCAACAAGGTGGTATTGCTGATTGACAATGCACCTTCGCATCCGTCTGTCAATGAACTAGTCAAAGATGAATTTCAGTGAAGTTTTTACCACCTAATGTAACTTCTCTCGTTCAACCGATGGACCAAGGAGTTCTAGTAAAAATAAAAAAAGTGTACAAAAGGCAAATGCTAAGTCAACTGGTAGAGGACGAAGGAGAGCATGGTGTGGTAGAGGTGCTGAAATCTTTTATTGTAAAGACTGTTATTTGTATGATTGCGGAAGCTTGGGACCAGGTTGGAAGAGAAACTTTGATAAAGTCATGGAAAAAGTGGTGGCCTGGTGTGTGTGACTTGCCAGAAAACAATACAATTGAAGAAGAAGAAAAAACAAGTGTGGAAAAAGATTTTATAGACATTTTTAAAAATATCGATGGCTGTTCCGATGTTGATGAAGAAGACACTGACAATTGGTTGCAAATTGACAATGACGGAGGTTATAAAGCGATCACAGAGGAAGAAATTATTGCATCATGCAGTGTTACAGAAAATGAAAATGAAGAGGATTCAGACAGTGTTGATGAACCAGCTGTGGTTATGACCCACGCAGAAGCAGTAGCAAACATAGATAAATTGATAGTTTATTTCGAGAGTCAAGCCGAAACATCGCCAAACGAGCTTCTAATGCTAAAGCGGATGCGAGATCGCGCTGCTCGTAAGCGATACGCAAAACTGAGGCAGCAAAAGCTCACTGCCTTTTTTACTACCGACTAATTTGTACCTATATTGTGTACAGTGTAAATACATATTATGTGTTTTTAGGTGAAAGTGTGCCGATAATAATTTTTAAACTCCATTAAAAATATTTTTGGTAAGTACATGTTCTTTTTTATCGTTTTTCCCTCATTCTCTGGGTAACCCGGATTTTCGTTAACTCGGATCGGCCCCGGCCCCAGTTGATCCGGGTTAACGAGGTTCTACTGTACTTTAAACTTGTAGCAGTTTAATCTTAACACCCATCTTCCGATACGACCTAACTGTTTTGGATGGTTCAACAACCACGATAAAGCTTGGTTGTCGGTCTCTAGTAGGAATTTATTGTTTTCCAAAAAAGGTTTGAATTTTTCAAAGGCGAACACTACAGCTAAACATTTGAATTCATAGGCTGAGAACTTCTTTTCTTGGTCCGTCAAAGTTCTTGAAGCATAGCTGATTGGTAGTCTTGTATTATCTATCTCTTGGTATATAACTGCTCCTAATGCTACACTCTATCTGTCGGTCTGTACTACAAATGGTTTACTGAAATCTGCTAACTGCAATACAGGGGGAGATATTATGCTTTCTTTGAGTGTTTCAAATGCGGTTTGGTGTCGAGTAGTCCACTCGAATTTCGTTCCTTTCTTCCTTAACCCGTTTAATGGGGCTGCTATATCCGCTAGGTGGGGTATGTACTTGTGAAAGTAATTGATCATACCTAAAAATCGAGCTATACCTTTGGTGTCCCTAGGTGGTAAAATTCTCGGATGGCATACGTGCGTTCGGTGTCTATGCTAACCTTACCTTCGGCCGATACTATATGACCTAAGAAAGAGAATTGGTTTACAGCGAAATTGACTTTACTGGGGTTGACAGTTAGTCCAGCGTTCTTTAACCTTGATAATACCTCACGCAAATGATGAATGTGCTGATCCATCGATTCACTATATACTACTATGTCGTCAAGATAGTGATACACGAATTTAAATTTAACGTCATGGAATATTTTCTCTAACAGTCTGCTACATACTGAACTTCCTTGTGATATTCCGAAGGTACTCTAGTAAATTGATATAGATTAAATGGGACAGCGAATGCAGTTAGGTGTTTTGATTCTTCAGCTAGTGGGATTTGGGGAAAAGCCTGGTTGAGGTCCGTTATGGTGTGAAGATTTTCGCTTTAGTAAAATAATGGAATGCGCTGTGAATGTTGGGCAGTGGAATAGATTCAAATTCTATACTCTTATTCAGCTGTCTATAATCCATGACTAGTCTATGTTTGTCAGTTCCTTTCGGTACTAGGAATGCAGGCGATGAGTATGGAGAAGTGGACGGTTCTATGACGTGTTGTTCTAGAAGTTTGTTGATTTGGTTTCTCATTATTTCCATCTTGGGCGGCGATAATTTGTATGGGTGCAGACGTATTACTTTGTTGTCGCTGAGATTTATTTTGTATTCAATGAGATTGGTCAATCCTAACTTGGGTGTGAGTACAGTAGAAAATTCTCTTATTAACTTTTGAATTCTTTGTCGCTCATTACGTTTTAAATGACTTAAACCAGATTCATGATGCTCCAGATGCGTAGCAGATGTTTCGCAATTCCCGCTGTTATTTGGCTCGGAATTGAACTGATATTTTCGAGTACGGTCAAATCTAAAGCAATATTGTTTAGCGTATATGTCGAGTATTAGGCCAGTTTGCTTATAAAATCGGCACCTAATATTAAGTTTTGTCCTAATACTTCAGCTACTAGTAGTGGAACATACCAAGTTAAATTCTTTATTTTTAATTTGACTGTAATACTGTGTGATATAATTAGGTTTTGCTTATTCGCGGTGGCACACTTTATGTTCACGGTTTGGCTACGTCTAATAAGATTATGGTTAGCTAATACGGTGGCTAGCTGTTGGCTGATAAGACTACGTGTAGATCCCGAATCGATTAAACCGAGGGTATTAGTAGCTCCAAGGTCTATCTGTATGTAGGGTAATCGGCATATACTTGTTTTGCATGTACCAATAGAGTTGCACTTGTCAATAAATCTTGCTACGTAAGGGTCTATCCGTTTGTTTATTTTCTTTGGTTTCTTTCGGTGATCTGTGTTTATACCTTTCCTTTTGAGGCTGCGGAAGACGCAGGGTTTTGGTTCTTCCTGCTTCACATGTTTTTTGACTGATTGGTTCTTTGTTGGTACTGTTTTTGTTTACATTGCTTACTAATGTGTCCGGACTTTCCACAGTTATAACATCTTCTTTCGTTATTAGCATCGCTCACATGCTGTTGGGGGTTTTGTAGGTGGTTGGATGTTTTAGAATTTCTAACGAATCGCTTATCGCTGTATGTTCAAGTATCGGACCCTAGGGGTAGGGATTCATTCCTGCGTTGAGTCTGGGACATTAACACGCGTCTGTTCTGATCTGAATACCAGACGTTGGATGAATGGATGCAACACAGTTCCAGATCTGTGAATGTGGTGGGTCTCTTTATAAGTGCTAAGCGAGATCGCTCCTCGGGGGACAGTCCTACTAAGATAGTGTCTACTAGCTGTTGTTCACTCCAGTTGACTTGTAGTAATAAGGCCGATTCCCTTATTTCAGATATATAATGAGCTAGTCTCTCGTACGCTCCTTGCACATGAAGTACGGAATTCCGCTTTAATTCTTCGTAGATACCGGTGGGGATGAAATGTCTTATCAGGGCGGTGTGTAGTTCTTCTACAGTGTGATGATACCTTAGTGACTCTAACACACGATCTTTTAAAGGAGATCTACATTTGGGTAGAAGTACTTGTAAAATTTGGTCATCTTTTAGTTGTCGTAGATCCTTTATTTGTAACAGATACTTGATAAAGCCTAGGAGTTTAGTAATATTCAGCCCATCTGTGGTGGGGATTTCAGATAGAATCCATTCTACGGGGTGAGTTATTTTTCCATAGAACTCAGTGCTGAAATTTAATTGCGACGTCATTACGGGTTTTTCCGCTGATTGGTTTGTCTGTAAAAGAGGTGGTAAATCATAATTACTGGTAATATTCTCTAGTTCATTTGGAAGTGGAGCTGCGGTTACGGGGAGGGTATTCACTTGACTAACCGTTAACCGATCCTTACTGGGTTCTACAGTAGATTCCTGGAGAAACTGAAAATTTATAGCACTGGATTGCTGTTATTGAGTAGGAGATTGAGTGGGGGAGATATTTAGTTTCGACATCGCTTCTTCGATCTCTTCTCTTCTAAAAGATTCTGACCTTCTACGTAATTCGCGCATTATCTCAGGTAATTGTTGTAGAGCTTCTTCCGTGAATTTTTGCACGTCTGGTGGAATAACTTTAGCACCAGGCCAATTCAACAAATTGTTGATGCGGCAGGTCAGCTGTTCTATTCTTTGTGTTGTTCTTAAAATTACCGTGAGGGATTTCTCATCTCGCAGTGTTTGTGCGATGGAGGTAAGCTCCCTATATTTATGATAGCATGTTTCCCTTTCACTCTCAAAGTCTACTAAGCTTAAACGATTCAACTGTGAGGGTATGTCTGGTCTATTCTCACGTAATGTTTTGCGCAGTTCCGCTACCGTTACGTTAGATTATGGGAGACCGCATAACAAAGCTTCATAGCTCAGTTCATCCTTTAACAATAAGTCGGGGTTAAATTGAGCCATTCTTACGACTGAGACGAGGTTACGAGAATCTCTTTTAAATCTTATGTACTACTTATGTTACTACGTATGTTAAAATATATAACCTACTCTAAACACTATCATGAAATTTGAAGTCATATAAATATATATATATATATATTGTAACGCAACAGAAATGCCAGCATTCATGTTACATAAAAATAAGGTTCACCGAATAATAAATAAGTCAATGTTTAACACCATAATAGAACAAAGATCCAATAATTACAAAGATAATCATAGATAAAATTAAATAAGGATGCAAGGTAGTGTTAACAAGAATAAACGAACCTGTAAGTTAAATAATAGCTGATGATATATGCTTAATGAAAAGCAAACAAAAATTGAAACAATGATTTAATTTATAGTAATAACAAATAAGAATTTTGAGTTAAGAAGTATTATTTTCTGACAACAAATGTTATGATAAAGTTTATGTTATGTTATACCAAATATGTGTTGAGTTAATGAAAGATAATGAAACAAGTTGTATTATTCAATGACTGTTGTAGAATGATGTGTGAAGCAGTTAATCAATGTTCATAGATTTGAATTTTGTTATATGTGATCAATAGATCAAGATAAAATTGTTATTAGATATAGAAAAATAATTGTTTATATAAATGTTAATAGTTAAGATTTGATGGTATGTATGAATTTATGTAAAAGGGGCTATAGATATTTAACAGCTATAAACACAGGTAGATCAGTTTACTATAAAAGGCCTAACAGCCAAACTACTATATAAACACTCATAACATAAAGATTAGGTACATCAATTAATAATAATTAATAAATACGATTTGAAGAGCTAGAAAAAACATTAAATTGATAATAATATATAATAAAATTTATACAAATTATGATAATACCATAATGCCATGATATCGATTAGTAACATATAATATCGAAAGTGGATTAAATATAAAAAAAGGAAAAAAACGGCTTATATAAAAAAACCAGCAGAATATGTGTAGAAAATAATAAACCAACTATCGGTAAAGTTACATTCCGATAGGATAGCAAATTGATAAAGAATAGACAAAAAATATATGAAATAAACACTATGTATTTAAAACATGTGTAAGGAAGGAATTATGTGTTGCTAGGGACGACAAAAAGGAGAAGAAGTTGTTGATTTTGACAAGAATTGCTTTGATGAACTGGATGTGATGAGATTAAAAAAACCCAAGAATAATCTATTTAATCGTAATATTCGAAATTACCAGATACGATTATAAAAATACAAAATTCTAATCACAATATTTACGTCTACCACCAATACAGATTAACCAAATAACACTACAATATGAAATCGTAATAGAGAGTAAATAACTGAAGTCTACAAGAAAGAACTTGAACTGTCCCATATCCGAAGGGAATTGATGAGATATTAATCAAATAGAAAGAATTAACAGTAACACAATTAATAATATTCACTACACCAGAAATTATAACCTTCCAATTACACGGAACAACACTAATTGCTTCAACCGAAAGAAGAACTTATTTGGATCCTGGCGTTGCAGAAGAAACATCAATCGGGCTGTAAATCAATCCAGAAAGCTGTATTCCGAAGTGGACAGGACAAGAATTACTTTTATTGAACCGAAGAAAGAAAACCGTACTGCATAATCGTCCAGAACAGTAAAGTTAGCGATCAACCGCCTACACGATTTGCTTCGTTCGAGTCTGGTAAATTATATTATATTAATCATACTAACTACACAGCACTTCAATTTTGTAAATCTTGCATTCTTATTTATATATTTTTAATCTTCCCCACAGTTACAAGAACCTTCACACCCTGAATTAAATTAAATACAAATCAAAACACACTATATAACTAAATATAAATAAAGGATTAGAATAATCAACAATCGATTCATGAAGCCTATAGCCCAAGCATATGTTAATTAGAACATATCTTATTCAATGTGAATTAAGTAAACAAATAAAGAACCTTTATATATTTGTAAAATCTTGTTATTTGGAGTATGGTTTAATGAGCTGGGAACAAAAAAGTAACTGAATAAGTATAGAATAATTGATTAACATAAACATCGAAATAACCTATAAGTTTCGTTGAGCCGATACTACAGCGCTTATAGCGGAATTATCTGACACCAAAGAGGGAGCGTAAAAATACAAAATTAGACATAACTCTCTTCAAGGTATAATAGGGTTGGATGAAATTGTAGAATAGCGCTTAAGTTGTTTAAGTTTTAGGCACACTAACACTGATATTTCTTAAAGAGTTAAGTTAATATTAATTAAGTATATCAATATATCCCACAACTCCAAATATCTCCGAGATTGACATAATTAAAGTAATTCAAAACACATTGGCATAGGTGTATGTACAAATCGACAAACCCAACAGTGAGAATTTGAATCGTACGTATCAGTTTACCTACAAATTGGCGCCCAACGTGGGGCTTAAGTTAAGTAATTATAAGTATAATAATATTACTTAACCAGAGCAGGCAACTGTGGGAGAATAAAAATGTATGATACCAGATTTAGATTAAAGAGGAGGGCAGAAGATACTGAGAAGGAAGAAGGTGAACAAGAACAGGAAATAGAACTAATAACAGACAGTGAAATGGAACAACAGACAGATGAAATAACGGAAACTGAAATAATGGCAGACAAGGAAAGGGAAGTAATCGAAGAAGTTGCCCAAGGGGACCAAATAGATAAAGCAGGAGCCAGAGAAGGACTAAATTGGGAAAAATTAATGGAGTTAATGAGTAGTATTAAGGAGGATAACAGACTCACTAATGAGAATTTTAGAAAACAGGAGGAAAACTCCAGGAAAACAAATGAGGAAAATAAGGAAAACTCAAGGAGACTGGAGGAAAAATTAGATAAAACAAATGAGGAAATTAAGGAAACCTCAAAACAAATGAACGAAAGATTAAACCAAATTCACGAAAGGTTAGATAGGAATGATGAGGGTTTAAAACAAATGAAGGAAGACATCATACGAATGAACAAAGAAAATTTAAGGCGAATGGATGAAAGAATTGAAAAAATGAACGAAGCAGGTTTAAAGCAGATTGAGGACAAGAAGGGCAGTTCAATAATGAGATAATGGAAACTTTCGAAGGGAAGTTTGAAAACGATAACACTCTTAGCCCAGAAGTGGATAAATACGAGGGGGAGACAAATAAAGAAATGGAGCTGTGTTTAAAGAATATGTCTAAAACACTAGACAGCACTTCCGAAGGTATTATAATAAATCTGACCATAGAAGAGAATATCCAGAAAATAAGGAAAATATGGAGAAAGAAAATAGTTTATACAAAGGAAGAAATGGAGATGAGGAAGGGTGGATTAATTAGTGCTGTTAACATCCCAATTAATGAGCGAAGGGAGTTATGTAAAGGCATGAATTATAGAAGAAACGTTATGAAAATAACCAAAATAACCCACCATAGAACAATCACAAAAACTTTAAATAAATTTAAATATTATTTGAAAATATCAATGGTTAGAGAATATATGACCAAATCAATTATATCATTAATACGGAAGATACCCGTAAAACATTTGGTAAATAGGCCAGATATCCAAGGGAATGGAAAGATAGAATATACCACTGATTATGCTAGAATAGAGGAGATACGATACCTGATAATTCAAAAGGAGCTAAATATAACTGAATACCCTGAATTAAATAAAGACTTTGCAACAGCCGAGTTACAGTACTGGCTTTGTATCATGCACAAGAGATACGTAAAAAGTGAAAAAATTGGTATGAACACTGCAGTCATCCGGACAATGGGTGCAGTCGAATTAATGGACCATGGTTAGAAAAAGAAACAGTCAACCAGAAAAATGGGACTGATGTTATGAAAACTGACCAGGCAACCAATTGACAAGATACGGAAATATTATTTAATGAATAAATTCTAAAAATAATAAGAACAACTTATTACCAGTCTTGAAGAAAATTACTTGGAATTTAAAAAAGAATTTGAGTTGAATACTACCAATAAATTCTAAAATACAATAAGAACAACTTATTAAAGATTACAGAAGAAAGCGAGAATTATTATTAAATGTTTATAAAGAAATAGTGTGAATAATGAATAACAAACCCCAAGATTACAGAAAAAAGCGAGAATTATTATTAAATGTTTATAAAGAAATAGTGTGAATAATGAATAACAAACCCCAAGATTACAGAAAAAAGCGAGAATTATTATTAAATGTTTATAAAGAAATAGTGTGAATAATGAATAACAAACCCCAAGATTACAGAAAAAAGCGAGAATTATTATTAAATGTTTATAAAGAAATAGTGTGAATAATGAATAACAAACCCCAAGGTTACAGAAGAAAGCGATAATTATTATTAAATGTTTATAAAAAAATAGTGTGAATAATGAATAACAAACCCCAAGATTACAGAAGAAAGCGAGAATTATTATTAAATGTTTATAAAGAAATAGTGTGAATAATGAAGAATGAACCCCAAGATAAAAGTTATTACCTCAAATCTACCTATGCAAAATAAAGAAAGAAAAAAAAAATCATATGACCTAAAATATATACTACATTGCCACATGATGGAACAATTTCAGTAAACGATTGAATGTAACCAATATAATGTTAAAGAAGACAAGAAAGAAAGAGTATTTATGAACATAATTCATTGAAAAATAAACAGCCAAAATAGTGAAATACGATAAGAAGAAGAATAGTTGGTGCTAAGGAATGTATTTAGTCAAAAATACAATTATAATGATCATCACACAACAACTATTTAGAAAATATTGTGATCAGAGAAAAAAAAACAAACGAAGAAGATACTTAACATTACAATCTCAACAAAAATGATTACAAATGATAACTGTCAAAGTCAATATCAACGAATGTTTAAAGAATTAAAATGGAATTACGAAATATGAAGAATAGTAATGAAGAAATATAAATGCAACAAAGAAAAAAATCTTTTCCCAAATATTTATTATTAAATAATTAAAGAGATTATTAGGAGATTATTATTATATTTTATAGCTGACTGTAGATGAATTCCAGCAGTACTATATTAAAATGTGGTGTGGGCAGCAGAGTATGAAGCCAAACAGTGTCTCTCTGAACTGTACCAACACATGTGTTAGGGATTGTTAGGGAAATTAAATATTTAAGGAATATTAGAATAGTTGCAAGAATAAATTCAGTTTCCAAAGGAGTAGGACGAAGAAAACAGAAAGAAATGAGTTGACAGAAGAATAATTGAGAAATACAGTGATTATAGTAATTATAAGTAGAAGAGATGTAAAACTAATGTATCATTGAATATTGTAGCCAACTACCAACAAATAATGTTTACAGAAATAAAAATGATCAAGAATGTTAATTAAAATAATGAAATGTTATTAAATAAAAAAAAGTATTAATACTAGTCTAATGAAGTTACATTGAAAATCCCAACGTCAACCGTTAACAAGGAAATGAAGAAAAGGCATGTGAAAAAGGCAAGTTTATTTGACCTAAACTTCATTCAGGTAAACTAAACTTTTTTAGGAGGGGGAGCATATGTAACGCAACAGAAATGCCAGCATTCATGTTACATAAAAATAAGGTTCACCGAATAATAAATAAGTCAATGTTTAACACCATAATAGAACAAAGATCCAATAATTACAAAGATAATCATAGATAAAATTAAATAAGGATGCAAGGTAGTGTTAACAAGAATAAACGAACCTGTAAGTTAAATAATAGCTGATGATATATGCTTAATGAAAAGCAAACAAAAATTGAAACAATGATTTAATTTATAGTAATAACAAATAAGAATTTTGAGTTAAGAAGTATTATTTTCTGACAACAAATGTTATGATAAAGTTTATGTTATGTTATACCAAATATGTGTTGAGTTAATGAAAGATAATGAAACAAGTTGTGTTATTCAATGACTGTTGTAGAATGATGTGTGAAGCAGTTGATCAATGTTCATAGATTTGAATTTTGTTATATGTGATCAATAGATCAAGATAAAATTGTTATTAGATATAGAAAAATAATTGTTTATATAAATGTTAATAGTTAAGATTTGATGGTATGTATGAATTTATGTAAAAGGGGCTATAGATATTTAACAGCTATAAACACAGGTAGATCATTTTACTATAAAAGGCCTAACAGCCAAACTACTATATAAACACTCATAACATAAAGATTAGGTACATCAATTAATAATAATTAATAAATACGATTTGAAGAGCTAGAAAAAACATTAAATTGATAATAATATATAATAAAATTTATACAAATTATGATAATACCATAATGCCATGATATCGATTAGTAACATATAATATCGAAAGTGGATTAAATATAAAAAAAGGAAAAAAAACCGGCTTATATAAAAAAACCAGCAGAATATGTGTAGAAAATAATAAACCAACTATCGGTAAAGTTACATTCCGATAGGATAGCAAATTGATAAAGAATAGACAAAAAATATATGAAATAAACACTATGTATTTAAAACATGTGTAAGGAAGGAATTATGTGTTGCTAGGGACGACAAAAAGGAGAAGAAGTTGTTGATTTTGACAAGAATTGCTTTGATGAACTGGATGTGATGAGATTAAAAAAACCCAAGAATAATCTATTTAATCGTAATATTCGAAATTACCAGATACGATTATAAAAATACAAAATTCTAATGACAATATTTACGTCTACCACCAATACAGATTAACCAAATAACACTACAATATGAAATCGTAATAGAGAGTAAATAACTGAAGTCTACAAGAAAGAACTTGAACTGTCCCATATCCGAAGGGAATTGATGAGATATTAATCAAATAGAAAGAATTAACAGTAACACAATTAATAATATTCACTACACCAGAAATTATAACCTTCCAATTACACGGAACAACACTAATTGCTTCAACCGAAAGAGGAACTTATTTGGATCCTGGCGTTGCAGAAGAAACATCAATCGGGCTGTAAATCAATCCTGAAAGCTGTATTCCGAAGTGGACAGGACAAGAATTACTTTTATTGAACCGAAGAAAGAAAACCGTACTGCATAATCGTCCAGAACAGTAAAGTTAGCGATCAACCGCCTACACGATTTGCTTCGTTCGAGTCTGGTAAATTATATTATATTAATCATACTAACTACACAACACTTCAATTTTGTAAATCTTGCATTCTTATTTATATATTTTTAATCTTCCCCACAGTTACAAGAACCTTCACACCCTGAATTAAATTAAATACAAATCAAAACACACTATATAACTAAATATAAATAAAGGATTAGAATAATCAACAATCGATTCATGAAGCCTATAGCCCAAGCATATGTTAATTAGAACATATCTTATTCAATGTGAATTAAGTAAACAAATAAAGAACCTTTATATATTTGTAAAATCTTGTTATTTGGAGTATGGTTTAATGAGCTGGGAACAAAAAAGTAACTGAATAAGTATAGAATAATTGATTAACATAAACATCGAAATAACCTATAAGTTTCGTTGAGCCGATACTACAGCGCTTATAGCGGAATTATCTGACACCAAAGAGGGAGCGTAAAAATACAAAATTAGACATAACTCTCTTCAAGGTATAATAGGGTTGGATGAAATTGTAGAATAGCGCTTAAGTTGTTTAAGTTTTAGGCACACTAACACTGATATTTCTTAAAGAGTTAAGTTAATATTAATTAAGTACATCAATATATCCCACAACTCCAAATATCTCCGAGATTGACATAATTAAAGTAATTCAAAACACATTGGCATAGGTGTATGTACAAATCGACAAACCCAACAGTGGGAATTTGAATCGTACGTATCAGTTTACCTACAATATATATATATATATATATATATATATATATATATATATACGATAACAATCTTATACTAATAAATCAAATCTAAATTATCTCAACAGATAATGAGAGAATATCATTTTTGATAGGCAAAAGAGATTTCACACAGAGAGTTCACCGTTCTCTATTGTTTACCGCTGTTATTCAGCTGTTGGGGTGGTTATTCAATGCGAGAGAGGGTGGTTTGTATTGTTCGCTTAAAGGGGGGAAATAACAACAATGAATTGACATCGTACATTCCTCAACACGAATTCTACAGGAAACAGCGTGTCTGTATACCGACAGGTTGAAAATGGAATAGTTTTACAAGCGGGGACTTGCGTATTACCTTTATTTAAATTTAGCTTTATTTTACTTTGGGTTTTACTCATAATTTCCTCTTCCTACTGGATTATATTATTATTAAAAAACTTTACCCTTTTTTTATACTATCGGGTAAACACTATATCTGATACACACGATTATTGCTCAGATAATTGGGTCTTTAGGGTAATTATTTTAGTCTAATTATTTTAAGTATTTTCGCAGCATGGTTCTCTTAGCAAAATGAATAATTACACTGTGCTTTGCTCAGCAAATTAAGAGTGAATAAATTTACGCTTTTTGTTAAGTTACTGTTTGTTATTACTTTAATAATCAACAGGGAAGCGTCTTATACGACTCTAATTATTAATTATGCCTTTTTGAAATGAGCAGAGTGGCGCACTTTATAACGTCTCGTCTTTTCGATGTTATAACACTGGGAACCCGTTTAATTGGCCCTTGTCAATTAAACTGGCTGCCGTTGTATGTACTGATTACTTACACACAAATGAGGAACCTGTAAAGTTTAGGAGTTAGATTAAGGTTTCGTAAATTTACTCACTCTCTTGGGTTTACCAAAGACATCTCTTTATTACAAATTTCAATGTAAGGTTTCTGATTTGTTAGGATGTTACTAAGATGTTACCTACAACATTTATGATTCTTACTTAGTGATTAAATTCTGAACTAAACGCTTTCATTCTACTTAAAACATTCTTCTGATGAGCTCAAAATCATACAGCTGCATATTTAATAAAATACCACGGATCCGGGCTTTAATATTTATGATATTAAAGATTATTTAGAACATTATGTAAACCACTTGATGAATAGGTTCATTTACTTTTTTCTTAGTTATACCTGTTTGCAGTTTCAGGCTACTATTATTTAGTAATATTAACTATCCCTATTACTACGTTACAATTTACAGGATTGATGTGAGCCTTTACGATATATTTACTGTCTTTACTCGGGTTTTTTAAAAGCAGTACAACCACAGAAGTTATCCTTCCGTGTCACCTGGGTATAGGGTATATCCATAGCTGGTCCTCTTCTAGATCCTCTACGGCGGGGTTTCTGGATGATCTTAGTTGCAGTTGTAGTGGTCCTCCATTAAATCTGTTGACTCTAAGTGTGTTGTTTATTCATGATGCTCGGTCTCTGGATACATGGTGCTCGTAGTGAGTTGTTGTTGTTTTATTTCAGGTCATTTTCACAATTCACATTTATGTTTGACTGCACTACTGTTACATTATGATTGAGTATTGTACATACTGTAATTGTTATACACTTTCTTAAAGAGATGTCATGGCTACACTGTTTATATATTTATATTTTTACTTCCTTTCACTACATATTTACGTTCTCCTCTACCTATTTCTCTTTTTTTTTACAAAAGCACCTATTTGGTTCTACATAGTTTGGTAATATAACACTTATTTCTTCTTGGAACACCTGGCTAAGCAGTTGCTTCGGACGCGTTTCAGAGACGAATGGGGTTGGTTTAGGGGCCGTGAGTAGTGATTTAGGGTAGTTTACACATCGAGAGAAAAGTAGTTCTTCCTGATTATTATTATTTTACCTTTAATTAGCTACTATTAATTACACTACAGCTTCTTTATTTTCGTCTGTATTTTATTTGTGATTAACACGTCTTTTAGAGATAATTACAATGATAATTTTAATTAGCGTAACAACTGGATAATTTCCGTGCCAGTACTAGATTTTCACATGTTTGTACCAGTTATTTGCTACAAAGGGGAGGGTGGATTATTCTATCATGGGTTATTCTGAACAAAAAAAAATTTGTTTTGTGCTATTTAACATTTGTTTTAAATCGTCACACAAGCATATCTCAATTATGTAATGTTTACGTTTCCATTTTATTATTATGATTACTGCAATAAAAAGGCAGGGAAGACACACACACACACACACACACACACACAAAATTCGCGTTATTTCTGGCCTCACACGTTTATTTTCTTACATTTGCACACTTTTTAAATGGAAAGTGCCGAAACCCACACCAACATAACGCGTGCAAGCTGAAAAAATGTCCAGCGTGGATAGCGATTTGCTTCCTGTGGATCGCTGGGCAGTGTAACTGCACGTGTTTACAGAGGAACGGTTCATAGACAGAGTTTTCGTCTTTAGGGAATGAACCCTCTGCAAGATGCTGAGGGTCCATGAGTGACTTCGGAGCGCTCCTTCTTTTCCGCGTGTTTGTTCCGTGAAACGTACACTGTAGATTCGCAGCTTTACTCTGAGCAACGCTCAATAGGGAATGTTGAAAATTTTTGTCCACGGTGTACCCTCATACACACTAAACCTGCTCTGATGTTTTAATTACGGACATCATAATATTAAAACTTTGGAAACTTGAGCACTACTTAATAGAGATCAAACATTAACTTATACAAGCCTTTAATTTTATGCAAATATTTTTTATATATATGTGTACAACATTATCGGCAACAAAGAAGTAGTTTTTTGTTAAAATTCCTTCCCGGGATGTTTGGCCGTAGTCCAATGTTTTCTACACAACCAGACGTTTCGGCAATGCCATCGACTTCCATCATCAGTGAAAATCGAGTGCGATAACGTGAGGTGGTATACGTTAGTGACCACAGTACTGTGGTTAAGGCTGAAGCAGTAAGTAGAAATAAGTAGTTTCTATGGTAATATTTCATTTCAAAAATGATTTTAAATATAAATCTTAGAACATGAAAGTCATGTATGGTTCTCCATACCGATATTTTCCTATGGCAAACGATAACAGCCGCAAATTCAAACAGAATCAAATAATGATTTGCATACAGCCCTGTATTGTAGAGTTCTCAAGACCTATTGGTGTTGGTGAAGATAGGTTAATGGAAATGGGTAGTTTACCTGCAACATTTTAAAAATTATATTTTAACAAGGGTAATTTTTTACTTCTACGTTACTTAAGGAAATGGAAGTATGGTGAAGGCAAAAAAAATCGTGTTCAAGATTATTTGCAGATTCTGATTGTACGACACTCAAAGCATGAAAAGTCATTTTTCGAAAAGTGTGTGCGTCTGCTGTAAATTTTTTTCTATGGCAAACGATAACAGCCGCAAATTCAAACAGAATCAAATAATTTTTTGCATACAGCCTTGAATTATAAAGTACTCAAGACCTATTATTTTTGGTGAAGATCGGTTAAGGGAAAGTGGTAGTTTACCTGCAATGGTTTTTTTTTATCAGGGGTAATTGTTTTCTATGGCAAACGATAACAGCCGCAAATTCAAACAGAATCAACTACTCTTTTGCATACAGCCCTGACTTGTAGAGTTCTCAAGACCTATTGTTTTTGGTGAAGATCGGTTAAGGGAAAGGGGTGGTTTACCTGCAACGTTGTATGTTTTAACAAGGGTATTTTATATGGCAAATGATAACATCCGCAATTCAAACAGAATCAAATGATTATTTGCATACAGGCCTAAATTGTAGCGTTGTCAAGACCTATTGGTTTCGGTGAAGATCGGTTAAGGGAAAGGGGTAGTTTACCTGCAGCGTTTTATGTTTTAAAAGGGTATTTTCTATGGCAAACGATAAGAGCCGCAAATTCAAACAGAATCAAATAATTTGAATTATGCAAGATATCCGGGCTGTTTGGCCGTGGTCCCTGGTTTAAAACAAAACCAAACGTTTCGGCAGCTCCACTGGCTGCCATCATCAGTGGTATAAAATTTCTGCACTTTGGGTGTCTACGTGCAGGCCCACAGTACTGTGGTATAGACTAAAGCTGTCCTGCCATGCTACCTGTACATATAAATTCAGCAAAGTCCCACGTACAGGTAAAAATGACACCATCAACCAATCACAATAGAGATGGTGTATGATGGCAGCCAGTGGAGCTGCCGAAATGTTTGGTTTTGTTTTAAACCAGGGACCACGGCCAAACAGCCCGGATATCTTGCATAATTCAAATGACACCGGCCGTGAAAGCCTAAGGAATAATTTTAGAATCAAATAATGTTTTGCATACAGCCCTGATCTGTAGAGTACTCAAGACCTATTGTTTTAGGTGAAGATCGGTTAAGGGAAAGTGGTAGTTTACCTGCAATGGTTTTTTTTTATCAGGGGTAATTGTTTTCTATGGCAAACGATAACAGCCGCAAATTCAAACAGAATCAACTACTCTTTTGCATACAGCCCTGACTTGTAGAGTTCTCAAGACCTATTGTTTTTGGTGAAGATCGGTTAAGGGAAAGGGGTGGTTTACCTGCAACGTTGTATGTTTTAACAAGGGTATTTTATATGGCAAATGATAACATCCGCAATTCAAACAGAATCAAATGATTATTTGCATACAGCCCTGAATTATAGAGTTCTTAAGACCTGTTGGTTTTTGGTGAAGATCGGTTAAGGGAAAGGGGAAGTTTACCTGCAACATTTTATATTTTAACAAGGGTATTTTTTATGGCAAACGATAAAATCCGCAAATTCAAACAAAATCAACTAATCTTTTGCATACAGCCCTGAATTATAGAGTTCTCAAGACCTATTGGTTTTGGTGAAGATCGGTTAAGGGAAAGGGGTAGTTTACCTGCAACATTTTATATTTTAACAAGGGTATTTTCGATGGCAAACGATAAAAGCCGCAAATGTAAACAGAATCAAATAATGTTTTGCATACAGCCCTGAATTGTAGAGTGCTCAGGACCTGTTGTTTTTGGTGAAGATCGGTTAAGGGAAAGGGGTAGTTTACCTGCAACATTTTATGTTTTAAAAGGGTATTTTCTATGGCAAACGATAAGAGCCGCAAATTGAAACAGAATCAAACAATTTTTTGCATACAGTCCTGATTTGTAGAGTACTCAAGATATATTGTTTTTGGTGAAGATCGGTTAATGGAAAGGGGTAGTTTACCTGCAACGTTTTATGTTTTAAAATGGTATTTTCTGTGGCAAACGATAAGTGTCGCAAATTCAAACAAAATCAAATACTTTTTTGCATACAGCTCTGATTTGTAGAGTACTCAAGATCTGTTGTTTTTGGTGAAGATCGGTTAACGGGAAGGGGTAGTTTACTGGCATCATTTTTCTTATCAAGGGTAATTTTTACTTTTTTCTATGGCAAACGATAGCCGCAAATTCAAACAGAATCAAACAATTTTTTGCATACAGCATTGATTTGTTGAGTACACAAGACCTATTGTGTTTGGTGAAGATCGGTTAAGGGAAAGAGGTAGTTTACCGGCAACATTGGTTTTTATCAAGCGTAATTTTTTCCTATGGCAAACGATAACAGCCGCACATTCAAACAGAATCAACTAGTCTTTTTCATACCTTTTTTAATTATACCGAACTCAACGTCTGTTGATTTTGTTGAAGATCGGTTAATGGGAAGGGGTAGTTTACCTGCAACGTTTTATATTTTAACAAGGGTATTTAGTATGGCAAACGATAAGAGCCGCAAATTCAAACAGAATCAAATAATTTTTGGCATACAGCCCTGAATTGTAGAGTTCTCAAGACCTGTTGTTTTTGGTGAAGATCGGTTAAGGGAAAGGGGTAGTTTACCAGCAACGTTTTTTTATCAAGGGTAATATTTTTTCTATGGCAAACGATAACAGCCGCAAATTCAAACAGACCCAACGAGACCGACAACCACAAGGATCGTAAGAGAAGAACGAAGATCAGAAGAGTTCCCGGGGCTTTCCAGTACATCACACCGTCAATTTTATTAAGAATCGGAACACTTTTTCTGGATGGAAGTAATCTAATTTGTCAATTTTCAACTGTTTGCAGACGTAAACACTTTGAGAGTCGTCAATCCGGTAACACCAGCTTATTTTTAATTTCAGTATATTAAGAACTAATAACATTCTGTAATACTAAAGTAACCTTAATTTTGCATTACCTGTCCTTACTAATCGTTAAAAGAATCACACGTACAGTGGGATAAGAGATATTTATTATTATAGTTAATTTGTATAAAATAAAAGTAACCTGGTCAAGGAAACAATCGATCTATCATTGTAAAATCGATATCATGCTATTATCATCTTGAAGAGAACTGTTAGTTTGAATTAAAGTACAAAATCAATAAAGAATCTTTCTTGTATATGATGATGTTTTATGTTATTGTAGAATAGGTATTATATGTTGTGGGTGGAGTAATTTACAGGTAAAAGGGTGATTAAAATCCGGTGAACCAGTTAACCTAGACACAAGCCAATTACGAATAACAGCGCTAATTGTCAACAGCTGGTGGAACGTGAGATTGCCGAACTAACGTGTTTCCTGTACGAATTTTGAATTGAATTACACCAAACAGAGTGACTAGGGTTGACGAGAATTCTTAATTCATTAAGTCAATACATGAAGTATATCATTGATATTGCGTAAACATTGAATAATTAGGTAAACCTGTATTATAGTATACCTAAAAGTTATAATAACATAATAACAAATATATTTGCCTATTAAATTTGAGTTACAGGAGGTCACCTATAAGAAAAAACAATATAACATAATTTGTTCGTTTTATTTCAATATTTTACTTCCATGTTACTTAAGGAAATGGAAGTATGGTGATGGCAAAAAAAATCGTGTTCAAGATTATTTGCAGATTCTGATTGTACGACACTCAAAATATGAAAAGTCATTTTTCGAAAAGTGTGTGTGTCTGCTATAGATTTTTTTCTATGGCAAACGATAACAGCCGCAACTTCAAACAGAATCAACTACTCTTTTGCATACAGCCCTGAATTATAGCGTTCTCAGGACCTATTGTTTTTGGTGAAGATCGGTTAGGGGAAAGGGGTAGTTTACCTGCAACGTTTTATATTTTAAAAGGATATTTCCTATGGCAAACGATAAGAGCCGCAAATTCAAACAGAATCAAATAATTTTTTGCATACACCCCTGATTTGTAGAGTACTCAAGTCCTATTGTTTTTGGTGAAGATCGGTTAAGGGAAAGGGGTAGTTTACCTGCAACGGTTTTTTTTTTAATCAAGGGTAATTTTTTTTCTATGGCAAACTATAACAGCCGCAAATTCAAACAGAATCAAATAATTTTTTGCATAAAGCCCTGATTTGTAGAGTACTCAAGACCTATTGTTTTGGTGAAGATCGGTTAAGGGAAAGGGGTAGTTTACCTGCAACGTTTTTTTTTTTAATCAAGGGTAATTATTTTCTATGGCAAACGATAACAGCCGCAAATTCAAACATAATCAAATACTGTTTTGCATACAGCCCTGAATTGTGGAGTTCTCAAGACCTGTTGTTTTTGGTGAAGATCGGTTAAGGGAAAGGGGTAGTTTACCTGCAACGTTTTTTGTTGTAACAAGGGTATTTTCTATGGCAAACGATAACAGCCGTAAATTCAAACAGAATCAAATGATTATTTGCCTACTGGCCTGAATTGTAGAGTTCTCAAGACCTTTTGTTTTTTGTGAAGATCGGTTATGGGAAAGGGGTAGTTTACCAGCAACGTTTTTTTATCAAGGGTAATATTTTTTCTATGGCAAACGATAACAGCCGCAAATTCAAACAGAATCAAATAATTTTTTGCATACAGCCCTGAATTGTAGAGGACTGAAGGTCTGCTGATTTTGGTGAAGATCGGTTTAGAGAAAGGGGTAGTTTACCTGCAACGTTTTATTTTTTAACAAGGGTAATTTTTTCTATGACGAACGATAACTGCCGTAAATTCAAAGAAAATCAAAAAATGTTTTGCATACCTTCCTAAATTGTAGAGAGCTCAAGACCTGTTTTTTTTTTGGTGAAGATCGGGAAAGGGGTAGTTTACCTGAAACATTTTATGTTGTAAGAAGAGAAATTTTTCCATGACGGACGATAACTGCCGCAAATTGAAACAGAATCAAATTTTTTTTGCATGCATCCCTGCATTGCAGAGGACTGAAGGTCTATTGATTTTGGTGAAGATCGGTTTAGAGAAACGTGTAGTTTACCTGCAACGTTTTATGTTTTAACAAGAGTAAAGTACTTAATTTTGATAAATAAAGTATCTTGATACGAAGGTCATAACAATCCACTGTAGAAATGTAGATGAAATATCTATAAATGAAGAGGTTAGGTGAACGGGGTGGGGGAAATTATCTATAAATGAAATAATAGTTGAAGGGGGAGGGGAGAATTTTGTATGTATACTACGTTATCGGCAACAAAGAAGTAGTTCCTTGTTAAAATTCCTTCCCGGGCTGTTTAGCCGTAGTCCAATCCAATGTTTTCTGCAAAACCAGACTTTTCGGCAGTGCCATCGACTTCCATCTCAGTGAAAATCGTGTGCGAAAACGTGGGGTGGTATACGTTAGTGACCACAGTACTGTGGTTTAAGGCTGAAGCAATAAGTAGAAAGAAGTAGTTTCTATGGAAATATTTCATTTCGAATATGATTTTAAATATAAATCTTAGAACATGGAAGTCCTGTATGGTTTTCCATACCGATATTGTAACGTAACAGATTTGAGTTCCCCCACGTTACATAAAAAATGAAGTAACTATGGTCAAGAACCATACTCCAATATTAAGGTTACTCAGTAATTAGTACATCTGAGATGTACACAAAGTTAAGAGATGTAATAAATAATATTAAGTATAAAATACAATCCCAATTAATGGTTAATGTGTTACAAATTGTACTTGTTTTTATGCTGTAGCATGGTAGTGTTTACAGGATATTTATTTTATGTTTTGTGTATAGTAAGAGGGAACTGTTGTTTTATAGAAGTACTTAATCAGTGGTACTCCTTTTATTTATGTTAAAATTGTCTTTAGACAATTAAGTATAAATACCTGTGTTAGGTATTATATTATGTTAAATGTATTGACTAAAATTGATTAATGAAGTTGTTTTGAATTAATGTTTGTAAACTTGGCCAGGATGGCAATAAGTGTTTAAAAGTTGACAAGTAGTTCTTATAATTATGTTGTAAAATAATGAAGGGTTCCAGTATGAATTAATTAATAGAATAAAGTAAAACCAGGAAATTAAAATTAATGTAAATAACCATGAACCAGTAACTATTTGTACAGTAGGTCAGGTAAAGAAAATTAAGTTAAAAAAACGAAATTATTATAACAGTTGTAAGAAAACCTATAGGCCTAAATTTAATATTCGTAAAAGGAAATTAATACCTTTTTAATAAGTCCAGTCCAATGAAACTATAGTAAAACATATACGGTTTAATAAGGTAGATTGAGTGAGAGTTTTAGGTAATTTGGTATAATTCCAAGCATGGAGTATTTTATTAAAAAAGAGTAGTAATGTTTTATAATTCTGGCTCTAGGATATCAAATATCATCCAATGACAGAAAGTAGTGGTTGTTAGGGCAACTAAAATGTAAAGAATCTTGTTGATTTTCAATCATTCAATTCGATTGTTATATGCTATTGAGTTCAGATGAGGAGACACTTTTAAAAAGAATGACACAAATTGAAAAAAAATGAATCTAAATTAATAAATTAAAGTTGAAAACTAATCCTATAACACAACTGATGAATAATAAAATAAATTAGACTTCAAAATTATAACCAAATACCTCTAAAAAGGTCGAGAAATTCTTACTTCACTCATCAAGATAATTCCGTTGGATTTAGTATTAAACCCGATTTCCCATCTAACCAGGAGACTAATTGAGGGAAGCAAAAGGCCTAAACTAACGGAAATTAGAAAAAATATACAAGGACCGGCTTAGGAAGAAATAACCTTCACTTTCAAGAAGAAGCTATAATACGACTCCATTTCCAACGAGACTGACAACCACAAGGATCGTAAGAGAAGAACGAAGATCAGAAGAGTTCCCGGGGCTTTCCAGTACATCACACCGTCAATTTCATTAAGAATCGGAACACTTTTTCTGGATGGAAGTAATCTAATTTGTCAATCTTCAACTGTTTGCAGACGTACAATGCCACTTTGAGAGTCGTCAATCCGGTAACACCAGCTTATTTTTAATTTCAGTATATTAAGAACTAATAACATTCTGTAATACTAAAGTAACCTTAATTTTGCATTACTTGCCCTTACTAATCGTTAAAAGAATCACACGTACCCTGGGATAAGAGATATTTATTATTATAGTTAATTTGTATAAAATAAAAGTAACCTGGTCAAGGAAACAATCGATCTATCATTGTAAAATCGATATCATGCTATTATCATCTTGAAGAGAACTGTTAGTTTGAATTAAAGTACAAAATCAATAAAGAATCTTTCTTGTATATGATGATGTTTTATGTTATTGTAGAATAGGTATTATATGTTGTGGGTGGAGTAATTTACAGGTAAAAGGGTGATTAAAATCCAGTGAACCAGTTAACCTAGACACAAGCCAATTACGAATAACAGCGCTAATTGTCAACAGCTGGTGGAACGTGAGATTGCCGAACTAACGTGTTTCCTGTACGAATTTTGAATTGAATTACACCAAACAGAGTGACTAGGGTTGACGAGAATTCTTAATTCATTAAGTCAATACATGAAGTATATCATTGATATTGTGTAAACATTGAATAATTAGGTAAACCTGTATTATAGTATACCTAAAAGTTATAATAACATAATAACAAATATATTTGCCTATTAAATTTGAGTTACAGGAGGTCACCTATAAGAAAAAACAATATAACATAATTTGTTCGTTTTATTTCAATATTTTACTTCCATGTTACTTAAGGAAATGGAAGTATGGTGATGGCAAAAAAAATCGTGTTCGAGATTATTTGCAGATTCTGTTTGTACGACACTCAAAATATGAAAAGTCATTTTTCGAAAAGTGTGTGTGTCTGCTGTAGATTTTTTTCTATGGCAAACGATAACAGCCGCAAATTCAAACAGAATCAACTACTCTTTTGCATACAGCCCTGAATTATAGCGTTCTCAGGACCTATTGTTTTTGGTGAAGATCGGTTAGGGGAAAGGGGTAGTTTACCTGCAACATTTTATATTTTAAAAGGGTATTTCCTATGGCAAACGATAAGAGCCGCAAATTTAATCAGAATCAAATAATTTTTTGCATACACCCCTGATTTGTAGAGTACTCAAGACCTATTGTTTTTGGTGAAGATCGGTTAAGGGAAAGGGGTAGTTTACCTGCAACGGTTTTTTTTTTAATCAAGGGTAATTTTTTTTCTATGGCAAACTATAACAGCCGCAAATTCAAACAGAATCAAATAACTTTTTGCATACAGCCCTGATTTGTAGAGTACTAAAGACCTATTGTTTTGGTGAAGATCGGTTAAGGGAAAGGGGTAGTTTACCTGCAACTTTTTTTTTTACTTCCATATTCCTTAAGGAATGGAAGTATGTTTAATCAAGGGTAATTATTTTCTATGGCAAACGATAACAGCCGCAAATTCAAACATAATCAAATACTGTTTTGCATACAGCCCTGAATTGTAGAGTTCTCAAGACCTGTTGTTTTTGGTGAAGATCGGTTAAGGGAAAGGGGTAGTTTACCTGCAACGTTTTTTGTTGTAACAAGGGTATTTTCTATGGCAAACGATAACAGCCGTAAATTCAAACAGAATCAAATGATTATTTGCCTACTGGCCTGAATTTTAGAGTTCTCAAGACCTTTTGTTTTTTGTGAAGATCGGTTATGGGAAAGGGGTACTTTACCTGCAACGTTTTTTGTTGTAACAAGGGTATTTTCTATGGCAAATGATAACAGCCGCAAATTCAAACAGAATCAAATAATTTTTTGCATGCAACTCTGAATGTAGAGTTTTCAAGACCTATTGTTTTTGGTGAAGATCAGTTAAGGGAAAGTGGTAGTTACCTGCAACGTTTTATGTTTTAACAAGGGTAATTTTTTCTATGACGTACAATAACTGCCGCATATTCAAACAGAATCAAATAATTTTTTGCATACATCACTGAATTGTAGAGATCTCAAGGCCTTTTGATTTTGGTGAAGATCGGTTAAGGGGAAGGGGTAGTTTACCTGCAACCTTTTACGTTTTAACAACAGTAAAGTACTTGAAAATTCATTTAAACTTTTTCAAACAATGGTAATAATTGTTAAAAATAAAATAATTTTGTTGCCAGGCAATAAAATTATAATTTTTTCATTTTAATGTAAATCATGTATGAGAGAAAATATATCGTTCGTGGCAGGCAAGCATATCTCAATTATGTAATGTTTACGTTTCCATTTTATTATTATGATTACTGCAGTAAAAAGCCAGGGAAGACACACACACAAAATTCCCGTAATTTGTGGCCTCACTCATGTTTATTTTCTTACCTTTGCACGCTTTTTAAATGGAAAGTGCCGAAACCCTCACCAACATAACGCGTGCAAGCCGAAAAAGTGTCCAGCGTGGATAGCGATTTGCTTCCTGTGGATCGCTGGGCAGTGTAACTGCACGTGTTTACAGAGGAACGACACATAGACAGACTTTTCGTCTTTAGGGAATGAACCCTCTGCAAGATGCTGAGGGTCCATGAGTGACTTCGGAGCGCTCCTTCTTTTCCGCGTGTTTGTTCTGTGAAACGTACACTGTAGATTCACAGCTTTAGTCTAAGCAACGCTCAATAGGAAATGTTGAAAATTTTTGTCCATGGTGTACCCTCATACACACTAAACCTGCTCTGATGTTTTAATTACGGACGTCATAATATTAAAACTTTGGAAACTTGAGCACTACTTAATGGAGATCAAACATTAACTTATACAAGCTATTAATTGTATGCATATTTTTTATATATATGTGTACAACGTTATCGGCAACAAAGTAGTAGTTTTTGTTAAAATTCCTTCCCGGGATGTTTGGCTGTAGTCCAATGTTTTCTACAAAACTAGACGTTTCGGCAATGCCATCGACTTCCATCATCAGTGAAAATCGAGTGCGATAACGTGAGGTGTTATATGTTAGTGACCACAGTACTGTGGTGTAAGGCTGAAGCAATAAGTAGAAAGAAGTAGTTTCTATGGAAATATTTCATTTCGAATATGATTTTAAATATAAATCTTTGAAAATGGAAGTCATGTATGGTTCTCCATACCGATATTTTCTGTGTTCATCAGTAATCCCCATTAATCCTTTGTGTCCTTTCAGCTTATATTTCAATAGTTGTTTGAAGATGCAGCAGTCATCCATTCAGTTAATACGTTCCAACCATTTTAGCCGATATTGGACAATTTTATAGAGTATACTCATAATTTTCTGTTCCTGCCATACATTGACATTTCTTTTGCGATCATGAAGAGTATATACTGCCATGTGTCTAGAAAATCACATTTTGGCTGCTTGAATACAACTTGCCTGGGATTTCATTAAAGTCCAATTCTCAGAACAATATAGAAGTGTGGGTAGGGCCATCCTGGACCGGCTTATCTTTGGAATTTACAGGTGTGAATCTAGTTGGATTTAGTCGGCTGTAATATTGCTTACAGGAAAAACTGGTCTCTTTAGTCTGGCAAAACAGCCAGTGTCTGTCTGGGGACAGTCAGGCTGGTTCAATCGTCTCAACGTGCGATATGCTAGTAATATATCCAGGGGATATATTAGTTACTAAACTTACGCAAGTAAGATATAGCCAGACTGAGTATGTCCAATCAAACACTACAAATTTTTATCCAGATACAGTAATTTTACTTTATCAAGACTGATCATGTGTAAAGAATTGTTTAAAAGACCAGCCTAAGGCCATGGCCAGCCGAAGTTTGTAAAAATCCCAAGACTAGGCCTCAATTCAACAATGAACAGCCAAACTTTAGTGAAGTCTGGCTGCCATTTTCCTCAAACTAGTCTTCTGTGTAGTAGATACATCAATCCCAGTGCTTTTTCCACTTCTCGGAAGCTCTGTGTAAGTCCTGTTTTTGAAGTGTCTCAACCACTTGTTTGAGCATCATCTTCAGGAAGGGAAAGAAGTTACAGAGACAAATCTGGTGAGTAAGCCAAATGATTATGCATTTGCAGCTTGTAAACTGATGTTTTCCAAAAACTCTCTGAGCAGGTACATTGTCATGATGGAACATCGGATGTTGATGGTCGGATCCTTGAGGAAAAATTAATTGTACACAAGCTCACAAATGTCAAGGAAAATGATGAGCATGCTTTTGGTTGTGCTCAAGACCTGTTTCACTTCTTCACCTTGGAGATACTGGGCTCTTCTACTGTGAAGGCTGCTGATTAGTCCCCAGGTCACAACTGTAGACCCAAGTCTCATCCTCAATAGTGGTGGTCAATATAAAATTGGGTCATCCAAGACCTACTGACAAAGACGCTGATAGAGTTGAACATGGTGTGCCTTCTGCTTGGAGGTGAGGAATCCTAGGCTCAAACTTTGCAGCAGTGTCCTAAATGGTTCTCTGACAATCCTTATGCACAAGTTCCCTATCTTTTCAACATTTTCAGGAAGTTGTGTATGTGGAAAGTTGCCTAAACCTCTTTTTGTCTTCCAGTAATGTTCTGTCACTCTTGAAGCTGGAGTGTCACTCAAAACACCATGCACGACTGGTTGTTCCATTGCCATAAGCCTACCAAATCACTTGAAAGGTCTCCATTATAGTTTTACCAAGTTTGATGGAATTTGATGTTAGGTGTCTGCTCTAGCTTGCATATATACTGAAACTGCAAATGTCCCCATACATATTAAGCAACAAGAGGCACTGTTCTGAACTGCTGCTCACATATAATTGTGCTGCTCTCTGTTTTCATATTACAGAACTAGTCTCTAAACTTTTGATACCATTTTGTGTATGACAAATACCTGTCCTAAGTAACTTTATGTGATTTCGTAATACAAGACAGCTAACTCAGAGTAGCACTGGAGACCATTTTGTCAAATTATGCTTTGCATTCTCTGTGTTAAATTATATGCATAAGTACATAAGAAAGATTAATGTAAATAACAACACACGCAGCTGCTGGGAGTAGCTCACATAATTGTATCACACATTTATACCTACAGTAGTATACACAAAACATGTTTACTCTATTTCAAAAATGTTTACTCTATTTCTATTTTATATGTTTTCAGTTAAAAAGTATTATTTTTAAAATGTAAGTGAATGATGTGTTTCAGACACTGTAACAACATTGTCAAGTAAACTGTGTAGAGAATTTGTAGACAATGGTATCGTACCAAGACTGTATAGTCTCCTTGACAGTACCTGTCGATCGACATGTGATGTTGTAATTTCTGAAATAGCAATTAAGGTTGTGATTAATCTGTACAAATATGATGTTACTGCTGATCGAACTTGGCAGGTAAGAAGACTGACCATTTCCTTCTCTAACTTACTTTTATTCTATGAAATTATTTGTTTCTAGTAATTAATTAATATTAATTATAACCAGTAAACATATGAAGGGTCAAAGGAAAAATTATGAGAGTCAAGAAAACTACAACTTTAAGATAGTAGTGTCATTTGTTAACATAAACAAAATACTACACTCCTATTAATTAAAACCTATGTTTAGTTTTAGGAAAAATTATTATGCTCAGTAGATATTTGATGCTGAAGATTTTTCACAAGCAGATCACTGGCAGATTTCCCAGCTGTTGATGAGAGTCAAGTCAGCTGTTCCAACTAAAGACCTGATGTTCCATAGCTATAGTTCTTTGTTATTTCAGGCCGGCTGATGTACTGTGAAATGCTTTATTGCAGTTTTTTTTAAATTTTATTCTTGTTTATTAGAACTAATTGCAAAAAATTGATGCTACTGTAAGAGAGACTTTTTCCATCCTAAGAAAAACCCCAAATCATTTGGATGAGTGAAGTAAAAAAGAAACTTTTAACCTTCATCAGGTAGGCAGTACTTTCCATTGTTCATGACTGAAATATTTTAAAGTTATTGACAGTGAGATTGAAAGTTTATTATAAACAAAGTTTCATGTAGATTTAAGGATAAGTTAAAAGAAATTGTTAAGAATTCCTAAATTTTGTGTGTGTATGTTTTATTACTCTTAAGTATTTCTCTAAGACTTAAAAAAGAAGCACAAAGAAAATTTTCAAGTAAGCTATTTAAAAATAAGCATAATGTTAGCCGAATTCAATAGCCCAGAGTAGTATGTAGCTTAACAACAGGTAAGTAACCGTTCACAAAAACAAAATCTACCTCAGTTACAATATATTCAACAAAGAATAAACTGAGTTGCTTTTCTTTAACTCTACAATAAAAATAAGTGTAGCCTACACTTCACAGAAAACTGTGACTTGCACATAAACCACTAGACATGTGTGTGCATTCACCCTCTCTCATGATGTGTACACAAAACACACACTTAAATGCATACAAAAATAGATATACTGATATAATTTTTTTGTTTATCAGAAGGCTACAAACTTATTTTTATAATAACTAAATTATAATTGTAAATATTGTTATAATTAAAATAATTGTATTTATTTTAATAATTATTGCATTTATGTATATGTAAATTACAATTTATTTTCACAATAAATTTTGTTGTTACTTTTGACAAACATCGTGTCATGAGGATTAAGCAGAGAAGGCTTGAAATTCAGTTGGTGACTCTCATTGTTTTTCCTACAATTAACATGATGTATTTTAAAATTATTTTTAGTAAAAATTTTGAAAGGTGTTATATGTTTGTGAAAATTAATTATGATGATAAAAACTATATATTGTAACTGGACTGTGATTACCAGTGTTTTATAACTCCGTTTACTTTTTAAATTGAAGTTTAAAGTTTATGTTTTGTAAGAAAATTTGATTTAATTGGTTAATTAAATTTATTAATGTTTAATTAATTCCATTAATTAATCGGTGAGGGTCTCTTGACATGGTTTAAAGAAAATATTTAGTGTTGATAATGTAGTTCAATTTGTTTTTTTTTTCCTTCAAAGTTCGTTCAGGTGTGACGTTCTTCTGGCGACTAGGTAATTCTGTGCAGTTGACTCTCACTGAAAATACATTTAGTTATATTTACTTACTTGTAGTTGGTCTGGCTGACTTCGTAGTGTTGATGAGATAATCTAATTTTAGATTTAATTATCACAATTCAAATCGCCGCTGTCTGTATTGTCATCCAATGAGAGACGTTCACCTATCCTGAAATGTCCTAGTCTATTGAAATAAGCTGTCTGACTCTAATTTGCTGTATGAAAATTATAATTTATTTTCTATTAACATTTCTTTAATAATTTAAAATATCATGAACCGTTCTCGGTTAAAATTTACTTTACATTTGAAATTTGTTTATAAAAAGTTGTCTCAGGGTTGGCAGTACTGATCTACAAACATCAGACTGTATTAACATAATTTTTTGGTTAACTATTTTATTCAAGTGTAGGTTCTTTTAGCCTGCAGAATACCAATAAAGTAACTAGAAATCTTATTCTACCATTATAGGTAGTCGGAAAGTGATTACAATTCACTTATATCTTAATGCATAACAAATAAAATTATAACCATGCCTGATTTGGCATTATAGGTTAACTGGTTTAATAGTCAATCGACAATAAATATTAAATGACTTAATGAACGTTAAAAGAACTCTTTACCACATCAAAATGTGAACATAACTAAATAATAGCTCTATGCAGTGTTCTTTAAAGAATCATCTGGATTATCATACTGGATTCCTTCAAAGGTAATCGTTTAATTGTCATTATATTATGTTGCTTGGTACAACATTCTTTATTCATAATAGAAATAGAAAGAAATATTCAAATAGTAGTAGACTTCCTAAAATTAAATAAACACACATAATAATATTTGCTTTTGTTAACTTTCGTTAATTAATTTCGTCAGCTGGCAATCCTCAAGTCTTACTAACTATCATTAGTTAATCTTAGTTTAACATTAATAAATCCATTCAGGTGTGTGGTTGTAACACACTCAATGTTTATACATAACAGACTATTACTGTCTTCGGAATTCTTATTTATGAATTATTTAAAATGAATTGAGGATTATCTCTATAAATGGTTGCTGTGTGAAATTAATCGGGTGCATTGCCCTTTATACCTTTATTTATACACATTACAATAATGTTGTTTGATTATATCGTCATTTTTCAACTTCCTTAACTAATATTATAAAATCACTGTACTCCCTGTAAATCCCGGAATTGCTAGGGATTATACACTTTGCAATTCGTATTTACGCACTGTTTACTCTTCATAAATCTTCAGTAGTAGTGTTATTATCGCACAAATTTAGGTTAGGTTGACTTGTTGACATTGATGACGCGCACAAACTAGGTTAATCAGCTGTTTTCTGGCGGTGTCGAGTTGCCGTCTGTACACATGAAAGGTTATTCAAAAAGTGTCTCGAGCCGATGCGTGATGCTGCCGTTCTCCTCTGTGATCCTTCTAAAATTTGTCAATTTCTCTGATTTGATTGGCTGACGATCTTTAATTTAGCGCACCTACCCCCTTCACGAAATTATTTAATTGTTGTAATAGGCGTGGGGTAGCTGGGTTCGAGATTACGACTGACGCTAGATATTTTTCCCAAACTAACTCAAATATTTTAAAATTGGCATAACTTTCTTATCACTGCTTAGATTTTGAATCTAAGTTTACCACTGTATGGCGAATATTTGGCTCTTAATTTAGAGTCCACTCATGATCTGTTTTCGTCCATTATTAGGGAAGTTATTGTTTGAGATGTACACTTTACACTATTTATTATTAACTTTATATATTCTTGTATTAAAACTAGTTAATGACAATCATATCTCTTACAGAGTATGCCTTTCAAGTCCTTTGATATTCCTTACTTGTTATTTACTTATAATTATGAACAAAATACAACTCTTATTCTAACATTGTCTTAGGCCTAGGAGTCTACTAAACTATATTGATTAACTATTTATTAGAAATAGTTTTTGGGCAATTTCTATGTTGCCCCAATTGTATACACAGTGTTATTGCAACTACTGGTTGACTTTGTTAATGGGAATATATTGTTATTCCCTGGTTTTTTAGTCTATTTAGTGACCTCTGTATAGCACTATTAAGTGTCACTTTACTTTAATTCTTTTCTAATTAATTAGTGTCCTTTCAGGCCACTATCTGGTTTATAATAGTTCACTATAGTTGTTACATTGATTACTCATCTGGTATTTTAATACATTTGTCTCTGCTTTTGTATAGAGAATTGGATAATAGATAATAATAATAATAATAATAGAGTCCCTGTACTCGGGTGTCAATGAAACTACTGAAATTACTTCAAATTTAAGATTTCAATATAGGTTGTTCAAATTAAATAAACTCTTACCTTTGGGTGCATTTTCCAGAGTCCTACAGACGAAAACAGCTGCAGATAGGTTATTTGGGAAGGACGGTACTAATATCAATAGACAGTTTGTATTCAAACAAATGCTTCTGGTTTATTAAACAAGTTAATCATTTCGTTTTAGGCTACCTTGATAACAATTAAAGTTCTACTTGTTGTATTAGGAATACATTGAATAAGTAAAATATGCATATTTAGGGTTGTTAGTTACCCGTCCACCGTGTGTGTCCCTGTGGTTTGTTGTACTGTGTTGACCGTTTTCTTGGTTCGCACGCACTCACGCCACTGTTGGTACTGAGTTTACTGTGTTTTTAATTAAGTTCCCACTGATTTGTTTAATAGTTCCACATTATAAATGTAATATAAAGTCGGCCGACGTAACTTTACTCGCACTTAGGTGGTTAATTTTTTCTGGCCGCGATATATTATTTATACTTTTTTATGAACGTTTCGACACTTAACTTGATAGGCCGAATTTATTTTACGGCCTATCTTGAACGGCCGAGGCCACTGTTTTTAATTGACGAACTGTATGCTGATTTTCTGGCCGCGCGACCATGAGTTGCAATGGAACTAACTCATTACTGCGCTAAAGCAGAACTACATGGAGTTTAGTCTGGTCACGTGATCATCAGTCTGCGCCCCCATTGGTGCTTTTTAAAAGGCACTATAAAATAGGCATGGGGTTTTGCAACATTTTGCCGCCTGGTGAAATGTATGACTTGACGTTATTTTCTCCGTGATTCATGGCTGACGCAAAACTGTATGTTGTTTCATAATCTGTCTGGACTGTTTGAGTGCGGAGACAAAACACAGACGTTTTGTTTTATAATAACACTACATACGTGGTTGACTAACTCGAGGTTCCAATAAGGTGAACGCTGGCTACATAGGGAATACACTTGATTTAAAAATTTATTTTTGATACAATTCTGTACCGTTACAACAGATGTGCTTATTTATGGTTATAATGTTTAATATTACTGATAATAATTCTCTCACACTATCATATTAGTGATATTACATCTTATTTATCATACAGGTATCCCCCTTTTTGCTCCTGTGTAACTTTACAATATGGTTTTATCTCAGTTTCACATGGTGATTCTCATTTTAACTGTTTTTGTACACTTGGTTTACATTAATACTTATTTAAATACTACTCTATGTAGCTGATCTTGGTACTGGTAGAAACCTTATTACCTCTACTTGATTTAGAGTACAAAAGATTTCAGTTTAGACATGTTTTAGGTATTAATAAATATGAAAGTAGGTGGAAAGTACCTGTATCTAGGTTGTGTTTCCCCCCTATGTAGCAACAATGTGTGAATTGAGTTGATACAAATTTACATTTTTAACCTGGTTTTTACAAGTATTATGTTATTAATTATTACCTGTAATTCATTAATTAGTTCTTTTTTCTATCTGACATCATTTTTCTATTACTTAGCTAACAATTATTACAATTATTAGACAATTTTAATTCTCTTTTATATTACATTGATGCTGTGCATAATATGTCATTATGCTGTTGTTTACAGCTTCTTATTGTTCTAACATTATTGTTACCTTCACTCCCTTGGCTAATATGGGATGCCTTACTCATTTACAATATTATTGGTCATATAAAGGTCATCTAAGTTAGTCAGTTATTGTTTTGTCTACAATTTGTATGTCTCTCAGTTAGTGTTTTACTGGTGTTGGCTATTTACTTCACATTAAACTTTCTTATCTCGATGTTGTTGTATTCTTGTGGTTCTTCTTATATCACAATTCTGATTGGTGTCATTAGTATTATCATTTCTTCCTCTTATATGTTTCTTTCTTGGTATATTGGCTTCTTACTGACCGAATCTATTGGGTTATTGTTTCCTGTTGTATAATCACTATTTAATGCATCTTCTTTCTTCTTATTAATTATTGTTACTGTAATTGTACAATTACTCTACCACATTTTTATTAATAAAAAAAAAACTCATCGCTTACCTTCTCTGGGTTCCCAAGGTCCTTCACACGAACTCGTGATTTATAAGCGTGATTTAGGGTTTACGTCATTAATATACTCGACTCTCATTGTGTTTGTTAATATCTCAGTTTTATTTCACATTTCTTTGTATTCTCTTTTTTTTAATTTCTTACTTTGTATTTTCATCTTTTAGAACAATTACTGATTCTTATGTAACATTGCAAAATTTAATATATTTTCTTACTATAATTAGATTAAATATATATATTTTTTTTAATAAGACAACCCAGTACCCGCTCACTCTCTCACTCTCACACGTTTTACTCCCTTAAAAACGAGAGATCTCTTTACCCATTATAACTTTTAGTTTCATTGATTTTAATTGAAAGTGTGTGTTTACTTTCCTGTGATCGCCTCAGGCCCGTGTTGGAATCACTACCGGTTTTGTTCACTTGGTTGTTCCGAAATACTCTCTCACTAGTTAAATTTTGCTCACTGGTCGTAGTCTGATGTGGCACTGATATTTGAATACCGTATTACATTTTTTCTTGTAGTTTAATCACACTAAATTAGAATTTTCAGCTCGCAAGCCTTTATGCTGAACCAGCCGGAGCCGCAGCTGTAGAATGACAGACGCCAAAAACGACACTCACAAAAATGGCCAGGGCGTTCTTCATGCACACCAACTTGCTTTTTCATTGGCCCAAAAGGAATCACGTGACACAATAATTAGTTACCACAATATACAGTACATTCACTCTAACTGACCAGCGAGCCTCGTACGTGATGATTCGCATGTGCGGGCAAGCATCCGCGCACTTGTGCACATTCCAGAGCACCTGAAAACGGTGCATGTTGACAGACTTTCTGTACAAATGTGCAACTGGGCGTTCCCTATGGGAATGTCTACTGTTAAAAACTGAGGCCCCAAATGGGTAACGTACTTCTACCATTAACTCTTAATAAAGAAAACCCCTCAAATCTGTCCCATTACAATACCCCCCAATGAGAGATTTTCTGCCGAAGCAGAAAAACTCTCATTGCTAACCCTAAGAGGATCAGTGAGGATATGGTGCCAACAACCCCCCTTTAAGTCTTTAACACATCATGGGTAATCTACCCCCCTAGCTCGGCGACTATGGCTGCACCTGCACGATATTACTGGACTTCTCTGTTCGAGATCCCAACACCGTAAAGTCGGACAGGCACTCACCACATTACCACCTAACCGTGTAACATTCCAAATAAAATCAACAACTAGCCTTATACCATACCAGATCCTCAACCGATATATCTCCCCTTACACATATACTGAATTGCCTTTAGCAAAGTACTGGGTGTGTACACATATTTATTACTAAATTACACACTACCTCCACATCTTAATTATTATAATAAAATTCACATAAACATTTTATATTTGCTTCTAAACATAATTCATTCCCATTTCTCAACCTTTAATTGTTTGCTTGATATTACTGTTCCAAATCAAATTTAATTATTTAAATTTCATTCAAGTAGTGAAATAAATCTAAGTCCACTATCAAAGATTCACATTGAAGTTAATTTACATCATCTCTTTCCATTAATTCATTTAATTCCAATTTTCAAAATTCCAAAATCTTTTAAATGAATTTACTTTTCTTTATAAGTCCTCATAACTATATGCTAACAATCATTATACAATAAACAAAATAAACAACTTATCTCTAGCATCAACTCCATCACCACTACATCTGGTTACAAAACATATAATATGAACACTATTAATCAGTTAATACATTATCAATACACACAATCATCAATATATCTTGAACATGAAAACACAACACAATTAAAATTTTTTTTTAATTAAATGAATTTAAATTCCAGAAACCTATATTCTGATAATTTATAAAAAGAAACAAATTATTAAATTAAATTAATTAACAAAAGAACATATGAATTGATTACATTAAACATTCTACCGTATACACCAGTCATCAGCTGATTCCTCATTGTCAGGTGAATGACCTTTCTATCAGTACCCTGAATACAAATCAACATAATACAATATCAACATTTATAAAGAACACTACACTCATTTCATTAAAATAAACGTTTCATTTGCATCTGAATAAAAATTACAAACATTTTAATTTTAATTGAACCTTTAATTATTTATCATTTGTTGTACCATTAAATTCTTCACAGATTTCAAATTTATTGTTAACATTCATTTTATATAACATTTCAAATTCAGATTCTCTCAAAAATTTACACAACTTACAGCTTTATTTTAGCTTTAAATTCTATGAACTCTTTAACTTGTTACACTTATTATTACATTTCAATTATGAACTTTGTAATATAATTCACTTGTTAGTGTGCTGTATGGTTTTATATTCATTTGTTATTTATTGTTATATAATCTGTAGTATGTATTAATTTTTAATGAAAGCTGTCGCTGATTATGACGATCGCGTACGCTCTAATAACTCGTACCGGATCTTGTTGTTGTCTGTATGTCCTTACCTGTCCTTACTCACGTGTATTTTCTTCCCGATAGGCGCCAAATTGTTTTCCAAACAAAACAATTAAAAGATTTAATCTCAGTTAGTTTGTTTACGGTACTGCGGTGAGTGATTCGAATTATTCGCCGGCTGGCGGGAACTCGAATATCGCTAGTCTGGGGGGAACGTGTTGCCAACATAAAATTTGGTCGAGTAATTCTATTCACTGCTACAGAACACAACATACATAATACATGTGAAATAATTACAGGACAGTCGATAAAGATTCGTACTTGTTTATTAATGCTTAATAGCTCATCAAATTTCAATAATAGTTATACAATTGAGTTTATTAGAATTATTTTTTAGCCTCTGCAAATATTTTTTAATTCTTCACTCAGCAGAGAGCAGTGTGGCAGCGAAAGTTAGTTGACGACACAAAATGTCGCCGTATTTCTTACTTACACAATTTAAATTGCCACTGGATCCTTTTGAGTACGGCAAAAAAGTTAGAACAAGATATTTAAATAAAGTACACCACCTTACAATTGTGGTTATTAATTATGAAAGAAGTTTTACATTGAATTCAACTCTGTGATGTTTAAAAGTGTATGTGTCTGTGCTATCGTTTTATACAGAGGTTATCTTATAGTTAATACTGGTATTCATAAATATTTTTTATTAATCTTTGATAGAAATAATATCATCAGTTATAGGGAGAGTTTTTCTATTGTGAGAAATGATTTAGAAAGGATTTTATTTATAAATTTTAGGTAATTCCGCAATACTTAACAATCAGTAGGCCCATGGTGTGGTGTTATACAGTTGAAATGGGTGGTGTCATCGTTTTGATCCTCAATCTTCATTCGTCTTGGGATTTGGTCATGTCTGGCGTCTTCTTCGTCTTATTTGATTGAAGTTCCTTAATTTTTAATGAATTAATCTGGTCAGTTGAGTGCATTAGTCCTTCATCAGATGGTTTGATTCTTTATTTTAGTACATTTTAGTCACTTTTGGTTGTTTTAAGTTAAAATTTTAGCCATCTACGGCTTGGCGTATCTTCGTCTCAAGCGTCACTTATGGAATTATCATTTCTAACAGAATATTCATCAATAACGTTCCATTGTCATGGTTACTGATTGCTCCTGTTTGGCTGATCATGACTTAAGACCATTGTTAGAATATTTGAATTTTTATTCAAAATAATTAAATATCTTCTGATTGCTATTAATCTTCGGTATTCTTATTTAAGTATGAGATATTATCACCACTGTTTGTATTTTGTTTCAAAGATTAATTTAACATCCCATAAGGTTGTGTTGGCTTATGCATTATGTTTTGACAGTTATGTCGGTATTATTTAATTACATTTCTTTTTTATTTTCTGACCTAAATTTATCTCTTAATATGGTTCACTAATTATTATTTACTATTTACTTGCCTTGGATTTGCTATTATCATAGTACAATTCTTACAATTTGTTGTTATTGGTTTTATACAGTTAGGCATTGCATAGGCCTAAGCAGTAATTGTCTATTTTTCCATATATTATACTAATTACACATTATTTTACTTTCATACATCTTTTGTTTGTGTTACAAATGATTTGTTTGATTGCTGAATTGTTTTGGATCTGTTTTATAATATTTGCTTGTTTTCTTTAGTTTACATATCCTGGTTGTCTATTATGTTCTAATTGCTTTCCTAGTATTACTAGATTGATGTGAATTTACCTTTTTTCTTATTTATATTGCTATGGTTTATAATTGGTCTATGATTCACCATTCTCTATAAAAATATAACATAACATTTAGGTTTATGGACTGCATAACTCTTCAGCCATATTCCTACTTATAAACTTAATCAAACAATTCTTTAACAGTTATTATGCTACTCTTGTTTACAATTTATTACTTCTTATTTATTTTTTATGTGTGTTAAACATCATCACACCATTTACTTTATTTACCTAATTAACTATCCCCTTGAACATAGGGTATTTATTAGTGTTGCGGATTTAATCGGTTAGTCGAACCGATTAACCGATTAAAATTTGAACTTCGATTAATCAATCAAAACTACTTAATCGAGTAATAGAGTCGATTAAAATTAATCAGTTGTTGAAATTTTCTTTTATGAGAAGTTGAAGCTTGTCCACCAAATACCTGAGTTATGTCTTGTCTCTTGAACGAGAGTCCCGTTATTTTAAGTCATTTAGTACTGCTGGAAGTTCCCAGAAAAACACTGAAATAGAAAGAGTGGTGTAGTTGCAGTGGTTTTCAAAAGCCAGGTAGCGGCATGTCAGATTTAGTCCGTGTACGATAAGATCTACAATAGAAGGCTGAGTCAGGTGCCTACTACTAATTGTCTGAGAGGGGGTGAGTATGCTAAAAATAAGAGTCCCACAAGATCCTGTACTCTCATCCTAACAATGGGGGACCTATAGTATAGTAAAATTGAAAGTTAAGGGAATATGCGTAGAAACCAATTTAAGAATTTATGGATGGACGAGTCCACTTAGAAATTGTGAATGGCGGGAGGGTACCGGAGAATCAGCTGGTATGCAAGTGAAGGTGTCGCCAACTTTGCGTGTGATGTTTTAGTTACCCGTACATTCTTAGTTATTGTGTAACGTACTATCTCAGTCGTGCATTTGTTATTATTATTTCAATTTATTTTTAATTATATCGTTGTTTTACAGTCACTCATTTTTATTAGTTATTTAATTTTTTAGTTAATTTCTATTGGTAGTTTTTATTCTGTAATTACAATTACGTATTATTATAATTATTATTATAAATACGTATTATTGTAATTATTTGTGTTATCATCCAGTAACGAGATTTTTAAAATGGATACTTTTCCTTCAACCAGCAAAGACAGGAAAGTTATTCATAGTCAAGCATGGCAAGTTATAATACACAGTTGTTTGTTGTCCAGGATTAAAAGATTCTTGCAATTAAATTAATACGAAGAATGCGTTCCTTTGTGTAACGAGAAACTGTAGAGATAGTCGCGTGTAATTAAGGAGTGGAAGTGTACAGTTTGCAAATTCCGTTGCGATAAGAACGGTCAGAAAGGCTGTAGTTTTTTACGTCTCAGCAGTACACAATGACAGACCAAACAACACTCTGTGCTGTTATTTTAAACTTACAAATATAAATACATAATTTATTATTTAATTCCACCTACCTGTTAAAAAATTTTCTTGGTCCAGGATTCTGTCACACGAACGTAGGATGCAAGTATGTTTTACGGGTTATGTAAATTACTTATACAACTCATTATTTGAAGAGAATTAAAATTTTATTTCTTTACTTTAGGAAAGAAAACTTTTGTCAGACTATTTCTTCAAAATTTGAAATGAAATACAAGCATAATGGTTTTCCGCTATTCGCTACCTGATTGAGACAATTACTATTTTATCTTATGTTAACATCTTACCTTAATTTAATACAGACAGCCCAGCCTGCTTTTACACCCGCACATTCACACTAATTTACATCATTAAAATTGTTTCCCCTTTACTTAGATAGGCCCCATTTTTACTCAAGATTACTTATATATTTGTTGGATACATTACGCAGTACCCTTGCCGGCAACGATTTACGATTTTCATTTTCTTCCGATAACTGTTCTCACTTCCGCATTTTTTGAAAACTGTATTCACATTTACTTGATACTGAAATTCTATTGTTGAGCCCGGGTTGGCGGGCTGCCTGCGCAGGCGAAAGTCTGTAACGGACTGGGAGCATCTATCTGTTCCCCACTACTTGATAATTTTAGTTAAAACGACGGACACCGATGCCTTCTATTTCTTCGCCACTGCTGTGTCACATTCAACACACGTGGTTTTCTGTGTGTTTGACGTGGATGACATTTGGTAAGCACTGGTTGACGTCACAAAAGAGGTTGGGCTTAGACTTACATCCGTCGTTTTGAGACCATGTGCGTCCAAACTTTCGTCTCTAAGCCATTTTGAGTTTTACTACCGTGGCGTCGTCTGCGCACCTGCTGGTGTGGTGCTTTTGGGTGCAGGTGTCACACAAATGTAAAGTTCTTAGAATCGACGCCGGGCACATTCTTTTGTAAAGGTTGCACAACAACTATTGCGTATTGTTCCTTGGTCCGCGCAATGCTTTTATTTCCACATGTGGACTGGCCACACAGATGGACAATGAATTTAAAATATTTTATAATAAATCCCTAAAATTAATAAAATATAAAATCCTTTTATTTGACCCGTTACAATACCCCCCAATGAGATATCTTCTGCCGAAACAGAAGAAATCTTATTGGTAAAACCCCTAAGAGGACCGGTGAGGATATGGTGCCAACAACCCCCTTTAGCTCTTATACTTCATGGGTAAACAACCCCCCTGGTTCGGCGACTACGGCCGCATCTGAACGAGATCACTGGACTTCTCTGTACGAGATCCCAACACCATAAAATCGAACAAGACACGCACCACAGCGCACCTCACCTTCTAACATGCCGCCCCAAAAAATCCAAATCCTTGGTCTATATCATGCCAGATCCTCAACCGATATGTTTCCCCTTATCATGCACACTGGGCTGCCTTTAGCAGTTACTGGGCTTGTACACACACTTATTGCTACATCCTATCAAATCTTCTCAAATTTATGAGTTTCCTTTAAATCAAAACCAAATCTATATTACCATTAATCTCAAAAATCAAAATACAAATCTTTTATCTGGATTGAATAATTCTCTTCGTTATTATTGATAATTAGAATACAAATAAATTGAACATTTATTAAAGACATGAACTTCCTTATCCTAACATGTGATTATACATATACCCTAAACAATACAATTCAATAGAAAAACACTAGTAATACACACAAACGATAATATAATCATAATCCCAAAACATCAATTAGATGGCAGGCATAAAATCAATTTTTTTTTTTTTTTTTCAAAAAAAAATTAAATTTATTAAAATATATTTTTTCTCAATATTAAAATTATTTAAATTAATTAAGAAACAAAATTGGCATCACTTCATTGCCAAAATAGGTCTAGTATAGAACATCACCCATCAGCTGATCAAACTGGGTCAAGTCAAGAACCTTGACCTACATAAGTTACATCATAACATACATTGAACCTCTTTAGAATTCTATCTTTAAACACAAAAACACAATAAAATAAAACATTTAAAATAACAAAATATTATTATGATTAACAATAAAATTGATATTTAAATTACTCAAAATAAACACTTTATAACTTTACTTTATTCTCAAATTCTATTAAAATTGTCACTTGTTTCAATCAAAATTTTATATTTTACTATAACTTTCTTTATTTAACAATCGCATTCTCCATTAGTTTGGGTGATTTAATTATTTATAATAACTCGATATACCACTTGATATGTATACACATATAATCCTTACCACTCTGACTCTAATACCACTAACAGCTTTAACTAAACATGACACCCATCTCTATCAAAACATCTATCAACTACTCTCTAAACCCAACTTACTACTAAACACAATCCGCATCATTCTCTCGTTATAAAAAAAAAATACTCTCTAACCCTTTGTACTTAGGATGTGTGTTCCCCCCCCCCCAAAAAAAGCTCATTCCCTTAATCTGGTTCCTGGATTCTACCTAAGGCAACCCCTTCCGGCTCTAAACGGCCCCTTCCCGTCCCAACCACTTTTGTTGTGGACTCCTACACTACACTATCCCCTCTTACAAAATTACCATCCCCTTATTACCATTCTCAATACATCACTTCAACTACAACAAAATATCATCATTTACTTATTACCTCAATATATCAATCATTACTTTACATATATTCCCCATAGCTACTGTGTCAACATCAATACTTCTCAAATTCTACATTACATTAATTCATAACAACATTTTCATCTCTATTATCACTTTAAACTCAACTTGGACTGATCTACATGTCCCAATAAAATATTAATCACCCAGAATCTTACCTTTTACTATCTTTCACAAATCATTAAAATCTTAACTTTATCAAATTACTTTCCTCATCATTTAAAATAACATATTTAACACCTTAGAATTATTATATCCAAACATCAGTTACCTTGAAAATTGACAGACATTAATAAGTGACATTTTACAGCGGATCAGCTGACTTTCTTAGCAAGGTGAATGACCTTACTACAAACACATTTCAAAATTATACAAATTATATGACATACCTATTTTTATCAATCCTTATCTCTAACACAATAAAATAATACATTTATAAAACAGAATAAGCACAGTATAATAATCATAAGAACACCTATTTATCAAAGCATAATACAAGCGTTTAATTAGTGCAAAATTGATTTATCATTTTACGTTATGAAATTTAAATTCGTTGCTCACCTGAGCAACCCCCCAAACCACACACACTATTGTTTTGTTCTGTTGGACTGTGGCGCCCATTGGCCTCCACAAAGACGGCATAGTTGGAGGAATTGACATCTCCTTGTCCTTGCTTCGGCGTTACATTTGAACGGTTTAGATATTGACATATCTTCATTTTATAATTACACGCCCTTAAAACGGGTCTACCACCTGGCTCTGCTGTCCCTCCTCGGACAGAGTGGCAGCCGCTGTTCCATAGTTTCCGGGATTTCCCCTAGTTTCACCCCCCTGTTAATTTCTAATATCAACCAATTTCAAGCCAGCTATGGTCAAGGGACTTGATTATGGCCATAGCTGACCACTAGCCAAAACCGCGATTTGTGCTGGTAAGGCAGTAATCGCCCGAAAAGTCGGGGAAATCATCTTTACCTTCAAGCATGTTACACTCGTCATTAACTGCACGGCACGAAAGTCTATCAAGATACAATATGAAATTGTACAAAAAAATGTGCCGTGCATTTTCGCCATTTCGGCCTCCGATGGAGGTAACACTCCCTGTTACCCCCAACCCATTCCGCTATCTACTGTAGCACATGCCACCACAGCAATAGCCCACTAATAACTAACTTAAAACTTTATATAAAACATTATAACGTGAAATTTTCATTAATTCTTTTATCCATCATCATTTAAATCATTCACCACTTTCTACAATTAGATTCCTTAAAATTTTCAAATGTATTATTAACATTTATTTTACATCGTATTAAATTATTATCTCAAGCTATTTTCATTATTGAAGTTAAAATTCTTTCATTTGAGTTAAACACCTGTAAACATTTTATTCCATCTGACTTGTATTATAAAATTTTATACTTACAGTACATTATTCACCTACTGACATAAACACAAAATATACACACCAAATTACCTCCACGTAACCTCTGAAACATTTAACAACAGTGTCATTTCATATCAAACAATTTCACATTTATCTATTAATTACCATCAAATTCACATCTCGTAAAATAATTTAAATCCATTAGGAAATTCAATTATATAACTTTAACTCAATCACAAATATTTAAACATTTCAAATTATTTTAATTAAACTAATTATTGAAAACAACATTTTTAATTACTCTCACCAAGTACAATCACTACTATTCATTTATTATCTTCTTCACAATTATTTTTGTTATTTATTTAGGCTGCAAAATATTAATATTATTATTATCATCACAACAATTTCTACTACATACATACATTGTTTACATAACATTTTGCCATACACACAATTAAATTCACTAAACATTTATTTACAATTCTTCATCATTAATTAGTCAAATTTATCTCACTTCAATGTCCAAGGTTGCGAGGTCTGACCATAAAACAAAATATTTAAAATTGTCCATTTATTGCTTTACTGTTTAACCTCCATCGTCAAAAATTAGTCTTTGTTTCAAATAACAATTTTCAATTTCAGTTACACACATATGGCTATATTGTGTGTCATAACCATAAAATTTCAGTTTATTCCTTTCATCATAATAATCATATACCAAGTCAACATTATGTATTTCTGTCCAGTCTCCATTAGTAATTATATTCAATATCGGGTCAGTTGCTTTTTCATCATAAATTAAATTACTCTTGTTTAAACACACTTCTAACATTTCTTTCCACTCATCATAATCTCTCTTTAATTCATATAATTCTATCTCTCTCTCAACACACAACTCTCTATCTAAATCTCTCTCATCATAACACCATCTCACATTTTCAATATCATTCCATATTCATTAAATAGGGTCTCTTGCCCTCCAATAATAACACTTGTGAACACTCTGGTTCATCATAAATATGGGGAAAACTTACCCTCTGCCCCCATTCTACCACTATACTATCTTTCCACTTTCTCTCTGACTCATAAACACACATTAACATTCCATTATTACATTCTACAACTTCATCAGTACTCTCACTATTTATTTTCAATGTATCACTCTCTGATACTACCTTTTCAATTTCATTCCCATTCTCAATGTTATTTTTATTATTTTCGACATCATCATTATCATTTGTTAACTTATTCTCTAGTACCACATTTTTATACACTTGTTTTTTACTGACTCTACCATTTTCTCTATACTCCGTTCTAATCTGTTACAGCTGGTTTCTATTATCTCATTGGTATTCTCAAAATGTTTATTAATTTCATTAATTTGATTTTTTAATTCATCGAATTTATTATTTTGTACCTCTAATTTGGTGTCAAAAACATTGCTTAATTTAATTTGTTCATCTAACTTTACATCAAATTTATTTAACATTACCCTCTGTTCACTGAAACTAGTACACAACATTGTATTTTTCTCTAAAAGCAATTGGATCATTTTCATCATATCTTGATCCTCAGATTTTTTAATCGGGACTGGTGTTGAATGAATTACTTCAGCCATAATTTTCGACTCAGTTCCGGTTAATTCTATATTTATTTGGTTTTCGTTTTCAATGTCAGTTAAGCTGACATTCTCGTTATTATCTGCCATTTTTTGTATTGTAAATTTACTAATTTTCTTAGTTTTTTATGTAACCGTTATTTAACCTTCAAACCATACTTGCATCTTATTCGTAGGTGTGGTTTTTACATTAAATTTTGATTTATAAAACTGTCCCTGTTCAGAAGCCATTGTGCTAGTATTTTAAACTTACAAATATAAATACATAATTTATTATTTAATTCCACCTACCTGTTAAAAAATTTTCTTGGTCCAGGATTCTGTCACACGAACGTAGGATGCAAGTATGTTTTACGGGTTATGTAAATTACTTATACAACTCATTATTTGAAGAGAATTAAAATTTTATTTCTTTACTTTAGAAAAGAAAACTTTTGTCAGACTATTTCTTCAAAATTTGAAATGAAATACAAGCATAATGGTTTTCCGCTATTCGCTACATGATTGAGACAATTACTATTTTATTTTATGTTAACATCTTACCTTAATTTAATACAGACAGCCCAGCCTGCTTTTACACCCGCACATTCACACTAATTTACACCATTAAAATTTTGTCCCCTTTACTTAGATAGGCCCCATTTTTACTGAAGATTACTTATATATTTGTTGGATACATTACGCAGTACCCTTGCCGGCAATGTGGCGTCTCTCCGATCTCGTGGCACCTCACTTACAAAATTCGTTCTATTTGTCCGAAACAATTTACAATTTTCATTTTCTTCCGAAAACTGTTCTCACTTCCGCATTTTTTGAAAACTGTATTCACATTTACTTGATACTGAAATTCTATTGTTGAGCCCGGGTTGGCGGGCTGCCTGCGCAGGCGAAAGTCTGTAACGGACTGGGAGCGTCTATCTGTTCCCCACTACTTGAAATTTTAGTTAAAATGACGGACACCGATGCCTTCTATTTCTTCGCCACTGCTGTGTCACATTCAACACACGTGGTTTTCTGTGTGTTTGACGTGGATGACGTTTGGTAAGCACTGGTTGACGTCACAAAAGAGGTTGGGCTTAGACTTACATCAGTCGTTTTGAGACCATGTGCGTCCAAACTTTCGTCTCTAAGCCATTTTGAGTTTTACTACCGTGGCGTCGTCTGCGCACCTGCTGGTGTGGTGCTTTTGGGCGCAGGTGTCACACAAATGTAAAGTTCTTAGAATCGACGCCGGGCACATTCTTTTGTAAAGGTTGCACAACAACTATTGCGTATTGTTCCTTGGTCCGCGCAATGCTTTTATTTCCACACGTGGACTGGCCACACAGATGGGCAATGAATTTAAAATATTTTATAATAAATCCCTAAAATTAATAAAATATAAAATCCTTTTATTTGACCCGTTATAACTCAGATATGTTTATAAAACATTCTGATATGTAAAAGAATGTAAATTGTCACATCTCACAGCGACTCCCTCCACATACCCTTTCCCCTCCGACCTTAAGCGTTTCGTGCATTTCCATGCCCTTAACTTTCAATTTTGCTATAATAGTAACAGTTGGACAGGTGGCGTGTTACAGTGTGTTTTTTCAGGTGAGGAAAACTTGCGTTTTTCAAAGAGGCTACTTTTTGTGTGTGTGTTTCCTGATACCGTGCGTGAAATCTGTGTTATGGCGTACGAAGACTTACGAGGAAGACTCGGTGGAAGTTTTGGATATAAATTGAACGACAGTGGTAAAGTGACGGACAGGAAAACCGTTTTCTGTAAGCTTTGTGGGAAATCATTTAGCTACTGCGGTAGCACTAGCAGTTTGCAATACCATTTAAAACACGTCCATCCTTTACAAAGTGTTGCTGAATCATCTGTTGTTAATGCAAGTTCATCTCAGTCGAACTTGAATCATTTCATAGTGAAACCAATCTCTTCATTAAAGGAGGCTGAACTAACAAATAAAATTGTGAAATGGATAGTAAAAGTGTCGACCTATCAATCTAATTTCGGATGAAGGGCTAAAAGAAGTTTTAAGGGAAGCTGTAGGTAGTAGTTCTTATAATCTTCCATCTAGAGACGTTGTAACAACACGGATTGAGAAACTTTATGATGTCGAACGATCCAAGCTGCTAGACAAACTAAAAGAAACTGAATTTGTTGGCCTAACAGGTGATTTCTGGACACCGATAGCAAATCAAGGTTATTTGGGTGTTAGTGCTCATTGGATTGATTCTAACTGGGCGTTCTGCAGCGCTGCTTTAGAAGTGAAACATGTGGTGGAGAAACATAGTGCAGCAAATTGTACGGAAGAATTCGAACAAGTTGTGTCTGACTGGAATCTTCAAAGTAAAGTAGTTGCAATATGTACAGACAATGCCAGGAATATTGTTCTTGGTGTCGAAAATTCGATATACGATAATGTTAGGTGCACTGGTCATACCCTGCAATTAAGTCTGAATACAGCAATTGAGAATGCGTCTATAGATAAACTGCTTTCCAAATGTAGAAAAATGGTGGGTCATTTCAAGCACAGTCCTTATTTAGAAAATCAGCTATGCCAAAAACTGAAAGAACTTAATATTCCGCAGTGCAAACTGAAACAAGATATAATCACCCGATGGAATAGTACGTGCCTTATGTTCGAGTCTCTTCTGGAAGCCAAGGAAGGAATTGTAGCTATAATGTCCACCAATCCATCAAACATCATTCCATTAACTGAAGTGGAATGGGAAATGACACAAAAAATGTATAAATGTCTTAAACCATGTTTGGAAATATGTGATTTTCTTGGAGGAAGTAAATATGTGACGGCAAGTGTTGTACTACCCGCCATAACTCATTTAAGAGTAAGTCTAAAATTTACCGACACGGATCCTGGTTACGTTACTCGATTCAAAACAGCTCTGTTAGATGATTTAACGGAAAGAGTAAATGCCTGGCCTAAAATAGAAATGTATCAAGAAGCTACAGCTCTTGATCCAAGATTTAAATATTTGAAATGTCTTCCAAAAGAAGCAAGAGAATTAGTGTGGGACAGAATTTCCAATAAAGTTGTGACCACTGCACAAACAGAAATAAAACAAAATGTGAAGAAAAGAAAACTTGTGTTTGAAGAAGACGATGATGACAAGAGGGAAGAAACAGCTCCATTAACACCGCTCGCAACAGAGGTTGATGTCTACAGATCTGTGGCAGAACTGGATGATGACTTTGCAGACCCCTTACTGTGGTGGAAAACACATTCCATTTAGCTTCCACTTCTTTCATCTGTAGCGAAAAAATTGCTCTGCGTTCCAGCTACATCGGTTCCGTGCGAACGAGTGTTTAGTGACGCAGGCAATATTGTTACTAAAAGTAGAGCTTGAGCCGGACCATGTGAACACACTCACATGCTTAAAATCCTGGTTAAAGCAGTACTGACTAGGTGAGTCTAATGTTATACCATATCCTTACCTTCAAATTCATATTTGTCACTTAGTCTCCAGATAACAGTTCATACTATTAAATCTGTTCATACATATTATAATTCTAATATCATTATTATTTGAATGTAATCCATGCTGATATACTGATTTTATAAGTTACTTAAAAACAAAAAAAACAAAAGTAACAATTAGATATATCTATTAAAATTAAATTTGTAAGCCATTAGTATGATAATTTTTTAGTACCCAAACTCGATTAATCGATTAAACATTCTTGATTAACCGATTAAATATTTTGATCGATCGACAGCACTAGTATTTATTGATGTTGCATTTCTATTATTTACTCTATTTCCCTATTCTAATATAAACTTTATTCTCTATCCATGGTAACACTAACATTTAACTCTTCCTGGGATTTTTCCCTGAATATCCTTATATTCCTTATCTACAATCAATCTTAATCCTAATATTAATGATATCCTTAATTGCTAACACTGCACCTTTAATCTTTAGTGTTTCTCACTGATTTCTTGGTGTTTTTTCCTATCATAAATATGTATTGGTTTTATCAAGTGCTCATGATACAGTTCGCTGTTTAATTTGGTCTTTTTGGAATGAAGATGTTTAATTTCTTCTTTCATCCACACTTTCTGAGCACTATGCATCTGCTAAAACCAATACACGCCCAAGCTCCCGCGCTTAACGGCCTTCCAAAAATACACAAGGAGAATATGCCCATACGTCCTGTGGTTAATTTTACCACAGCACCTGGGTATAAGGTAGCTAAGAAACTTTTACAGATCTTGAAAAGTAATATTAAAATAGACATTAACCACAGCGTCAGAAATAATACTGAGTTTGTGGACAGAGTGAAATCGATAGTAGTATTACCACAATATAAGTTAGTGTCCTTTGACGTTACGATCCTTTACACTAATGTCCCTGTGCCCCAAACGATCGAAATTTTACAGAAAAACCTGGAGGATTCAGGCACTTTAGATCAGCAAAAAAATCCATGAACTTATCGCGTTGCTAAGAATAATGTTAGGCCAGAATTATTTCACTTTTGATAACCGATTTTTTGCGCAGGACGACAGCCTCGCAATGGGATCGCCACTCAGTGGTTTCTTGGCAGATCTTTATCTTAACCATTTTGAAAATGAACACATATTATCGCATAAAAACAAGCTTTACAAAAATATCATCTCATACATTCGGTATGTGGATGACACGTTCCTTGTTATTAATAGCACGCATAGACAAATAGAAACCTTGAGTAAATACGTAAATAGTATACACCCAAAACGTTCACGTTGGAGATGGAAAATAACAGTAGCCTAAATTTTCTGGACATAACGGTGCGGAAAATAAATAATTTATTTAGGTTCAACATCTATAGGAAACCAACCGCCTCAGATATTACTATTCACGCTTCTTCATTTCATCCATTTGCACAAAAAATGGCATCATTCAACTCGTTGGTTAACAGATTACTAAAAATTCCGTTAGAGGCGGAAGACTACATTGATGAGCTTAATATGATAAAGTATATCGCGGTGGCCAACGGTTACAGTAGTACAGTTATAGACAAAATAGTAGCGAGGCAGAAGAAGAACATATATAAAAATAGAAGCATAAACAAAACACACAACAGTGACACTAAATATATACCAACGGAATTTACAAATCTTTTGCCTAATACTATTAAGAACATTTTTAAAAAACACGGTTTCGCAGTTTCTTTCAAAACGAATAATTGTATTTTGAACGCCTTGAGACCAATGACCAACAGACTAGTAGAAAACTGTTCGGGTATTTATAAAATAGAATGTGAGGACTGCAACAATTTTTATATTGGACAAACGGGCAGGAAATTTCTGGATAGGTACAGAGAACATCTCCCTAGAGGTGATATCCAGAAGATAAAATCAAACTTTGCCTTGCATATAGTCAACCAGAACCATAATTACTCGAGTTTTCAAAGTAGCTTCAGGCCGTTACATTTCTGTAAAAAGGGCAGGCTTATGGACGCGCTGGAAGAATTTGAAATTTATAAGGCCTCAAAAACCCAAGGTAATCAGCTCTTGAATGACAAGCTTTCTTTTAAGTCCAACGGACTGTATGACACAGCCATACGCGTGTTGGAACAACACATAGATAGAGGTAGATATAGTGCGACGCGTGTTGATTAGTCGCTCGCGAGGTCTCATACGATGCGCATCATGTAGTGATGTAATTGTATACACGCGGTACTATGACTTTATGTGCTGGATTGATGTGCGAGTGAAAGTTTTTATTTGTATTTTATTAATTTGACGTACTCTATGTGAGTGATTTTCGTTTTTACCAACCTGATGATGGGACCATGAGTCCCGAAACGCGTAGTTGTTAAAATCAATGAAGTTGCAAGGAGGAGCACCAGTGTACCCGGATACACGAGGTAATATTAACTATAATTAAAGCCATTATGTTGTCTGTCACCTTAGGGGAACAACGTAACGTTTGAAAGGAAAATTATGTTAAGGTGGAATATAGCCAAACAGAGGTTAACAAAAGTGCATTTCTACTAAGCTCTTGTGTTACACATCACAGTCTGTCCACAGTGCTTCAAGTATATACTTATACTTCAACACATCATTTTTTTTGTATGTTGTAGCATGATAATAAAAAGCCTGGGTTATGTGTGAAATTTTTACTTCTAGGGGCTGTGTACTTTGAACGAGATTATGCATGACCAAGATAAAAAAATTCTTCTTTTTGAGAGTTAACGTTTTTGTGGAAAATATGACTGTTCGTATTCATATGTCGTTCATATTCAATATGATGTTGATATTGGTATCATCAACCAATAAATCAAGGAATTGTAAAAATGATTCAAAGTCAATTACTATAAAATGAAAACATCCAATATTTGCTACTCTATGCTGAACAAAAGATACATTTGTTTCACTTAAATTTATAAAGAATCCCTAAACATACATTCTGCGAGTATAGAATATTATATCAAAATAGAATATTATAAGAATACTGTAGAAATGTAGACTATCAGGAATATATACGTTACAGTAGGCAACAAAGAATTGGTGGAACATAATACCACTTAAAAAATAAATAAATTTCAGCTTACATAGAAGAAATTGTTGTACCTAAGACTTACAAAGTGCCATTTAGCTGCAATTGTATGGCCACCTCTGATAAAATGTTCACCATATTTACAACATATTGGTGAGAAGAAAATATTTTTTTCCTACTTTAAAAATATACACAACTTTAAACCAAAAACAATTTTATGCTCTTTATGTATTTTTTTATCATAAAACCCTTGCACAAAATTTAGGCGCATCTATGGAACGATTCGTAGGTACCTGAAAAATAAAATACAGAAGGATACCCGAATGAAATTTTATAAAACTGTGGCTGTCCCCACATTCCTGTATGCTAGTGAGATATAGACTCTTGGTAAAAGGGACTTGCAGAGGATTCAGGCAGCTGAAATGAAATTTCTAAGAGGGGCTCAAGTTTGTTCTATCTTGGATCGGAGAAGGAATGAGGATATTAGACGCGATTTAAACATTGTATCATTGCACCAGAAGGTTTAAGACCACAGAAGGATATGGTGTGAACACTTGAATCACATGTCTGATAACCGTCTACCTGTGGCTCCCTTGGGTTATCACCCTACGGGGAAGAGAGATGTCGGTAGACCAAGAAGGAGATGGGTTCCAGGACAAATCTGAAGCCTAGTCCTTGGAATGGTGATGATGATAAAACGCTTACAAGTTGTAGATCTTGTAAAAGGCTATTCAAAATGTCTGAAGCTTTTAAATTGTGTGATTTTTTTAACAGTATTCAGCATTTTTCAAGTCCTTAGGTAGTTGCAAGTAAAATAATCACTATCAATCTAAAAATAGATATATGTTTTAAAATTACTTTATGAATAAATAAAAATGGCAAATTTAATATAATATTATGATCATAAATTTTTGGGACTTGTTCATTTTATTTGTATTGATTTACATTGATTATGTAGTTCATATGCTTCATAATTAAAGGAAGTGTTAGTGTTGCTTATTTGACTCACTGAATAACTGAATTAGTTTTTTTATTGAATCAAGTTTTCAGGTTGCAAACGACAGTTCTGTATTCTATTATTTCAATGTTATTGAATCAGTCAGCTAACTGCTAAATCGTAACCCAGTTCTAAAAACTGAAACTTAATGTATACATTTCTTACAGTAGATGCTTACATACAATTACTTTATTTATGTTATTTGCCCTACGCTTATGGAACAAAACCTTGTTTAGCCTGGTGTTACTTTTTGGAACAAAAAATATAGAGATTCAATAAACAAACAATCATTGTAGTATGCTTAATACAATCATTTTTGATGTTTAATGTTTGTATGCTTGTAGGACACTTTGGGAGTAAATGGAATTACAAAAGTACTGAACCAGCTGATGCATTCCTATATTAAAGAGGAACGTATGTTCTGTAGTGCAGCTACATTATTGTGGTTGTTTGCTCAAGATGCGTCTAAAGCTACTGTAAGTATTGAATTTACACATTTCACTGATTTTGTATCATTTCAAAGTTGTATATAGTAAAACGACAGTCTACACTGTGTTACAACATCACAGAACAATCTACGTTTGTCAAATGTGCCAGAAGAATCTCGATGTAATGCTTGTGGCGTACGTGCTTGCCAACGCATTTTCTAGACGGTGCGAGAATTGGCGCAGCCGCGCGGACTGTGTCAAGGCCGTAATTAATTACATAGTACACTGGCGCTAAGACGCAATTAGGAATGTTCTTATCTGTGAGCGTGGTATAACTACATGGCGGCAGCGGCCTTAGTAGTCAGTGTAGCAGCGATATATTTACATTGCGGTTTGAGTTATAGTCGCGATATATTACTGTGTGTGTTCAAGTGGTTATTAGTGAAGTGTTGCGTTTTATAATCGGGCGGTATAATTGTAATACAATTGTGTTTAATATTAGTGACATTTTATTTGCGTGTGAACAATTTTTATTTGATTTGTTATAAGAGACTGTGTTGTTAATTACGAACTGTTAACTGTGAAAGTTAAAGCTGGTGATTAGTGACTTAATTGGTGTCTTGTACTGTATTTTGCTGTTTCCCACTGTACCTATGACGATTGAGTAGACCATCGTAACAGTGGTGTCAGAAGTGGGATAGAACGGTTAACAGTGGAAACAGTGGACACTTTGTATAAGACGAGTGGATTTTGTAATTAATCGGAAAACAATGGATGCCGGTCAGATGATGGAAAATTTACAGGCGTTGCTGCTACAGACGGAGAGATGACAAAAAGAAGAACGAAGACAGGAAAGAGAAGAGGCTGAGGAACGTCAGAAAGCACTAATGCTAGAAACAGAAGAAAGACAAACAAAAAGAGGAAAATAAGCAGCAGGCAGAGGAATGTAAACATGAAGCAAGTGACATCAAAGCATTAATTCATGAGCAAAAGCAGATGCAAGAACATACTACCGCAGAATTGGGTCTCCTACGTGGTGACATAGGTGAATTATGAGGTGAGCTCAATAATCAGATTACCAGAATATATGACGTAGAAGAATCCATGTCAAATAAAATAGCTGAAGTAGAAAAATCTGTCTTGACTGTGGAAGAAGCTATGTCAACAAAAATATCTACAGTAGAAAATTCAATGGCAAACATAAGAGAACAAATTAAAATTGAAATTGAGCAGTGCTTGAAGATACAACCAAAACAACTTTGTGAACAGACTGCACCAATGATAAAGACAGAAAATAAATTAATAGAGAAAGTCACTTTGCTTGCAGTAGGGACAGTTCATGTCAAAGCTCCAACCTTTTACGGAAGCAGTCACTGGGCAACGTACCTCCGCCAATTTGAAGCTGCTGCATGCGCAAATAATTGGACAGAGAAAGACAAGGCAGTCTCACTCGTTCTTGCATTAAAAGGACCCGCGGCAGAATTACTACAGAAAGTGCCACCTGACAGTCAGAACATCTATGCCGAGTTGATAAAAGCTCTAGAATTATGGTATGGTGATAAACATTTGCGAGATGTGTACTGCACCCAATTAAGAGCAAGGCGACAGCATTCCGGGGAGAGCCTTCAAGAGTTTGAAACAAGTATCGACAGAATATTTAGACTGGCCTATCTTGAAGCGCCAGAAGATTTTCGAACGAGTTTTGTGATGCAGACATTACTGCCGGTGTCCGAGACAACGAACTACAGCAAGTGTTACGAATGGCAAGACACCAGAACAGTGCGGACGCCCTGGTACATGCTTTGCAATTTGAGCCCGCCAAATCAGCGTTCTGGTTGGACAAGTCATAAACATCGCGATGGCACAGACGCTGAGGAAGAAGAACAAGGAACACAGACTCGACGGTCGGCGCCACAGAAAATAAGAAAGGATGGAGGACCGAAGTGTTATAGATGTGGGAAACCTGGACATCTACAACAAGATTGTCGGGTTAGAATTCAGCAGCAGGGAAATGAGCAATAGTTGGTACAATGGGGCGTGTGCTGACTAACTGGAAGAATGAAGCCCCTAGACAATACGCAATTTCTACACTTCTGAAAAACAGCAGGAGCTTGGTAGTTACCGGATTTGTTCAAGAAAGGCCAACCTCGATTACAGTTGACACAGGCGCAACAGTTTCTATTGTGCATCCCGACGTGGTGAAAGATCTCAACCAATCTGGTGCGCTTGCAGCTTACGAACAGCTACTGGACGGCCTGTAAAAGTGTATGGAAAAGTGGAGATACACCTACACCTCGGTCGACTTGAGTTTAATCATCAAGTACTTGTTGCAAACATTGTGGTTGAAGCCATTCTTGGTGTAGACGTTATGAACGCATACGGATTCATAGTTGACCTCAGAAAAAAAGTCTTGAGAATCGGAGGCGAAGAGGTAATGCTATCAACAATGACGACAGCAGAAAAATCGATGGACGTCATAAACCAACTGGCTGTAACTGTTCCGCCAAACTCCGAAAAGATCATCATGGTTAGGAGCGATGTAGATACTAGGGGCAACCAGTGCTCTATATTCGAACCCCAGGTAGTCAGCACACCGGGCATACTAATTGCCAGAATAATTAAAAATTACATTATTAAACGTCTTGCGACTTCTCCTTATTTTGTCCTGATGCGTTTCAAAACCTAAGGTTTTATCTTCAGAGGATAATCACTTCCGTCGTCAAACGTTAAAAATTAATGACAAAATGACACACATACACATAATTTACACTACACACTTGGGCCTTTTCACATCGCACAGTGCGCACTGTATGAAGGTCCAGTTCATACTGTCAAACTTATCAGAACTCAGGTCCAAGGTGTATATTTATTAATGTTATGCAGTATTGTCTTGTGTCTACGTACACCATAAAATATGTAGCACAAGAAATGGATTCAGTAGCACATTAATAGATACACTATTGAAGAAACATTTAAAAAACAAACAATAATAAAAATAAACTTAAAATTTATAGAAACACTAATAATGTGAAATATATATCAACAGAGTATACAAATATAGTGCCGCTTATTTTAAAAAACAATTTAAACAAGTTTGACTTCCAAGTGATTTTCCATACCAATAATAACTTACAAAAAATGCTTAAATCAACAGACAAAATACCTATAGAGAAACAAACAGGTGTATACAGGCTATCATGTAATGACTGCAACAAGATATATATATAGGCCAAACTGGCAGACGGTTTCAAGAGCGGTTTAAGGAACCGCTAATTTTGCCAAAGAGCAAAATTACAAAGTTAGAACATATTAAATCCAACTATGCTCGTCACCTCATGGAGTCCAACCATGGGTATACAGATTTTGACACTAATTTCAAGCCCTTACATTATTGTGCCAAGGGACGTCGAATGGACACACTCGAGGAATACGAGATTTACAAGGCATTTAAAACCAATCCTGGAAATGTTCTAACCGATCAGTTATCTTTCAAAACACATTACTTATTTGATACAGCTCTTAAGTTCGAGACACAAGACAATACTGGATAACATTGATAAATATTGTAACGTAACAAAAATATGGTCCCCTACGTTACATAAATCAATTTATAAGTTTTAAAATAAAATTAAAAAAAAAATAATAATTATCCATACTCCTAAAAGGTCAGAAACCCAACCCATTATTGAATAAATGAATTATCCCCAATAAGAATACAAGGTAGAAAGAAAAAAATTAATAATGTTAATAAATATAAACTTCAAAGTTCAGTGAAAGGTGTAAACGATAGACATTGACAAATAATGTAAAAACTAACTTAGACTGTTTTATAAAAATTGATGATTTAAATGAGAGGAGAATGAGTAATTATTACATGATTTATTTCATAAAAATGTACCTGTTATTACGTTGTATCATGTTGTATTATTATCATGATAGTTATGTTATTTGTTGTGTGTAGCAAGTGGAGTAATTCTTTTAATAGGATACCAATTAACTAATTATTATGTGTTATCAATATATCATTATCGAGCTGTTGTTAAACTCATTAATTAATTACCAATTAATTTCATTTTATGTGTTATCAATATATCATTATAGAGCTGTTGTTAAACTTTATATATTTAAATGTTTGTATACATGTAATTAGTTAGTAGGCTGATTATAATTGTAAACTTGGCCAGAAAGGCTATAAAATTGTTAACGAGATACAAAAGGGTTTAGTGTAATCATATCATAAACAAATGAAGGATTCTATAATAATGCAGGTAGTAATAAATTAAAATCAGAAGTAGATAGAAATGTAATGATAGGCCTAAAAACCAGTAACATTGTATAGTAAGTCAGGTCAGAAAGGTTAGGTAAAGAAATTTGTAAAAAAATACTAAATAGAATCTAATGAGTTGGGAGAAGTTAATAATAATTGCTAATAACAGATAAATAAATTAAATTCTCAGAATGCAATAGTGCAATGATACCGATAGGTAATGTTTTGTAACAGAAAAATACTACTTGTTAGAGTAAGTAGATTAAGAGGAAATGACAGCAAAATATATATAATTTCGTAACAAACAAAATGTAAAAGTATAATAGGATAGAATGTAAATTAGTAAAGGATTATTTTGATGAGTGTAAGAACATTGTATGATAATGGTTATAGTATAATATATAATATCCAATTAGAAGAGACAGGATGGTTGTCAAGGACGACGAGAGATACTTTATAATATAAATTGGCGTTTCCAACGAGGAGCATATTTAAACATTTTTATACCTTCATTCAACCCACGAGAGATAAGTTATAATATAAATTGGCGTTTCCAACGTGGAACATATTTAAACATTTTTATACCTTTATTCATATACCTTGTAACGATACAATTAAGCCAAATCCCGTACCAGTGATAAAAAAGATAATTCTTGATATAAAAATACTTCATATAAAATAAAACTTTAAAAAAATGATTAAAATGTAAATATTTTGACACGACGTACGACGATATTACCCAACCCAAGTGATTGAGCCAACAACATAAACATAAAGAAGGGAACCACGTAACATACTCAAGAAAAAATATGATAGACAAAACAATGATGAACACAGAACTAAAGAAGAACCAGAGGAAGAGAACAGATCCCTACAATTAAACAGAATTTAAACCAGAAGAGAAGAAGAGGAAAACCGAACCAAGATGAAGACTATTGAAGATGAAGAAGAGGAAGAATGAAGAGGAGACAGGTTAAACACAAGGGGAAACTAACACACATATAAAGGGGAAAGATAGTATACTCAAGGATAGAATACGGTCAATAAACCTCGAATAATTATGTATTGATGAAACCAATATTATTGTTATCATTAAATTAACCTATATACCCATTTTAAAGACAATACAATTGTAAAGTAATGTAATATAGAAAAGTACGCTAACACAGTCAGAAAGGTTATATTTAATAAAAAACAACTAACCTCATATTATTAATAGTAAATATCATGCTAGAAAGAAATAGTGAGAAATGGTAGGAGAAAGTATAGGGATTACCCATTCAATAACACTCAATACAAAACAGTGAACCAAAGTGAAGTGCTTTAGTGAAGTGTAAGTACCCTAAAAATAGTGAAAGTGTATGTGAAACATTAAAAATATAATGATAGGTAAGGAGACACTTTATAAAACATTGATGAACAATCAATGATTGGAGTGACATTGTACACATTAATATATCTAGAAATAATTAGCAATAGTATTCCAAATGAATATAAAGGAAGCTTGTGATGTTATTCAGGGAGAAAGCCCAGACAAAGTAACTTGTGTTAACATGGTATGGTAGAATATAATTAAAGTTTTGTTATTAAAATTAAGACTACAAAGAATACAACACCCCATGTTGAAAGGGGAATTAACTTTCATAATTTTATGAGAAGTGACAATGTTTATCACTTTAGATTGTAACAAAAGAAAGAAATCAATATTAGAACTAATAATAACTAATGGCTTGTAAAGAATAGTTGGTTCAATGTTAAAAGGGGAATATGGCTGAAGGGAACCTACAGTCCATAAACCTAATTATTATATTTTAAAAGAAGAGTAATGAAAATGTATGTTGAATAGTAGTTAAAACACAAACAAATAAGTGAAGCCCATCAGGCTGAATTCAAAAGGTAATTTAAAAAGAAATACACCAAAAAACAATCATGGCTAATCTTGACTATGAAAACATCTAACTGCCAAAGACATTCAAATGTAAATTGTATCAATTTCACAAGAAATCTTACTAATCTAAGACCAGTGAATGGCCAATAATTATATGTCAATTATTTTAAAACAGAAATATTATTGTAATAGTTTAATTTAAGAAAGATACGTTATTTATTAAATGTCAAATAATTAGACTATAGTTAATGTATAACAGAATATGACCTTATGAGGTATCGTTGTAAACTTTGAAAGGAAAGAAAGATAATAGTGATGTCATTTATTACCCCAAAGGAATTATAAAGGAATAAAATCATTAGGAAAATACTTAATAAATTTGAATAAAAATTCAAATATTTTAACAATGTCTTTAAAGGAGTAATTAACCAATCACCGAATTACGGTTACTATGACAACGAGACGTGAGGGCTTATTTTCCGTTAAATTATATAGACTCTAAAAAAGCGACGCGTGGGTAAGCGGCACGCAAAATTGGAATGATTAAATTTTAATTTAAACAGTTACAAGAAGTTTAAAAAGTGAACCAAGATGACCAAAGACGAATAGATGTCGATCTACAAAGAATTAACGATGTCCAGGAACCAAATTAAATAAATTAATTAGAGAAAAACCCAAGACCAGATTGAAAAAGATGTTAAAAGTTTAAAACCAGCCCAAATTTGAAGAATATCCAACTACCCTGATGCCTGCACTTCAACGTGATACGAACTGATAAGTATCGAATAAATTCCTTAATCCCAAACCCCAAATTACTTAAAATATTTTTTCAAATGATAAAATTTCTCACTATTTAACAAGTATTATTTTCTTTCAAAGGTGTAAATGCATAATTTACTTACTTAAAAAACATTTCATTAATCAAAATATAACCTTATTTGAGAGCACAATTTTTGTAACAGAAATACGACACTACCGAACAAATTGTAAAAACACATTATCATTTCTAAGTACGTATAAGGTATGGTAGTGTACTTTTTTAATGTAACCAACGTTTATGTCTTATTTCATGATCCAAAGAACCCCAGATTTTAAACCTGGTAATGTTTTGTATGCAACTGAAGCCATTTTCGGCAATGAAAAGTGTTTGAGAACAATTTTGCCAACTCTGAGATATTTGTGTTTTATGCTATAAGCCGGAGCAATCTGTTAAAAAATTATTTATAATTCATTTGTCATATTTTTTGATGACCAAATTTGTATTAAAAACACAGTACCGAGTATTACTATCTTGTTATTTCATAGGATTTCATAGAGTATATGTGTGTTAGCGAGTTTTAAGCAACAGCCAACTAGCGCTCATCATGAGTGGACGAGTCGACAACCTGTATAGCAGCGGGAACAATTCGAACGCCACAGCTGTCCATTGTAATCATACGTATCAATTAAGAATTTAACTATTTTAATTGTTTTAATAGAAACAATTTGGTGCCACCCGGGATTCGCAACCCCTATGAATTAACAGGTAGGTTGTACTGGTAACCTTGACAACGCTATGGACTCCAGTAGTGACGTCGATTTATGTAACGACCGGTGTGAGGCAAACACACTACATTCACACTAATACACAAAATAAACAAGTGTGATACATTTTAACAGATACGACCACGTTTTCTCGTTACATATTGACGAACCCAACGAGGGGCTTTAAGAAAGAAGGACGTACACCTATTGTCTCTTTACATATTGGCGCCCAACGTGGGGCTAGAAAGACTAACTAGCGGCGGTCATGAATAGACACGGTATGGTTACGAGAGGCAAAGGGAAGGAAACGTTAAACCAAGAAGGAAACCCAGAAGAAATGGAGGAAGTTGAGGAAGTAGAAGTTGAGGAAACGACTGGAGAACTGTCGGAAGAACATCCACAGGAGGACCAACTAGAAAATCCCAACCCATCTGAAACAGAAATAGAAACAGAAGTCATGGTAAACGACCAACCAGCCAAACCAACAGAAGAAACAAAATTAGATAGCATGATGAAATTCATGATGGAACAATTTGGACAAATGAACAGGAACCAGGAAGAAACAAGGGAAGCTTCAAAGAAATTGAATGATAAACTAGAGTCAGACAAGAAAAATTTGAATAGAATATTGGAAAAACTGGACCAAAACAGTGAAGAATTAAAGAAGCAAATGAAGGAGAGCATAGAATTTTTGAACAACAAAATAGAGAACAACCATGAAGACCTGAAGAGAAGTCAGGAGACATTGGAAAAGAAGAGTGAAGAGCTGAAGAAACAGATCAAGAAGGATCTGGAGATAGTAAATAAAAAGATGGAAAATAATCATGTTATTCTCCAACGGAAAATCGAGGAAGAAATTGAGAAGAACAGAGAAGAATTGAGATTCATGTTTGTAGAGTTTCGTGAAGAAGACAAACGGACAAAAACAGGGATGAATAAGAGATGGGAAGAAACAAGTTACCCAGTAAATCAACTTCAAGAAACTTTAGTTAGTGATTTCAAACCAAGGAATGAAACACTAGATAGCACTCCTGAAAGTATCAAAGAAACGTTGAATGAGAACATGGAACCGGGGAATCAGAAAATAACACAGAAGGAGATGGTCAAGGAATTGGAGGAGAGGCACCAAAAACTACAAATAGATGTAAACAGTCGTATGAAGAAGAATCGAACCATTAAGAAGATTAAGAAAACAGAGGATTTAAGAAAGGTATATAAGAGGAAACTCATCAAAACACGAGAAGAAGTGGAGATGATGATGAATGGACTGATCGATGTGTTTAATTTGCCCCTTACCTACCAAAGCAAATTAATAAAGTACAAAGATTGTAGGAGGACTCTGAGGGAAATTATAAAAGGATTTCACAACCAACCAGTGGATGAAATTTTCAGCAAATCTATACTTAGATGGAAGATGCCAGAAATAGAAATGACTGACAACAAAACAGATTATAACAAAGCAAGGAGGTCCCTAAAATACTGGAGCCCACCAGAAATGGAAATGCCAAATAAAAAAGCAAAAATAATATTAATGAGAGAGGCACAAATAACTTCTCTGATTAATCGACAAACTAATCAAATGATGGAGGTAGAAATAAATACCACTGAACATATGGTATTAAAGGAATTATAGTACAAGACGGAGGAGACCTATTTCACCAGTAAGAAAACAGTTCTACACGCCTGAGTTATCCGAACCATAAGGGCAGAGGAACTGATGGACCATGGGTAAGCTAAGTGAAGATACCATTCACCAAGAAAAGGGACTGATTTTCAAGTTACTGACCAAGCAACCCAATGGAATAGAAGGAGATATTAAAATTAAATAAAGCTACTAGACAATCACCAAAACAAGAGGGTACAAGAAATGACGACGACCAAGACGATTTAAATAAGAAAAATTAAACTATAATAAATAAACTTAAAATAATATCATCCAGAATAAGTGTGTCTATCAAGCACTTGAAGGAGAAGAGGTGCAGAATAACAAAGTGTAGAACAAAAAGAGAAGGCAATAATAAAGGAAAGAAAAGGAGAAGTCAAATTACCAAAAATAAATAACAAGGACCGGTATAAAGCAATATGAAATAAACAATTATGTATATCATAATGGACCGTATATCATCACAAAAGATAATGGTAATAATACTTACCAGATCAGTAATATCAATACAAGAAAAATCAAGGGAGTTTATAACCAAACTTCGATAAAAAAGTTTTACGAAGAAGAATAAAACCATTGTGAAATGAAACATATTTCAAAATTCCAAAAGAGATTGTAAGAGCAACTTACTACTTTATTTAGATGATATATGCGGAACCATAAAAAGAATTAATATAAGTGGATAATAATGAAAAAAAAACAAAGGAAACAGTTACACAAATTCCTTTCAATTTAAATTAATTTGCAGTCTAATAAAAGATTGAGATATGAAGCATGAAGTAAAAAAGTGGGATAATGAGGAATAAGTTACACACATTCCTATATAATAAAAATGTAAGAATCACAAACTTACTATTATAATTAAATCAAAAAATAACTGAAAAGGAATACGCTACAAACATTCCTTTAAGGTAAGACAATTAACTTACCAAAGAATTATCCAAAATGATATTTGATACAGAGTAAAATAAACCAAAAAATAAAATAAAATAAAATCAAGCTCAAATTACTGAGATAATTACTTGAAATCATACTGAATAAAAAATATTATAAGAAAAAAAAATTAATTAAAATTATACCTGGTACAAGGAGAGAGGGAGATTATGTATAAAACCAATATACAGATATGGCTAAAGCAGAATCCTGCTAAATGACTAAGAAAAAATTATAAAAAAATGTCTAAGACAATTAAAATGATCACAACGAGCATTGAAAATAAAATAATGAAAAGTGAGATAGGATGAAATTAACATATGAATAAATATAAAAACAATCAAGTGTATGAGGAGATGATAGTGTATAGTTAAGGTATAGCGGAAGGAAGAATGAGTAGTAATGACAAAGTGATCTAAAAACAAACCACAAGGTGGACAATCCCAAAGTATATTATTATTATTATTATTAAGTCACAAGTTGACAAAGAAGGTATTTAAGATTGACTGCTGAAAAGTCCAGCAATCCAAATGAACTGAGCAGAGAAGATGTGCCTCTGGTCTTAGGAAAATGAGTAGTAATGGGAGAAACCAACTACTGTATAAAAAATTTGTGTATGAGGGAAGATGCACCAATGGAAATAAATAAAAACAGATCCAAATAAAATGGAATGAATTAAGTAAGAAGAGAAATGAAGAATGGAGGAACAAACAAGGAAAGGGAAAAAGGTTATCTATAACTGATAATTTCATAAAAAACTATGCTAGTGTTTTATTAAAATGATCAATTTTAGAGGAGAGGCATTACGTAACGATACAATTAAGCCAAATCCCGTACCAGTGATAAAAAAGATAATTCTTGATATAAAAATACTTCATATAAAATAAAACGTTTAAAAAATGATTAAAATGTAAATATTTTGACACGACGTACGACGATATTACCCAACCCAAGTGATTGAGCCAACAACATAAACATAAAGAAGGGAACCACGTAACATACTCAAGAAAAAATATGATAGACAAAACAATGATGAACACAGAACTAAAGAAGAACCAGAGGAAGAGAACAGATCCCTACAATTAAACAGAATTTAAACCAGAAGAGAAGAAGAGGAAAACCGAACCAAGATGAAGACTATTGAAGATGAAGAAGAGGAAGAATGAAGAGGAGACAGGTTAAACCCAAGGGGAAACTAACACACATATAAAGGGGAAAGATAGTATACTCAAGGATAGAATACGGTCAATAAACCTCGAATAATTATGTATTGATGAAACCAATATTATTGTTATCATTAAATTAACCTATATACCCATTTTAAAGACAATACAATTGTAAAGTAATGTAATATAGAAAAAGTACGCTAACACAGTCAGAAAGGTTAGATTTAATAAAAAACAACTAACCTCATATTATTAATAGTAAATATCATGCTAGAAAGAAATAGTGAGAAATGGTAGGAGAAAGTATAGGGATTACCCATTCAATAACACTCAATACAAAACAGTGAACCAAAGTGAAGTGCTTTAGTGAAGTGTAAGTACCCTAAAAATAGTGAAAGTGTATGTGAAACATTAAAAATATAATGATAGGTAAGGAGACACTTTATAAAACATTGATGAACAATCAATGATTGGAGTGACATTGTACACATTAATATATCTAGAAATAATTAGCAATAGTATTCCAAATGAATATAAAGGAAGCTTGTGATGTTATTCAGGGAGAAAGCCCAGACAAAGTAACTTGTGTTAACATGGTATGGTAGAATATAATTAAAGTTTTGTTATTAAAATTAAGACTACAAAGAATACAACACCCCATGTTGAAAGAGGAATTAACTTTCATAATTTTATGAGAAGTGACAATGTTTATCACTTTAGATTGTAACAAAAGAAAGAAATCAATATTAGAACTAATAATAACTAATGACTTGTAAAGAATAGTTGGTTCAATGTTAAAAGGGGAATATGGCTGAAGGGAACCTACAGTCCATAAACCTAATTATTATATTTTAAAAGAAGAGTAATGAAAATGTATGTTGAATAGTAGTTAAAACACAAACAAATAAGTGAAGCCCATCAGGCTGAATTCAAAAGGTAATTTAAAAAGAAATACACCAAAAAACAATCATGGCTAATCTTGACTATGAAAACATCTAACTGCCAAAGACATTCAAATGTAAATTGTATCAATTTCACAAGAAATCTTACTAATCTAAGACCAGTGAATGGCCAATAATTATATGTCAATTATTTTAAAACAGAAATATTATTGTAATAGTTTAATTTAAGAAAGATACGTTATTTATTAAATGTCAAATAATTAGACTATAGTTAATGTATAACAGAATATGACCTTATGAGGTATCGTTGTAAACTTTGAAAGGAAAGAAAGATAATAGTGATGTCATTTATTACCCCAAAGGAATTATAAAGGAATAAAATCATTAGGAAAATACTTAATAAATTTGAATAAAAATTCAAATATTTTAACAATGTCTTTAAAGGAGTAATTAACCAATCACCGAATTACGGTTACTATGACAACGAGACGTTGAGGGCTTATTTTCCGTTAAATTATATAGACTCTAAAAAAACGACGCGTGGGTAAGCGGCACGCAAAATTGGAATGATTAAATTTTAATTAAAAAGTTACAAGAAGTTTAAAAAGTGAACCAAGATGACCAAAGACGAATAGATGTCGATCTACAAAGAATTAACGATGTCCAGGAACCAAATTAAATAAATTAATTAGAGAAAAACCCAAGACCAGATGGAAAAAGATGTTAAAAGTTTAAAACCAGCCCAAATTTGAAGAATATCCAACTACCCTGATGCCTGCACTTCAACGTGATACGAACTGATAAGTATCGAATAAATTCCTTAATCCCAAACCCCAAATTACTTAAAATATTTTTTCAAATGATAAAATTTCTCACTATTTAACAAGTATTATTTTCTTTCAAAGGTGTAAATGCATAATTTACTTACTTAAAAAACATTTCATTAATCAAAATATAACCTTATTTGAGAGCACAATTTTTGTAACAGAAATACGACACTACCGAACAAATTGTAAAAACACATTATCATTTCTAAGTACGTATAAGGTATGGTAGTGTACTTTTTTAATGTAACCAACGTTTATGTCTTATTTCATGATCCAAAGAACCCCAGATTTTAAACCTGGTAATGTTTTGTATGCAACTGAAGCCATTTTCGGCAATGAAAAGTGTTTGAGAACAATTTTGCCAACTCTGAGATATTTGTGTTTTATGCTATAAGCCGGAGCAATCTGTTAAAAAATTATTTATAATTCATTTGTCATATTTTTTGATGACCAAATTTGTATTAAAAACACAGTACCGAGTATTACTATCTTGTTATTTCATAGGATTTCATAGAGTATATGTGTGTTAGCGAGTTTTAAGCAACAGCCAACTAGCGCTCATCACGAGTAGACGAGTCGACAACCTGTATAGCAGCGGGAACAATTCGAACGCCACAGCTGTCCATGATAATCACACGTATCAATTAAGAATTTAACTATTTTAATTGTTTTAATAGAAACAATTTGGCGCCACCCGGGATTCGCAACCCCTATGAATTAACAGGTAGGTTGTACTGGTAACCTTGACAATGCTACGGACTCCAGTAGTGACGTCGATTTATGTAACGACTGGTGTGAGGCAAACACACTACATTCACACTAATACACAAAATAAACAAGTGTGATACTTTTTAACAGGTACGACCACGTTTTCTCGTTACATATTGACGAACCCAACGAGGGGCTTTAAGAAAGAAGGACGTACACCTATTGTCTCGTTACAACCTTCATTCAACCCACGAGAGATACGTTATAATATAAATTGGCGCTCAACTTGTGTAGGGCTTAAGTTAAGTAAAACAGCGATTCTATAACAAATACTTAACTTGAGCAGACAACTATTAGAGGCAGAGAAATGCAATAAAGAGCTATGATACAACAGGAAACGAAAATGCCCAAACAAGAGAGACGATTAAGTTATGCGGAATGGATGACAGTGCTATTTAAAAAATTCAGCAAGGAGATGGAGTACATAAAGAAGAATACCACTGATCACGAACGAGCACAGATGAGTCGTGCGAATGCAATGGGAACACCAAACGACAAAATGACATTGAGAGACATTTATGATGAAATGTGGGAATTAGACGACAGGTGTAATAAAGAAAAGACTATAGGGACAGCCCACGAAAAAGACGATAACAATGTGGAAAGAATGACTGAAGAAGATTGGGAAAGATGGGACAATAATGAAGCACAAATGAAAACAAAAGAACGGGAGTATACGCACAGGTGACAGAGCAATATACTCAGGAGGAATATGAACAATGAAGACAATTAATAAGACAACCAGAAAACCCAATACAAACGGAAAACGCAGAATTAAGGGAATGGATAAGGGTTATGTTTGAACTATCCAGAGACGATATGTGTAATTGGAGGAAGGAACATAAACGAATAGAAGAATTTAAAGGAATACCAAATCATAAAAACTTGGGAACAATCAAATATGCAAATAGAAGTAGAAATAGTCAAAGTGAACCAACAGAAGAAAATGCCAGAACCCACACAAAAAGAAGAGACGAGCATGAAGGAGATGATTAGAATGATAATAGAAATACAAAATAAAACCTTAAACCGAATGAGAGAATATGACAAGAGACACCATGAAACATTAATGAAACAAATGGATAGGGGTTTAGAGAATAGGAATGAAACACTAGTCAGCACTTCCGAAGGTATTAAAGAAGACCAAAGTGCATTGCTATCTGAAAATAAAAATAGAAAAAACAAAGAAAATATCCAAACCATGGAAAGGAAGACCAAGAAAATGAGGAAAATATGTAGAAAGAAAATATGAAACACAAAAGAAGAATTGGAGATGAGGAAGGGTGGATTGATTAATGCATTTAACCTCCCAATTAATGAACGAAGGGAGTTAAGTAAAGTTAAGAATCATAGAAAAAACTCAATAAAAATGGCAAAAGTAAAACACAATAAAATAATAAAGAAAAACTTAAATAAGTTTAGATATCATTTAAATATATCGACGATCGTAGAGTATCTGACAATATCAGTTATATCTTTAATACGGAATATACCAGTAAAACATTTGGTAAATAATCCAGAGGTCAAAGGGAATGGAATGGTAGTAAAAATGAGTGATTATGTTAGGTTAGAGGAGATACAAAACATGCTAGTTAAAAAGGATCTAACTATGACGGAAAACCGTGACTTAAATGAAGACTTCGTATCAGCAGAATTACAATACCAGATGATAGAGAGGTATTTAACAAGGACAAAAATCATTATGAACACTGCAGTAATCCGAGGAAAAGGAGTACCTGAGTTAATGGACCACGGTTAAAACAAGAAATAGTCAACCAGAAAAAGGGGACTGATTTTCTGAGAACTGACCAAGTAACCCATTGTAACAAAGGAACCAAATGAATTTATTACGAAGATATTATGTGGAATATATTAAGAATAAAAACCCACAAAATTCTAAAATAAGTAAGAACGTCTTACTATGTGTTTACGAAGAAATTATTTTGAATATATTAAGGATAAACCCCCCAAAATGAAAAAACTATATAAGAAAAACTTACTCAAACTACTTAGAAACAATGTGATTTAAAATAAAAGACTAAACGCCAAGAGAATTGAAGAACAGATTACATAATTATTTATAAATAATATGACTTAAAATGGAATAAGGAAAAACTATATATAAAAAAAAAACAATTAATGGAATGTGATCAGACAAGAAGTTAAAATAAGAAGAACAATGGATAATTTAATGACTATAATTACGATGAAACTAAAGAATGATAATAATTAATGCAAATACAATTTAGAATTTCTTTGAATTGAAAATGATAAAGGAAGAAATAGTACGGAGAACATCTGTCACAAGAAGGAAGATCAAAGGTATTTACACATAATGACTGTCAAAAATGTTATCTGAAAATAGCTACTGAAAATAAGGAGGAATCAAGAAGAAAAAGGAATATATATAATTAAATGTAAATCGCAACAGCGTAAAGAATCCCAAAGATGTTTATTATTAGTCAAATGAAGAGACTATTATGATATTATTTTATTTTTTATAACTGTCTGTAGATGAATTCCAGCAGTATTATATTGAAGTGTAGTATGGCCAGCAGAGTATGAAGCCAAAAAGTGCCTCTCTGAACTGTCCCAGCTCACATGTTAGGGAATGTTAGGGAAATTGAATATTTAAGGGATAATAAAACCGCTGCGAAGATTGACATCAGATTCCAAAAGTATGAAGGAAGAAAACAGAAAGAAGATAGCTGACAGAAGATCAATGGAGAAACGCATTTGTAGAAGTAAATAGGAATAGAAGAGTGTTAAACTTAAGTTTTACTGATTATTGTGACCAATCATTGACAAGTAATGTTTAAAAAGAAACAAGGCAAGAGAATTAATATCATTAATGAATTTTCATCCAATAGAGAAAGGTGAATACTAGTCAAAAATGTTACATTAAGAAATCCAATCAATTACCATTAAAACTCTACAATGAATAAAAGGAGGGTATTCCAAGGCATGAAAAAATATAAGTTTATTTTGACCCAAATCATATTCAGGTAAAATAAACTTCTTTTGGAGGGGAAGCATATGTAACGTAACGAAAATATGGTCCCCTACGTTACATAAATCAATTTATAAGTTTTAAAATAAAAAAAAAAAAAAAAAAATTATCCATACTCGTAAAAGGTCAGAAACCCAACCCATTATTGAATAAATGAATTATCCCCAATAAGAATACAAGGTAGAAAGAAAAAAATTAATAATGTTAATAAATATAAACTTCAAAGTTCAGTGAAAGGTGTAAACGATAGACATTGACAAATAATGTAAAAACTAACTTAGACTGTTTTATAATAATTGATGATTTAAATGAGAGGAGAATGAGTAATTATTACATGATTTATTTCATAAAAATGTACCTGTTATTACGTTGTATCATGTTGTATTATTATCATGATAGTTATGTTATTTTTTGTGTGTAGCAAGTGGAGTAATTCTTTTAATAGGATACCAATTAACTAATTATTATGTGTTATCAATATATCATTATCGAGCTGTTGTTAAACTCATTAATTAATTACCAATTAATTTCATTTTATGTGTTATCAATATATCATTATAGAGCTGTTGTTAAACTTTATATATTTAAATGTTTGTATACATGTAATTAGTTAGTAGGCTGATTATAATTGTAAACTTGGCCAGAAAGGCTATAATTGTTAACGAGATACAAAAGGGTTTAGTGTAATCATATCATAAACAAATGAAGGATTCTATAATAATACAGGTAGTAACAAATTAAAATCAGAAGTAGATAGAAATGTAATGATAGGCCTAAAAACCAGTAACATTGTATAGTAAGTCAGGTCAGAAAGGTTAGGTAAAGAAATTTGTAAAAAAATACTAAATAGAATCTAATGAGTTGGGAGAAGTTAATAATAATTTCTAATAACAGATAAATAAATTAAATTCTCAAAATGCAATAGTGCAATGATACCGATAGGTAATGTTTTGTAACAGAAAAATACTACTTGTTAGAGTAAGTAGATTAAGAGGAAATGACAGCAAAATATATATAATTTCGTAACAAACAAAATGTAAAAGTATAATAGGATAGAATGTAAATTAGTAAAGGATTATTTTGATGAGTGTAAGAACATTGTATGATAATGGTTATAGTATAATATATAATATCCAATTAGAAGAGACAGGATGGTTGTCAAGGACGACGAGAGATACTTTATAATATAAATTGGCGTTTCCAACGTGGAGCATATTTAAACATTTTTATACCTTCATTCAACCCACGAGAGATAAGTTATAATATAAATTGGCGTTTCCAACGTGGAACATATTTAAACATTTTTATACCTTTATTCATATACCTTGTAACGATACAATTAAGCCAAATCCCGTACCAGTGATAAAAAAGATAAATCTTGATATAAAAATACTTCATATAAAATAAAACGTTTAAAAAATGATTAAAATGTAAATATTTTGACACGACGTACGACGATATTACCCAACCCAAGTGATTGAGCCAACAACATAAACATAAAGAAGGGAACCACGTAACATACTCAAGAAAAAATATGATAGACAAAACAATGATGAACACAGAACTAAAGAAGAACCAGAGGAAGAGAACAGATCCCTACAATTAAACAGAATTTAAACCAGAAGAGAAGAAGAGGAAAACCGAACCAAGATGAAGACTATTGAAGATGAAGAAGAGGAAGAATGAAGAGGAGACAGGTTAAACCCAAGGGGAAACTAACACACATATAAAGGGGAAAGATAGTATACTCAAGGATAGAATACGGTCAATAAACCTCGAATAATTATGTATTGATGAAACCAATATTATTGTTATCATTAAATTAACCTATATACCCATTTTAAAGACAATACAATTGTAAAGTAATGTAATATAGAAAAAGTACGCTAACACAGTCAGAAAGGTTAGATTTAATAAAAAACAACTAACCTCATATTATTAATAGTAAATATCATGCTAGAAAGAAATAGTGAGAAATGGTAGGAGAAAGTATAGGGATTACCCATTCAATAACACTCAATACAAAACAGTGAACCAAAGTGAAGTGCTTTAGTGAAGTGTAAGTACCCTAAAAATAGTGAAAGTGTATGTGAAACATTAAAAATATAATGATAGGTAAGGAGACACTTTATAAAACATTGATGAACAATCAATGATTGGAGTGACATTGTACACATTAATATATCTAGAAATAATTAGCAATAGTATTCCAAATGAATATAAAGGAAGCTTGTGATGTTATTCAGGGAGAAAGCCCAGACAAAGTAACTTGTGTTAACATGGTATGGTAGAATATAATTAAAGTTTTGTTATTAAAATTAAGACTACAAAGAATACAACACCCCATGTTGAAAGAGGAATTAACTTTCATAATTTTATGAGAAGTGACAATGTTTATCACTTTAGATTGTAACAAAAGAAAGAAATCAATATTAGAACTAATAATAACTAATGACTTGTAAAGAATAGTTGGTTCAATGTTAAAAGGGGAATATGGCTGAAGGGAACCTACAGTCCATAAACCTAATTATTATATTTTAAAAGAAGAGTAATGAAAATGTATGTTGAATAGTAGTTAAAACACAAACAAATAAGTGAAGCCCATCAGGCTGAATTCAAAAGGTAATTTAAAAAGAAATACACCAAAAAACAATCATGGCTAATCTTGACTATGAAAACATCTAACTGCCAAAGACATTCAAATGTAAATTGTATCAATTTCACAAGAAATCTTACTAATCTAAGACCAGTGAATGGCCAATAATTATATGTCAATTATTTTAAAACAGAAATATTATTGTAATAGTTTAATTTAAGAAAGATACGTTATTTATTAAATGTCAAATAATTAGACTATAGTTAATGTATAACAGAATATGACCTTATGAGGTATCGTTGTAAACTTTGAAAGGAAAGAAAGATAATAGTGATGTCATTTATTACCCCAAAGGAATTATAAAGGAATAAAATCATTAGGAAAATACTTAATAAATTTGAATAAAAATTCAAATATTTTAACAATGTCTTTAAAGGAGTAATTAACCAATCACCGAATTACGGTTACTATGACAACGAGACGTTGAGGGCTTATTTTCCGTTAAATTATATAGACTCTAAAAAAACGACGCGTGGGTAAGCGGCACGCAAAATTGGAATGATTAAATTTTAATTAAAAAGTTACAAGAAGTTTAAAAAGTGAACCAAGATGACCAAAGACGAATAGATGTCGATCTACAAAGAATTAACGATGTCCAGGAACCAAATTAAATAAATTAATTAGAGAAAAACCCAAGACCAGATGGAAAAAGATGTTAAAAGTTTAAAACCAGCCCAAATTTGAAGAATATCCAACTACCCTGATGCCTGCACTTCAACGTGATACGAACTGATAAGTATCGAATAAATTCCTTAATCCCAAACCCCAAATTACTTAAAATATTTTTTCAAATGATAAAATTTCTCACTATTTAACAAGTATTATTTTCTTTCAAAGGTGTAAATGCATAATTTACTTACTTAAAAAACATTTCATTAATCAAAATATAACCTTATTTGAGAGCACAATTTTTGTAACAGAAATACGACACTACCGAACAAATTGTAAAAACACATTATCATTTCTAAGTACGTATAAGGTATGGTAGTGTACTTTTTTAATGTAACCAACGTTTATGTCTTATTTCATGATCCAAAGAACCCCAGATTTTAAACCTGGTAATGTTTTGTATGCAACTGAAGCCATTTTCGGCAATGAAAAGTGTTTGAGAACAATTTTGCCAACTCTGAGATATTTGTGTTTTATGCTATAAGCCGGAGCAATCTGTTAAAAAATTATTTATAATTCATTTGTCATATTTTTTGATGACCAAATTTGTATTAAAAACACAGTACCGAGTATTACTATCTTGTTATTTCATAGGATTTCATAGAGTATATGTGTGTTAGCGAGTTTTAAGCAACAGCCAACTAGCGCTCATCACGAGTAGACGAGTCGACAACCTGTATAGCAGCGGGAACAATTCGAACGCCACAGCTGTCCATGATAATCACACGTATCAATTAAGAATTTAACTATTTTAATTGTTTTAATAGAAACAATTTGGCGCCACCCGGGATTCGCAACCCCTATGAATTAACAGGTAGGTTGTACTGGTAACCTTGACAATGCTACGGACTCCAGTAGTGACGTCGATTTATGTAACGACTGGTGTGAGGCAAACACACTACATTCACACTAATACACAAAATAAACAAGTGTGATACTTTTTAACAGGTACGACCACGTTTTCTCGTTACATATTGACGAACCCAACGAGGGGCTTTAAGAAAGAAGGACGTACACCTATTGTCTCGTTACAACCTTCATTCAACCCACGAGAGATACGTTATAATATAAATTGGCGCTCAACTTGTGTAGGGCTTAAGTTAAGTAAAACAGCGATTCTATAACAAATACTTAACTTGAGCAGACAACTATTAGAGGCAGAGAAATGCAATAAAGAGCTATGATACAACAGGAAACGAAAATGCCCAAACAAGAGAGACGATTAAGTTATGCGGAATGGATGACAGTGCTATTTAAAAAATTCAGCAAGGAGATGGAGTACATAAAGAAGAATACCACTGATCACGAACGAGCACAGATGAGTCGTGCGAATGCAATGGGAACACCAAACGACAAAATGACATTGAGAGACATTTATGATGAAATGTGGGAATTAGACGACAGGTGTAATAAAGAAAAGACTATAGGGACAGCCCACGAAAAAGACGATAACAATGTGGAAAGAATGACTGAAGAAGATTGGGAAAGATGGGACAATAATGAAGCACAAATGAAAACAAAAGAACGGGAGTATACGCACAGGTGACAGAGCAATATACTCAGGAGGAATATGAACAATGAAGACAATTAATAAGACAACCAGAAAACCCAATACAAACGGAAAACGCAGAATTAAGGGAATGGATAAGGGTTATGTTTGAACTATCCAGAGACGATATGTGTAATTGGAGGAAGGAACATAAACGAATAGAAGAATTTAAAGGAATACCAAATCATAAAAACTTGGGAACAATCAAATATGCAAATAGAAGTAGAAATAGTCAAAGTGAACCAACAGAAGAAAATGCCAGAACCCACACAAAAAGAAGAGACGAGCATGAAGGAGATGATTAGAATGATAATAGAAATACAAAATAAAACCTTAAACCGAATGAGAGAATATGACAAGAGACACCATGAAACATTAATGAAACAAATGGATAGGGGTTTAGAGAATAGGAATGAAACACTAGTCAGCACTTCCGAAGGTATTAAAGAAGACCAAAGTGCATTGCTATCTGAAAATAAAAATAGAAAAAACAAAGAAAATATCCAAACCATGGAAAGGAAGACCAAGAAAATGAGGAAAATATGTAGAAAGAAAATATGAAACACAAAAGAAGAATTGGAGATGAGGAAGGGTGGATTGATTAATGCATTTAACCTCCCAATTAATGAACGAAGGGAGTTAAGTAAAGTTAAGAATCATAGAAAAAACTCAATAAAAATGGCAAAAGTAAAACACAATAAAATAATAAAGAAAAACTTAAATAAGTTTAGATATCATTTAAATATATCGACGATCGTAGAGTATCTGACAATATCAGTTATATCTTTAATACGGAATATACCAGTAAAACATTTGGTAAATAATCCAGAGGTCAAAGGGAATGGAATGGTAGTAAAAATGAGTGATTATGTTAGGTTAGAGGAGATACAAAACATGCTAGTTAAAAAGGATCTAACTATGACGGAAAACCGTGACTTAAATGAAGACTTCGTATCAGCAGAATTACAATACCAGATGATAGAGAGGTATTTAACAAGGACAAAAATCATTATGAACACTGCAGTAATCCGAGGAAAAGGAGTACCTGAGTTAATGGACCACGGTTAAAACAAGAAATAGTCAACCAGAAAAAGGGGACTGATTTTCTGAGAACTGACCAAGTAACCCATTGTAACAAAGGAACCAAATGAATTTATTACGAAGATATTATGTGGAATATATTAAGAATAAAAACCCACAAAATTCTAAAATAAGTAAGAACGTCTTACTATGTGTTTACGAAGAAATTATTTTGAATATATTAAGGATAAACCCCCCAAAATGAAAAAACTATATAAGAAAAACTTACTCAAACTACTTAGAAACAATGTGATTTAAAATAAAAGACTAAACGCCAAGAGAATTGAAGAACAGATTACATAATTATTTATAAATAATATGACTTAAAATGGAATAAGGAAAAACTATATATAAAAAAAAACAATTAATGGAATGTGATCAGACAAGAAGTTAAAATAAGAAGAACAATGGATAATTTAATGACTATAATTACGATGAAACTAAAGAATGATAATAATTAATGCAAATACAATTTAGAATTTCTTTGAATTGAAAATGATAAAGGAAGAAATAGTACGGAGAACATCTGTCACAAGAAGGAAGATCAAAGGTATTTACACATAATGACTGTCAAAAATGTTATCTGAAAATAGCTACTGAAAATAAGGAGGAATCAAGAAGAAAAAGGAATATATATAATTAAATGTAAATCGCAACAGCGTAAAGAATCCCAAAGATGTTTATTATTAGTCAAATGAAGAGACTATTATGATATTATTTTATTTTTTATAACTGTCTGTAGATGAATTCCAGCAGTATTATATTGAAGTGTAGTATGGCCAGCAGAGTATGAAGCCAAAAAGTGCCTCTCTGAACTGTCCCAGCTCACATGTTAGGGAAATTGAATATTTAAGGGATAATAAAACCGCTGCGAAGATTGACATCAGATTCCAAAAGTATGAAGGAAGAAAACAGAAAGAAGATAGCTGACAGAAGATCAATGGAGAAACGCATTTGTAGAAGTAAATAGGAATAGAAGAGTGTTAAACTTAAGTTTTACTGATTATTGTGACCAATCATTGACAAGTAATGTTTAAAAAGAAACAAGGCAAGAGAATTAATATCATTAATGAATTTTCATCCAATAGAGAAAGGTGAATACTAGTCAAAAATGTTACATTAAGAAATCCAATCAATTACCATTAAAACTCTACAATGAATAAAAGGAGGGTATTCCAAGGCATGAAAAAATATAAGTTTATTTTGACCCAAATCATATTCAGGTAAAATAAACTTCTTTTGGAGGGGAAGCATATGTAACGTAACGAAAATATGGTCCCCTACGTTACATAAATCAATTTATAAGTTTTAAAATAAAAAAAAAAAAAAAAAAAATTATCCATACTCGTAAAAGGTCAGAAACCCAACCCATTATTGAATAAATGAATTATCCCCAATAAGAATACAAGGTAGAAAGAAAAAAATTAATAATGTTAATAAATATAAACTTCAAAGTTCAGTGAAAGGTGTAAACGATAGACATTGACAAATAATGTAAAAACTAACTTAGACTGTTTTATAATAATTGATGATTTAAATGAGAGGAGAATGAGTAATTATTACATGATTTATTTCATAAAAATGTACCTGTTATTACGTTGTATCATGTTGTATTATTATCATGATAGTTATGTTATTTTTTGTGTGTAGCAAGTGGAGTAATTCTTTTAATAGGATACCAATTAACTAATTATTATGTGTTATCAATATATCATTATCGAGCTGTTGTTAAACTCATTAATTAATTACCAATTAATTTCATTTTATGTGTTATCAATATATCATTATAGAGCTGTTGTTAAACTTTATATATTTAAATGTTTGTATACATGTAATTAGTTAGTAGGCTGATTATAATTGTAAACTTGGCCAGAAAGGCTATAATTGTTAACGAGATACAAAAGGGTTTAGTGTAATCATATCATAAACAAATGAAGGATTCTATAATAATACAGGTAGTAACAAATTAAAATCAGAAGTAGATAGAAATGTAATGATAGGCCTAAAAACCAGTAACATTGTATAGTAAGTCAGGTCAGAAAGGTTAGGTAAAGAAATTTGTAAAAAAATACTAAATAGAATCTAATGAGTTGGGAGAAGTTAATAATAATTTCTAATAACAGATAAATAAATTAAATTCTCAAAATGCAATAGTGCAATGATACCGATAGGTAATGTTTTGTAACAGAAAAATACTACTTGTTAGAGTAAGTAGATTAAGAGGAAATGACAGCAAAATATATATAATTTCGTAACAAACAAAATGTAAAAGTATAATAGGATAGAATGTAAATTAGTAAAGGATTATTTTGATGAGTGTAAGAACATTGTATGATAATGGTTATAGTATAATATATAATATCCAATTAGAAGAGACAGGATGGTTGTCAAGGACGACGAGAGATACTTTATAATATAAATTGGCGTTTCCAACGTGGAGCATATTTAAACATTTTTATACCTTCATTCAACCCACGAGAGATAAGTTATAATATAAATTGGCGTTTCCAACGTGGAACATATTTAAACATTTTTATACCTTTATTCATATACCTTGTAACGATACAATTAAGCCAAATCCCGTACCAGTGATAAAAAAGATAAATCTTGATATAAAAATACTTCATATAAAATAAAACGTTTAAAAAATGATTAAAATGTAAATATTTTGACACGACGTACGACGATATTACCCAACCCAAGTGATTGAGCGAACAACATAAACATAAAGAAGGGAACCACGTAACATACTCAAGAAAAAATATGATAGACAAAACAATGATGAACACAGAACTAAAGAAGAACCAGAGGAAGAGAACAGATCCCTACAATTAAACAGAATTTAAACCAGAAGAGAAGAAGAGGAAAACCGAACCAAGATGAAGACTATTGAAGATGAAGAAGAGGAAGAATGAAGAGGAGACAGGTTAAACCCAAGGGGAAACTAACACACATATAAAGGGGAAAGATAGTATACTCAAGGATAGAATACGGTCAATAAACCTCGAATAATTATGTATTGATGAAACCAATATTATTGTTATCATTAAATTAACCTATATACCCATTTTAAAGACAATACAATTGTAAAGTAATGTAATATAGAAAAAGTACGCTAACACAGTCAGAAAGGTTAGATTTAATAAAAAACAACTAACCTCATATTATTAATAGTAAATATCATGCTAGAAAGAAATAGTGAGAAATGGTAGGAGAAAGTATAGGGATTACCCATTCAATAACACTCAATACAAAACAGTGAACCAAAGTGAAGTGCTTTAGTGAAGTGTAAGTACCCTAAAAATAGTGAAAGTGTATGTGAAACATTAAAAATATAATGATAGGTAAGGAGACACTTTATAAAACATTGATGAACAATCAATGATTGGAGTGACATTGTACACATTAATATATCTAGAAATAATTAGCAATAGTATTCCAAATTAATATAAAGGAAGCTTGTGATGTTATTCAGGGAGAAAGCCCAGACAAAGTAACTTGTGTTAACATGGTATGGTAGAATATAATTAAAGTTTTGTTATTAAAATTAAGACTACAAAGAATACAACACCCCATGTTGAAAGAGGAATTAACTTTCATAATTTTATGAGAAGTGACAATGTTTATCACTTTAGATTGTAACAAAAGAAAGAAATCAATATTAGAACTAATAATAACTAATGACTTGTAAAGAATAGTTGGTTCAATGTTAAAAGGGGAATATGGCTGAAGGGAACCTACAGTCCATAAACCTAATTATTATATTTTAAAAGAAGAGTAATGAAAATGTATGTTGAATAGTAGTTAAAACACAAACAAATAAGTGAAGCCCATCAGGCTGAATTCAAAAGGTAATTTAAAAAGAAATACACCAAAAAACAATCATGGCTAATCTTGACTATGAAAACATCTAACTGCCAAAGACATTCAAATGTAAATTGTATCAATTTCACAAGAAATCTTACTAATCTAAGACCAGTGAATGGCCAATAATTGTATGTCAATTATTTTAAAACAGAAATATTATTGTAATAGTTTAATTTAAGAAAGATACGTTATTTATTAAATGTCAAATAATTAGACTATAGTTAATGTATAACAGAATATGACCTTATGAGGTATCGTTGTAAACTTTGAAAGGAAAGAAAGATAATAGTGATGTCATTTATTACCCCAAAGGAATTATAAAGGAATAAAATCATTAGGAAAATACTTAATAAATTTGAATAAAAATTCAAATATTTTAACAATGTCTTTAAAGGAGTAATTAACCAATCACCGAATTACGGTTACTATGACAACGAGACGTTGAGGGCTTATTTTCCGTTAAATTATATAGACTCTAAAAAAACGATGCGTGGGTAAGCGGCACGCAAAATTGGAATGATTAAATTTTAATTAAAAAGTTACAAGAAGTTTAAAAAGTGAACCAAGATGACCAAAGACGAATAGATGTCGATCTACAAAGAATTAACGATGTCCAGGAACCAAATTAAATAAATTAATTAGAGAAAAACCCAAGACCAGATGGAAAAAGATGTTAAAAGTTTAAAACCAGCCCAAATTTGAAGAATATCCAACTACCCTGATGCCTGCACTTCAACGTGATACGAACTGATAAGTATCGAATAAATTCCTTAATCCCAAACCCCAAATTACTTAAAATATTTTTTCAAATGATAAAATTTCTCACTATTTAACAAGTATTATTTTCTTTCAAAGGTGTAAATGCATAATTTACTTACTTAAAAAACATTTCATTAATCAAAATATAACCTTATTTGAGAGCACAATTTTTGTAACAGAAATACGACACTACCGAACAAATTGTAAAAACACATTATCATTTCTAAGTACGTATAAGGTATGGTAGTGTACTTTTTTAATGTAACCAACGTTTATGTCTTATTTCATGATCCAAAGAACCCCAGATTTTAAACCTGGTAATGTTTTGTATGCAACTGAAGCCATTTTCGGCAATGAAAAGTGTTTTAGAATCAATTTTGCCAACTCTGAGATATTTGTGTTTTATGCTATAAGCCGGAGCAATCTGTTAAAAAATTATTTATAATTCATTTGTCATATTTTTTGATGACCAAATTTGTATTAAAAACACAGTACCGAGTATTACTATCTTGTTATTTCATAGGATTTCATAGAGTATATGTGTGTTAGCGAGTTTTAAGCAACAGCCAACTAGCGCTCATCACGAGTAGACGAGTCGACAACCTGTATAGCAGCGGGAACAATTCGAACGCCACAGCTGTCCATGATAATCACACGTATCAATTAAGAATTTAACTATTTTAATTGTTTTAATAGAAACAATTTGGCGCCACCCGGGATTCGCAACCCCTATGAATTAACAGGTAGGTTGTACTGGTAACCTTGACAATGCTACGGACTCCAGTAGTGACGTCGATTTATGTAACGACTGGTGTGAGGCAAACACACTACATTCACACTAATACACAAAATAAACAAGTGTGATACTTTTTAACAGGTACGACCACGTTTTCTCGTTACATATTGACGAACCCAACGAGGGGCTTTAAGAAAGAAGGACGTACACCTATTGTCTCGTTACAACCTTCATTCAACCCACGAGAGATACGTTATAATATAAATTGGCGCTCAACTTGTGTAGGGCTTAAGTTAAGTAAAACAGCGATTCTATAACAAATACTTAACTTGAGCAGACAACTATTAGAGGCAGAGAAATGCAATAAAGAGCTATGATACAACAGGAAACGAAAATGCCCGAACAAGAGAGACGATTAAGTTATGCGGAATGGATGACAGTGCTATTTAAAAAATTCAGCAAGGAGATGGAGTACATAAAGAAGAATACCACTGATCACGAACGAGCACAGATGAGTCGTGCGAATGCAATGGGAACACCAAACGACAAAATGACATTGAGAGACATTTATGATGAAATGTGGGAATTAGACGACAGGTGTAATAAAGAAAAGACTATAGGGACAGCCCACGAAAAAGACGATAACAATGTGGAAAGAATGACTGAAGAAGATTGGGAAAGATGGGACAATAATGAAGCACAAATGAAAACAAAAGAACGGGAGTATACGCACAGGTGACAGAGCAATATACTCAGGAGGAATATGAACAATGAAGACAATTAATAAGACAACCAGAAAACCCAATACAAACGGAAAACGCAGAATTAAGGGAATGGATAAGGGTTATGTTTGAACTATCCAGAGACGATATGTGTAATTGGAGGAAGGAACATAAACGAATAGAAGAATTTAAAGGAATACCAAATCATAAAAACTTGGGAACAATCAAATATGCAAATAGAAGTAGAAATAGTCAAAGTGAACCGACAGAAGAAAATGCCAGAACCCACACAAAAAGAAGAGACGAGCATGAAGGAGATGATTAGAATGATAATAGAAATACAAAATAAAACCTTAAACCGAATGAGAGAATATGACAAGAGACACCATGAAACATTAATGAAACAAATGGATAGGGGTTTAGAGAATAGGAATGAAACACTAGTCAGCACTTCCGAAGGTATTAAAGAAGACCAAAGTGCATTGCTATCTGAAAATAAAAATAGAAAAAACAAAGAAAATATCCAAACCATGGAAAGGAAGACCAAGAAAATGAGGAAAATATGTAGAAAGAAAATATGAAACACAAAAGAAGAATTGGAGATGAGGAAGGGTGGATTGATTAATGCATTTAACCTCCCAATTAATGAACGAAGGGAGTTAAGTAAAGTTAAGAATCATAGAAAAAACTCAATAAAAATGGCAAAAGTAAAACACAATAAAATAATAAAGAAAAACTTAAATAAGTTTAGATATCATTTAAATATATCGACGATCGTAGAGTATCTGACAATATCAGTTATATCTTTAATACGGAATATACCAGTAAAACATTTGGTAAATAATCCAGAGGTCAAAGGGAATGGAATGGTAGTAAAAATGAGTGATTATGTTAGGTTAGAGGAGATACAATACATGCTAGTTAAAAAGGATCTAACTATGACGGAAAACCGTGACTTAAATGAAGACTTCGTATCAGCAGAATTACAATACCAGATGATAGAGAGGTATTTAACAAGGACAAAAATCATTATGAACACTGCAGTAATTCGAGGAAAAGGAGTACCTGAGTTAATGGACCACGGTTAAAACAAGAAATAGTCAACCAGAAAAAGGGGACTGATTTTCTGAGAACTGACCAAGTAACCCATTGTAACAAAGGAACCAAATGAATTTATTACGAAGATATTATGTGGAATATATTAAGAATAAAAACCCACAAAATTCTAAAATAAGTAAGAACGTCTTACTATGTGTTTACGAAGAAATTATTTTGATATATTAAGGATAAACCCCCCAAAATGAAAAAACTATATAAGAAAAACTTACTCAAACTACTTAGAAACAATGTGATTTAAAATAAAAGACTAAACGCCAAGAGAATTGAAGAACAGATTACATAATTATTTATAAATAATATGACTTAAAATGGAATAAGGAAAAACTATATATAAAAAAAAAACAATTAATGGAATGTGATCAGACAAGAAGTTAAAATAAGAAGAACAATGGATAATTTAATGACTATAATTACGATGAAACTAAAGAATGATAATAATTAATGCAAATACAATTTAGAATTTCTTTGAATTGAAAATGATAAAGGAAGAAATAGTACGGAGAACATCTGTCACAAGAAGGAAGATCAAAGGTATTTACACATAATGACTGTCAAAAATGTTATCTGAAAATAGCTACTGAAAATAAGGAGGAATCAAGAAGAAAAAGGAATATATATAATTAAATGTAAATCGCAACAGCGTAAAGAATCCCAAAGATGTTTATTATTAGTCAAATGAAGAGACTATTATGATATTATTTTATTTTTTATAACTGTCTGTAGATGAATTCCAGCAGTATTATATTGAAGTGTAGTATGGCCAGCAGAGTATGAAGCCAAAAAGTGCCTCTCTGAACTGTCCCAGCTCACATGTTAGGGAATGTTAGGGAAATTGAATATTTAAGGGATAATAAAACCGCTGCGAAGATTGACATCAGATTCCAAAAGTATGAAGGAAGAAAACAGAAAGAAGATAGCTGACAGAAGATCAATGGAGAAACGCATTTGTAGAAGTAAATAGGAATAGAAGAGTGTTAAACTTAAGTTTTACTGATTATTGTGACCAATCATTGACAAGTAATGTTTAAAAAGAAACAAGGCAAGAGAATTAATATCATTAATGAATTTTCATCCAATAGAGAAAGGTGAATACTAGTCAAAAATGTTACATTAAGAAATCCAATCAATTACCATTAAAACTCTACAATGGATAAAAGGAGGGTATTCCAAGGCATGAAAAAATATAAGTTTATTTTGACCCAAATCATATTCAGGTAAAATAAACTTCTTTTGGAGGGGAAGCATATGTAACGTAACGAAAATATGGTCCCCTACGTTACATAAATCAATTTATAAGTTTTAAAATAAAAATAATAAAAAAATTATCCATACTCGTAAAAGGTCAGAAACCCAACCCATTATTGAATAAATGAATTATCCCCAATAAGAATACAAGGTAGAAAGAAAAAAATTAATAATGTTAATAAATATAAACTTCAAAGTTCAGTGAAAGGTGTAAACGATAGACATTGACAAATAATGTAAAAACTAACTTAGACTGTTTTATAATAATTGATGATTTAAATGAGAGGAGAATGAGTAATTATTACATGATTTATTTCATAAAAATGTACCTGTTATTACGTTGTATCATGTTGTATTATTATCATGATAGTTATGTTATTTTTTGTGTGTAGCAAGTGGAGTAATTCTTTTAATAGGATACCAATTAACTAATTATTATGTGTTATCAATATATCATTATCGAGCTGTTGTTAAACTCATTAATTAATTACCAATTAATTTCATTTTATGTGTTATCAATATATCATTATAGAGCTGTTGTTAAACTTTATATATTTAAATGTTTGTATACATGTAATTAGTTAGTAGGCTGATTATAATTGTAAACTTGGCCAGAAAGGCTATAATTGTTAACGAGATACAAAAGGGTTTAGTGTAATCATATCATAAACAAATGAAGGATTCTATAATAATACAGGTAGTAACAAATTAAAATCAGAAGTAGATAGAAATGTAATGATAGGCCTAAAAACCAGTAACATTGTATAGTAAGTCAGGTCAGAAAGGTTAGGTAAAGAAATTTGTAAAAAAATACTAAATAGAATCTAATGAGTTGGGAGAAGTTAATAATAATTTCTAATAACAGATAAATAAATTAAATTCTCAAAATGCAATAGTGCAATGATACCGATAGGTAATGTTTTGTAACAGAAAAATACTACTTGTTAGAGTAAGTAGATTAAGAGGAAATGACAGCAAAATATATATAATTTCGTAACAAACAAAATGTAAAAGTATAATAGGATAGAATGTAAATTAGTAAAGGATTATTTTGATGAGTGTAAGAACATTGTATGATAATGGTTATAGTATAATATATAATATCCAATTAGAAGAGACAGGATGGTTGTCAAGGACGACGAGAGATACTTTATAATATAAATTGGCGTTTCCAACGTGGAGCATATTTAAACATTTTTATACCTTCATTCAACCCACGAGAGATAAGTTATAATATAAATTGGCGTTTCCAACGTGGAACATATTTAAACATTTTTATACCTTTATTCATATACCTTGTAACGATACAATTAAGCCAAATCCCGTACCAGTGATAAAAAAGATAATTCTTGATATAAAAATACTTCATATAAAATAAAACGTTTAAAAAATGATTAAAATGTAAATATTTTGACACGACGTACGACGATATTACCCAACCCAAGTGATTGAGCCAACAACATAAACATAAAGAAGGGAACCACGTAACATACTCAAGAAAAAATATGATAGACAAAACAATGATGAACACAGAACTAAAGAAGAACCAGAGGAAGAGAACAGATCCCTACAATTAAACAGAATTTAAACCAGAAGAGAAGAAGAGGAAAACCGAACCAAGATGAAGACTATTGAAGATGAAGAAGAGGAAGAATGAAGAGGAGACAGGTTAAACCCAAGGGGAAACTAACACACATATAAAGGGGAAAGATAGTATACTCAAGGATAGAATACGGTCAATAAACCTCGAATAATTATGTATTGATGAAACCAATATTATTGTTATCATTAAATTAACCTATATACCCATTTTAAAGACAATACAATTGTAAAGTAATGTAATATAGAAAAAGTACGCTAACACAGTCAGAAAGGTTAGATTTAATAAAAAACAACTAACCTCATATTATTAGTAGTAAATATCATGCTAGAAAGAAATAGTGAGAATTGGTAGGAGAAAGTATAGGGATTACCCATTCAATAACACTCAATACAAAACAGTGAACCAAAGTGAAGTGCTTTAGTGAAGTGTAAGTACCCTAAAAATAGTGAAAGTGTATGTGAAACATTAAAAATATAATGATAGGTAAGGAGACACTTTATAAAACATTGATGAACAATCAATGATTGGAGTGACATTGTACACATTAATATATCTAGAAATAATTAGCAATAGTATTCCAAATGAATATAAAGGAAGCTTGTGATGTTATTCAGGGAGAAAGCCCAGACAAAGTAACTTGTGTTAACATGGTATGGTAGAATATAATTAAAGTTTTGTTATTAAAATTAAGACTACAAAGAATACAACACCCCATGTTGAAAGGGGAATTAACTTTCATAATTTTATGAGAAGTGACAATGTTTATCACTTTAGATTGTAACAAAAGAAAGAAATCAATATTAGAACTAATAATAACTAATGACTTGTAAAGAATAGTTGGTTCAATGTTAAAAGGGGAATATGGCTGAAGGGAACCTACAGTCCATAAACCTAATTATTATATTTTAAAAGAAGAGTAATGAAAATGTATGTTGAATAGTAGTTAAAACACAAACAAATAAGTGAAGCCCATCAGGCTGAATTCAAAAGGTAATTTAAAAAGAAATACACCAAAAAACAATCATGGCTAATCTTGACTATGAAAACATCTAACTGCCAAAGACATTCAAATGTAAATTGTATCAATTTCACAAGAAATCTTACTAATCTAAGACCAGTGAATGGCCAATAATTGTATGTCAATTATTTTAAAACAGAAATATTGTAATAGTTTAATTTAAGAAAGATACGTTATTTATTAAATGTCAAATAATTAGACTATAGTTAATGTATAACAGAATATGACCTTATGAGGTATCGTTGTAAACTTTGAAAGGAAAGAAAGATAATAGTGATGTCATTTATTACCCCAAAGGAATTATAAAGGAATAAAATCATTAGGAAAATACTTAATAAATTTGAATAAAAATTCAAATATTTTAACAATGTCTTTAAAGGAGTAATTAACCAATCACCGAATTACGGTTACTATGACAACGAGACGTTGAGGGCTTATTTTCCGTTAAATTATATAGACTCTAAAAAAACGACGCGTGGGTAAGCGGCACGCAAAATTGGAATGATTAAATTTTAATTTAAATAGTTACAAGAAGTTTAAAAAGTGAACCAAGATGACCAAAGACGAATAGATGTCGATCTACAAAGAATTAACGATGTCCAGGAACCAAATTAAATAAATTAATTAGAGAAAAACCCAAGACCAGATTGAAAAAGATGTTAAAAGTTTAAAACCAGCCCAAATTTGAAGAATATCCAACTACCCTCATGCCTGCACTTCAACGTGATACGAACTGATAAGTATCGAATAAATTCCTTAATCCCAAACCCCAAATTACTTAAAATATTTTTTCAAATGATAAAATTTCTCACTATTTAACAAGTATTATTTTCTTTCAAAGGTGTAAATGCATAATTTACTTACTTAAAAAACATTTCATTAATCAAAATATAACCTTAACTTGAGAGCACAATTTTTGTAACAGAAATACGACACTACCGAACAAATTGTGAAAACACATTATCATTTCTAAGTACGTATAAGGTATGGTAGTGTACTTTTTTAATGTAACCAACGTTTATGTCTTATTTCATGATCCAAAGAACCCCAGATTTTAAACCTGGTAATGTTTTGTATGCAACTGAAGCCATTTTCGGCAATGAAAAGTGTTTTAGAATCAATTTTGCCAACTCTGAGATATTTGTGTTTTATGCTATAAGCCGGAGCAATCTGTTAAAAAATTATTTATAATTCATTTGTCATATTTTTTGATGACCAAATTTGTATTAAAAACACAGTACCGAGTATTACTATCTTGTTATTTCATAGGATTTCATAGAGTATATGTGTGTTAGCGAGTTTTAAGCAACAGCCAACTAGCGCTCATCACCAACTATCAGTCGACAACCTGTATAGCAGCGGGAACAATTCGAACCCCACAGCTGTCCATGATAATCACACGTATCAATTAAGAATTTAACTATTTTAATTGTTTTAATAGAAACAATTTGGCGCCACCCGGGATTCGCAACCCCTATGAATTAACAGGTAGGTTGTACTGGTAACCTTGACAATGCTACGGACTCCAGTAGTGACGTCGATTTATGTAACGACTGGTGTGAGGCAAACACACTACATTCACACTAATACACAAAATAAACAAGTGTGATACTTTTTAACAGGTACGACCACGTTTTCTCGTTACATATTGACGAACCCAACGAGGGGCTTTAAGAAAGAAGGACGTACACCTATTGTCTCGTTACAACCTTCATTCAACCCACGAGAGATACGTTATAATATAAATTGGCGCTCAACTTGTGTAGGGCTTAAGTTAAGTAAAACAGCGATTCTATAACAAATACTTAACTTGAGCAGGCAACTATTAGAGGCAGAGAAATGCAATAAAGAGCTATGATACAACAGGAAACAAAAATGCCTGAACAAGAGAGACGATTAAGTTATGCGGAATGGATGACAGTGCTATTTAAAAAATTCAGCAAGGAGATGGAGTACATAAAGAAGAATACCACTGATCACGAACGAGCACAGATGAGTCGTGCGAATGCAATGGGAACACCAAACGACAAAATGACATTGAGAGACATTTATGATGAAATGTGGGAATTAGACGACAGGTGTAATAAAGAAAAGACTATAGGGACAGCCCACGAAAAAGACGATAACAATGTGGAAAGAATGACTGAAGAAGATTGGGAAAGATGGGACAATAATGAAGCACAAATGAAAACAAAAGAACGGGAGTATACGCACAGGTGACAGAGCAATATACTCAGGAGGAATATGAACAATGAAGACAATTAATAAGACAACCAGAAAACCCAATACAAACGGAAAACGCAGAATTAAGGGAATGGATAAGGGTTATGTTTGAACTATCCAGAGACGATATGTGTAATTGGAGGAAGGAACATAAACGAATAGAAGAATTTAAAGGAATACCAAATCATAAAAACTTGGGAACAATCAAATATGCAAATAGAAGTAGAAATAGTCAAAGTGAACCGACAGAAGAAAATGCCAGAACCCACACAAAAAGAAGAGACGAGCATGAAGGAGATGATTAGAATGATAATAGAAATACAAAATAAAACCTTAAACCGAATGAGAGAATATGACAAGAGACACCATGAAACATTAATGAAACAAATGGATAGGGGTTTAGAGAATAGGAATGAAACACTAGTCAGCACTTCCGAAGGTATTAAAGAAGACCAAAGTGCATTGCTATCTGAAAATAAAAATAGAAAAAACAAAGAAAATATCCAAACCATGGAAAGGAAGACCAAGAAAATGAGGAAAATATGTAGAAAGAAAATATTAAACACAAAAGAAGAATTGGAGATGAGGAAGGGTTGATTGATTAATGCATTTAACCTCCCAATTAATGAACGAAGGGAGTTAAGTAAAGTTAAGAATCATAGAAAAAACTCAATAAAAATGGCAAAAGTAAAACACAATAAAATAATAAAGAAAAACTTAAATAAGTTTAGATATCATTTAAATATATCGACGATCGTAGAGTATCTGACAATATTAGTTATATCTTTAATACGGAATATACCAGTAAAACATTTGGTAAATAATCCAGAGGTCAAAGGGAATGGAATGGTAGTAAAAATGAGTGATTATGTTAGGTTAGAGGAAATACAATACCTGCTAGTTAAAAAGGATCTAACTATGACGGAAAACCGTGACTTAAATGAAGACTTCGTATCAGCAGAATTACAATACCAGATGATAGAGAGGTATTTAACAAGGACAAAAATCATTATGAACACTGCAGTAATCCGAGGAAAAGGAGTACCTGAGTTAATGGACCACGGTTAAAACAAGAAATAGTCAACCAGAAAAAGGGGACTGATTTTCTGAGAACTGACCAAGTAACCCATTGTAACAAAGGAACCAAATGAATTTATTACGAAGATATTATGTGGAATATATTAAGAATAAAAACCCACAAAATTCTAAAATAAGTAAGAACGTCTTACTATGTGTTTACGAAGAAATTATTTTGAATATATTAAGGATAAACCCCCCAAAATGACAAAACTATATAAGAAAAACTTACTCAAACTACTTAGAAACAATGTGTTTTAAAATAAAAGACTAAACGCCAAGAGAATTGAAGAACAGATTACATAATTATTTATAAATAATATGACTTAAAATGGTATAAGGAAAAACTATATATAAAAAAAAAAAACAATTAATGGAATGTGATCAGACAAGAAGTTAAAATAAGAAGAACAATGGATAATTTAATGACTATAATTACGATGAAACTAAAGAATGATAATAATTAATGCAAATACAATTTAGAATTTCTTTGAATTGAAAATGATAAAGGAAGAAATAGTACGGAGAACATCTGTCACAAGAAGGAAGATCAAAGGTATTTACACATAATGACTGTCAAAAATGTTATCTGAAAATAGCTACTGAAAATAAGGAGGAATCAAGAAGAAAAAGGAATATATATAATTAAATGTAAAACGCAACAGCGTAAAGAATCCCAAAGATGTTTATTATTAGTCAAATGAAGAGACTATTATGATATTATTTTATTTTTTATAACTGTCTGTAGATGAATTCCAGCAGTATTATATTGAAGTGTAGTATGGCCAGCAGAGTATGAAGCCAAAAAGTGCCTCTCTGAACTGTCCCAGCTCACATGTTAGGGAAATTGAATATTTAAGGGATAATAAAACCGCTGCGAAGATTGACATCAGATTCCAAAAGTATGAAGGAAGAAAACAGAAAGAAGATAGCTGACAGAAGATCAATGGAGAAACGCATTTTTAGAAGTAAATAGGAATAGAAGAGTGTTAAACTTAAGTTTTACTGATTATTGTGACCAATCATTGACAAGTAATGTTTAAAAAGAAACAAGGCAAGAGAATTAATATCATTAATGAATTTTCATCCAATAGAGAAAGGTGAATACTAGTCAAAAATGTTACATTAAGAAATCCAATCAATTACCATTAAAACTCTACAATGAATAAAAGGAGGGTATTCCAAGGCATGAAAAAATATAAGTTTATTTTGACCCAAATCATATTCAGGTAAAATAAACTTCTTTTGGAGGGGAAGCATATGTAACGTAACGAAAATATGGTCCCCTACGTTACATAAATCAATTTATAAGTTTTAAAATAAAAAAAATAAAAAAATTATCCATACTCGTAAAAGGTCAGAAACCCAACCCATTATTGAATAAATGAATTATCCCCAATAAGAATACAAGGTAGAAAGAAAAAAATTAATAATGTTAATAAATATAAACTTCAAAGTTCAGTGAAAGGTGTAAACGATAGACATTGACAAATAATGTAAAAACTAACTTAGACTGTTTTATAATAATTGATGATTTAAATGAGAGGAGAATGAGTAATTATTACATGATTTATTTCATAAAAATGTACCTGTTATTACGTTGTATCATGTTGTATTATTATCATGATAGTTATGTTATTTTTTGTGTGTAGCAAGTGGAGTAATTCTTTTAATAGGATACCAATTAACTAATTATTATGTGTTATCAATATATCATTATCGAGCTGTTGTTAAACTCATTAATTAATTACCAATTAATTTCATTTTATGTGTTATCAATATATCATTATAGAGCTATTGTTAAACTTTATATATTTAAATGTTTGTATACATGTAATTAGTTAGTAGGCTGATTATAATTGTAAACTTGGCCAGAAAGGCTATAATTGTTAACGAGATACAAAAGGGTTTAGTGTAATCATATCATAAACAAATGAAGGATTCTATAATAATGCAGGTAGTAATAAATTAAAATCAGAAGTAGATAGAAATGTAATGATAGGCCTAAAAACCAGTAACATTGTATAGTAAGTCAGGTCAGAAAGGTTAGGTAAAGAAATTTGTAAAAAAATACTAAATAGAATCTAATGAGTTGGGAGAAGTTAATAATAATTGCTAATAACAGATAAATAAATTAAATTCTCAAAATGCAATAGTGCAATGATACCGATAGGTAATGTTTTGTAACAGAAAAATACTATTTGTTAGAGTAAGTAGATTAAGAGGAAATGACAGCAAAATATATATAATTTCGTAACAAACAAAATGTAAAAGTATAATAGGATAGAATGTAAATTAGTAAAGGATTATTTTGATGAGTGTAAGAACATTGTATGATAATGGTTATAGTATAATATATAATATCCAATTAGAAGAGACAGGATGGTTGTCAAGGACGACGAGAGATACTTTATAATATAAATTGGCGTTTCCAACGTGGAGCATATTTAAACATTTTTATACCTTCATTCAACCCACGAGAGATAAGTTATAATATAAATTGGCGTTTCCAACGTGGAACATATTTAAACATTTTTATACCTTTATTCATATACCTTGTAACGATACAATTAAGCCAAATCCCGTACCAGTGATAAAAAAGATAATTCTTGATATAAAAATACTTCATATAAAATAAAACGTTTAAAAAATGATTAAAATGTAAATATTTTGACACGACGTACGACGATATTACCCAACCCAAGTGATTGAGCCAACAACATAAACATAAAGAAGGGAACCACGTAACATACTCAAGAAAAAATATGATAGACAAAACAATGATGAACACAGAATTTAAACCAGAAGAGAAGAAGAGGAAAACCGAACCAAGATGAAGACTATTGAAGATGAAGAAGAGGAAGAATGAAGAGGAGACAGGTTAAACCCAAGGGGAAACTAACACACATATAAAGGGGAAAGATAGTATACTCAAGGATAGAATACGGTCAATAAACCTCGAATAATTATGTATTGATGAAACCAATATTATTGTTATCATTAAATTAACCTATATACCCATTTTAAAGACAATACAATTGTAAAGTAATGTAATATAGAAAAGTACGCTAACACAGTCAGAAAGGTTATATTTAATAAAAAACAACTAACCTCATATTATTAATAGTAAATATCATGCTAGAAAGAAATAGTGAGAAATGGTAGGAGAAAGTATAGGGATTACCCATTCAATAACACTCAATACAAAACAGTGAACCAAAGTGAAGTGCTTTAGTGAAGTGTAAGTACCCTAAAAATAGTGAAAGTGTATGTGAAACATTAAAAATATAATGATAGGTAAGGAGACACTTTATAAAACATTGATGAACAATCAATGATTGGAGTGACATTGTACACATTAATATATCTAGAAATAATTAGCAATAGTATTCCAAATGAATATAAAGGAAGCTTGTGATGTTATTCAGGGAGAAAGCCCAGACAAAGTAACTTGTGTTAACATGGTATGGTAGAATATAATTAAAGTTTTGTTATTAAAATTAAGACTACAAAGAATACAACACCCCATGTTGAAAGGGGAATTAACTTTCATAATTTTATGAGAAGTGACAATGTTTATCACTTTAGATTGTAACAAAAGAAAGAAATCAATATTAGAACTAATAATAACTAATGACTTGTAAAGAATAGTTGGTTCAATGTTAAAAGGGGAATATGGCTGAAGGGAACCTACAGTCCATAAACCTAATTATTATATTTTAAAAGAAGAGTAATGAAAATGTATGTTGAATAGTAGTTAAAACACAAACAAATAAGTGAAGCCCATCAGGCTGAATTCAAAAGGTAATTTAAAAAGAAATACACCAAAAAACAATCATGGCTAATCTTGACTATGAAAACATCTAACTGCCAAAGACATTCAAATGTAAATTGTATCAATTTCACAAGAAATCTTACTAATCTAAGACCAGTGAATGGCCAATAATTGTATGTCAATTATTTTAAAACAGAAATATTATTGTAATAGTTTAATTTAAGAAAGATACGTTATTTATTAAATGTCAAATAATTAGACTATAGTTAATGTATAACAGAATATGACCTTATGAGGTATCGTTGTAAACTTTGAAAGGAAAGAAAGATAATAGTGATGTCATTTATTACCCCAAAGGAATTATAAAGGAATAAAATCATTAGGAAAATACTTAATAAATTTGAATAAAAATTCAAATATTTTAACAATGTCTTTAAAGGAGTAATTAACCAATCACCGAATTACGGTTACTATGACAACGAGACGTTGAGGGCTTATTTTCCGTTAAATTATATAGACTCTAAAAAAACGACGCGTGGGTAAGCGGCACGCAAAATTGGAATGATTAAATTTTAATTTAAATAGTTACAAGAAGTTTAAAAAGTGAACCAAGATGACCAAAGACGAATAGATGTCGATCTACAAAGAATTAACGATGTCCAGGAACCAAATTAAATAAATTAATTAGAGAAAAACCCAAGACCAGATTGAAAAAGATGTTAAAAGTTTAAAACCAGCCCAAATTTGAAGAATATCCAACTACCCTCATGCCTACACTTCAACGTGATACGAACTGATAAGTATCGAATAAATTCCTTAATCCCAAACCCCAAATTACTTAAAATATTTTTTCAAATGATAAAATTTCTCACTATTTAACAAGTATTATTTTCTTTCAAAGGTGTAAATGCATAATTTACTTACTTAAAAAACATTTCATTAATCAAAATATAACCTTACTTGAGAGCACAATTTTTGTAACAGAAATACGACACTACCGAACAAATTGTGAAAACACATTATCATTTCTAAGTACGTATAAGGTATGGTAGTGTACTTTTTTAATGTAACCAACGTTTATGTCTTATTTCATGATCCAAAGAACCCCAGATTTTAAACCTGGTAATGTTTTGTATGCAACTGAAGCCATTTTCGGCAATGAAAAGTGTTTTAGAATCAATTTTGCCAACTCTGAGATATTTGTGTTTTATGCTATAAGCCGGAGCAATCTGTTAAAAAATTATTTATAATTCATTTGTCATATTTTTTGATGACCAAATTTGTATTAAAAACACAGTACCGAGTATTACTATCTTGTTATTTCATAGGATTTCATAGAGTATATGTGTGTTAGCGAGTTTTAAGCAACAGCCAACTAGCGCTCATCACGAGTAGACGAGTCGACAACCTGTATAGCAGCGGGAACAATTCGAACGCCACAGCTGTCCATGATAATCACACGTATCAATTAAGAATTTAACTATTTTAATTGTTTTAATAGAAACAATTTGGCGCCACCCGGGATTCGCAACCCCTATGAATTAACAGGTAGGTTGTACTGGTAACCTTGACAATGCTACGGACTCCAGTAGTGACGTCGATTTATGTAACGACCGGTGTGAGGGAAACACACTACATTCACACTAATACACAAAATAAACAAGTCTGATACATTTTAACAGGTATGACCACGTTTTCTCGTTACATATTGACGAACCCAACGAGGGGCTTTAAGAAAGAAGGACGTACACCTATTGTCTCGTTACAACCGTCATTCAACCCACGAGAGATACGTTATAATATAAATTGGCGCTCAACTTGTGTAGGGCTTAAGTTAAGTAAAACAGCGATTCTATAACAAATACTTAACTTGAGCAGGCAACTATTAGAGGCAGAGAAATGCAATAAAGAGCTATGATACAACAGGAAACGAAAATGCCTGAACAAGAGAGACGATTAAGTTATGCGGAATGGATGACAGTGCTATTTAAAAAATTCAGCAAGGAGATGGAGTACATAAAGAAGAATACCACTGATCACGAACGAGCACAGATGAGTCGTGCGAATGCAATGGGAACACCAAACGACAAAATGACATTGAGAGACATTTATGATGAAATGTGGGAATTAGACGACAGGTGTAATAAAGAAAAGACTATAGGGACAGCCCACGAAAAAGACGATAACAATGTGGAAAGAATGACTGAAGAAGATTGGGAAAGATGGGACAATAATGAAGCACAAATGAAAACAAAAGAACGGGAGTATACGCACAGGTGACAGAGCAATATACTCAGGAGGAATATGAACAATGAAGACAATTAATAAGACAACCAGAAAACCCAATACAAACGGAAAACGCAGAATTAAGGGAATGGATATGGGTTATGTTTGAACTATCCAGAGACGATATGTGTAATTGGAGGAAGGAACATAATCGAATAGAAGAATTTAAAGGAATACCAAATCATAAAAACTTGGAACAATCAAATATGCAAATAGAAGTAGAAATAGTCAAAGTGAACCAACAGAAGAAAATGCCAGAACCCACACAAAAAGAAGAGACGAGCATGAAGGAGATGATGAGAATGATAATAGAAATACAAAATAAAACCTTAAACCGAATGAGAGAATATGACAAGAGACACCATGAAACATTAATGAAACAAATGGATAGGGGTTTAGAGAATAGGAATGAAACACTAGACAGCACTTCCGAAGGTATTAAAGAAGACCAAAGTGCATTGCTATCTGAAAATAAAAATAGAAAAAACAAAGAAAATATCCAAACCATGGAAAGGAAGACCAAGAAAATGAGGAAAATATGTAGAAAGAAAATATTAAACACAAAAGAAGAATTGGAGATGAGGAAGGGTGGATTGATTAATGCATTTAACCTCCCAATTAATGAACGAAGGGAGTTAAGTAAAGTTAAGAATCATAGAAAAAACTCAATAAAAATGGCAAAAGTAAAACACAATAAAATAATAAAGAAAAACTTAAATAAGTTTAGATATCATTTAAATATATCGACGATCGTAGAGTATCTGACAATATTAGTTATATCTTTAATACGGAATATACCAGTAAAACATTTGGTAAATAATCCAGAGGTCAAAGGGAATGGAATGGTAGTAAAAGTGAGTGATTATGTTAGGTTAGAGGAGATACAATACCTGCTAGTTAAAAAGGATCTAACTATGACGGAAAACCGTGACTTAAATGAAGACTTCGTATCAGCAGAATTACAATACCAGATGATAGAGAGGTATTTAACAAGGACAAAAATCATTATGAACACTGCAGTAATCCGAGGAAAAGGAATACCTGAGTTAATGGACCACGGTTAAAACAAGAAATAGTCAACCAGAAAAAGGGGACTGATTTTCTGAGAACTGACCAAGTAACCCATTGTAACAAAGGAACCAAATGAATTTATTACGAAGATATTATGTGGAATATATTAAGAATAAAAACCCACAAAATTCTAAAATAAGTAAGAACGTCTTACTATGTGTTTACGAAGAAATTATTTTGAATATATTAAGGATAAACCCCCCAAAATGACAAAACTATATAAGAAAAACTTACTCAAACTACTTAGAAACAATGTGATTTAAAATAAAAGACTAAACGCCAAGAGAATTGAAGAACAGATTACATAATTATTTATAAATAATATGACTTAAAATGGTATAAGGAAAAACTATATATAAAAAAAAAAAACAATTAATGGAATGTGATCAGACAAGAAGTTAAAATAAGAAGAACAATGGATAATTTAATGACTATAATTACGATGAAACTAAAGAATGATAATAATTAATGCAAATACAATTTAGAATTTCTTTGAATTGAAAATGATAAAGGAAGAAATAGTACGGAGAACATCTGTCACAAGAAGGAAGATCAAAGGTATTTACACATAATGACTGTCAAAAATGTTATCTGAAAATAGCTACTGAAAATAAGGAGGAATCAAGAAGAAAAAGGAATATATATAATTAAATGTAAAACGCAACAGCGTAAAGAATCCCAAAGATGTTTATTATTAGTCAAATGAAGAGACTATTATGATATTATTTTATTTTTTATAACTGTCTGTAGATGAATTCCAGCAGTATTATATTGAAGTGTAGTATGGCCAGCAGAGTATGAAGCCAAAAAGTGCCTCTCTGAACTGTCCCAGCTCACATGTTTGGGAAATTGAATATTTAAGGGATAATAAAACCGCTGCGAAGATTGACATCAGATTCCAAAAGTATGAAGGAAGAAAACAGAAAGAAGATAGCTGACAGAAGATCAATGGAGAAACGCAGTTGTAGAAGTAAATAGGAATAGAAGAGTGTTAAACTTAAGTTTTACTGATTATTGTGACCAATCATTGACAAGTAATGTTTAAAAAGAAACAAGGCAAGAGAATTAATATCATTAATGAATTTTCATCCAATAGAGAAAGGTGAATACTAGTCAAAAATGTTACATTAAGAAATCCAATCAATTACCATTAAAACTCTACAATGAATAAAAGGAGGGTATTCCAAGGCATGAAAAAATATAAGTTTATTTTGACCCAAATCATATTCAGGTAAAATAAACTTCTTTTGGAGGGGAAGCATATGTAACGTAACGAAAATATGGTCCCCTACGTTACATAAATCAATTTATAAGTTTTAAAATAAAATAAAATAAAAAATTATCCATACTCGTAAAAGGTCAGAAACCCAACCCATTATTGAATAAATGAATTATCCCCAATAAGAATACAAGGTAGAAAGAAAAAAATTAATAATGTTAATAAATATAAACTTCAAAGTTCAGTGAAAGGTGTAAACGATAGACATTGACAAATAATGTAAAAACTAACTTAGACTGTTTTATAATAATTGATGATTTAAATGAGAGGAGAATGAGTAATTATTACATGATTTATTTCATAAAAATGTACCTGTTATTATGTTGTATCATGTTGTATTATTATCATGATAGTTATGTTATTTTTTGTGTGTAGCAAGTGGAATAATTCTTTTAGTAGGATACCAATTAACTAATTATTATGTGTTATCAGTATATCATTATCGAGCTGTTGTTAAACTCATTAATTAATTACCAATTAATTTAATTTTATGTGTTATCAATATATCATTATAGAGCTATTGTTAAACTTTATATATTTAAATGTTTGTATACATGTAATTAGTTAGTAGGCTGATTATAATTGTAAACTTGGCCAGAAAGGCTATAATTGTTAACGAGATACAAAAGGGTTTAGTGTAATCATATCATAAACAAATGAAGGATTCTATAATAATGCAGGTAGTAATAAATTAAAATCAGAAGTAGATAGAAATGTAATGATAGGCCTAAAAACCAGTAACATTGTATAGTAAGTCAGGTCAGAAAGGTTAGGTAAAGAAATTTGTAAAAAAATACTAAATAGAATCTAATGAGTTGGGAGAAGTTAATAATAATTGCTAATAACAGATAAATAAATTCAATTTAAATAAATTCTCAAAATGCAATAGTGCAATGATACCGATAGGTAATGTTTTGTAACAGAAAAATACTACTTGTTAGAGTGAGTAGATTAAGAGGAAACGACAGCAAAATATATATAATTTCCTAACAAACAAAATGTAAAAGTATAATAGGATAGAATGTAAATTTAGTAAAGGATTATTTTGATGAGTGTAAGAACATTGTATGATAATGGTTATAGTATAATATATAATATCCAATAAGAAGAGACAGGATGGTTGTCAAGGATGACGAGAGATATAAAATTTGTTGATTCGATTATTGAATAATTATCTATGAACGAAGACGGTTTAGTTTTGGATGCGCTCAGAAAAGATTTGATTAAAGTAAATTAAAACAATACAATTGAGAAACAAATTAAGTAATAAACCACCATCGTATGGCTCATTGACATTCAACCGTCTTATATAACCGAACAATCATAAACCAGTACATGAAAATTGACGAAAAATCCAAAGGAAGAACTCTAATAATAAAACTCAATATAATGAGCAAATATTAACTTAATTAATCAACCAAAGCAGAGAAATAACTACCTGAATAGAGTTAAATAATCCAATAACATAAAGATCGAAAATAAAACACAAAATTATACTTGAACATCAGTTTCCACAATTCAATAGAAAAAGCTTAGTTTGGACACGAAATACGTTGAAACACGTAACCACAAACTCGGACATTGGTGAACAAAAGGAGCGGCATTTCTGCATCATCCCAGGACCAAGCATTCAACTTTTATTTCGAACTTGGAGTGAAGACTGGCGAGGATTAATTCATCTGTATTCCATTACTGACCAAACACTTCTACGAGGTTAGCTCTCCACGGCATTACCAAGCAACGATGTCCAGCGGATGGTAAAAATACACTTATTTTAAATAATATTTAATAAGAACTGAATACTATATTGTAATACCTTGTAATCCTATTTATGCATTTTCTGACCTTACCAATAGTTGAAAGAACCTTCACTCCCTGTGTTTAAAGAAATATAAAATCATAATTAAAATAATATATAACCCTGAATCCGATCGATACCCGATTACTTCTAATACAAGGTTCATACTGGCCTGGAAAGTCAGGGAAATCAAAATAAATCAGGGAAAGTCAGGGAAACATTTTAAGATATGCCGAAAGTCAGAGAAATTTTTTTACTATGACCAGTCGTCACACAAAACGTATGAAGATGATCCAAGTTTCATGAAGAACTGCATGAATTCTTTGCTGCTCTGTAATGGACCTGAATATGTATGTACCTATAGTTTATATTTTAAACTGTAATTGTTTTGAAAGAATATAGTTTCACTGTGACTAAAAATAATTGTTCACTCTTAAAAACTAAATAAATGTCTTTAAACTCATGTGCAGATACAGGAGAAACATTTAAATTAATGTTTCTGGATAGTGCAGTAGCTTCAAGTTTTAAAATGGGGCCAAGCAAATGTAAATACCTTATTAACCATGGACTTGCTCCCTATTTTTCTAATGAAATGAAAGTCCGATTATGTCAGTGTGATGATTTCGTCGTTTCTTTCGATGAATCTTTGAATAAGATCATTCAAAAAGGACAGATGGACCTTGACATTCAAAAAGTTTTTTGATGTCAATAGAAGTAGGGTGCGTACTGAATATTTTAATAGTGTTTTTTTGGATAGAGCCACAGCACAAGACCTTCTAGACAACTTCATTGCAGGAATAAATCCATTACAGCCTAAGAACATTCTCCAAGTGTCAATGGACGGTCCCAATGTAAATTTGAGTTTTATTAAAAAATTGGATGAAAAGATCAAAGAAGAAAATCCAGATGGAAAACATCTAATTAATATCTTGTTGATCCATCCTCTTCGTTCACTTTATAAAATATTACTATTGTAATAAAACTAGATTACTCTTAATTAACAAGTTTATAAAATATTTAAAATGTAGTATTTGAGGTTAATGTTATTAAAAGTGTGTTTACAATCGCAAAAATTATAAGTGTCTGAAAAGAATTCTTTTAGATAAAAAATAAAATAATTGCATTAATGTTGTTTGAACAATAACGTTGCTTAAATTTAAAAAATAAAGTGTACTAGCTGGTCGCTTGATGACGGTAACCGTCGTGTTGATACTAGCAGTGAAACTCCTCCTCCAGGTTGATAGTTGTCTAAGTACGTAACGTCTAGTAACGTCTGGACAATAAAATTAACAAAATACACTTCCACGTACCTGTTCGTGATTCTGGAAGTTCAGAAGTTCACTTTTTCAATAAATCAATAAGCTGCCAAGACGGTTTACAAAACCAGCTTACTTTATCTACAAGGTTAGGTTACCTTGTTTAATAATGGGCGCCACACAGGTTTATTTCGGGAAAATCCCGTGTAAAACCCATTAATAGAATCAAATAATAATGTTAAAAAACTGAAATTGTGTTTATTGCCTTTATGGCAATTCAATTCAACAATATATGATTGCAACTAAAAGTTGTTTTGATTATTCTGAATGAATTATTTATCTATTTTTTAGAAATAAATTAAGTCAAGTTATGCTGCTAATAACTGGGTTTTATTTGTACCCTTGATAATGAATTCAAACAAACATAGTTAAGAAAATACATTGATATACAATTGCAAATATTTTGTTACATACCCTATATGACTGGCTCAAAGCATGAACAATAGTTCTGGTTAAGTCCAGATAAACTTTACTTTAAACATTAATATTATTTATATCTCGGGCGTAAGTTCTTTGAAACACAAGAAAGAATGCTCATGCCTACACAATAGCTAATTATTTTATAGCTATCAGTTAATAAAAATTTTGATGAGACGAGCGTACCTTCCGCTCTGGATGATCGTTAAAAGTGTCTAACGGTAATTAGCCGCATTCCTTTATATACCCTCTGTTTTGATAGGGCTTAGGCAATTGTTTTATTGAGTAAGCTATTTTCTGATTGGCTTAGCCAGGCGTTACGAAAGTGACGTATTGTTTTTCCAACTGTCACTAACGGTTTTTAACCGACTTTTCGCCAGAATGATTGACAGCCGTCGTTGTTGTTAGTGTTGATAAACAGATTTTTTATTTTTTATTTACAAATGATGCTAACGCATGTCACGCACTTATAGTTGCGATCGGGGTCGTATCGCCATCAAATTAAAGGATATTTTTTCCTCTTCAATTTGATATAGTTTGACACTGGTTTATTTACACTTTCACTGACATTTTTTAATAAACAATGTTCAGGTATATGGCTTCGCGCTGTCGTCTGCTAACAAAGCCGGCAATGACTCTCTCTTATCAATACATTGTTTGTGTTCCACATCGCATTTTTCACTTAAACGTCTGTGTGGGAACACTAATATATCCGTCTTTATACTTATTTAGTGAATATTATGATTAAACCTTAACTTATACATTGCTATGAACTATACTTACTCCCTATGACATTTTGTTTCACATTATTTTGCTCCATGCTATTAATTAATAATTGAACTATTACTTGTATAACATATTAACAATGCTTATCGCTATGTTTGGTATAAAGATTGTTCAGTGTATGTGATTTACACTCATAGTACTTTCTACCAATCACCTTACTGATGATTGTTCGTTTTAGGCGTTGCCGAGGCATACCGTTTGCATCGGATTTATGCCTTAATAATGTTTATTAGTTTACATTTCGGTACCTTGATGAGGTAGCTTACTTATCTAAGGTTCCCTCTTACAAATATTTTTACTTATCATAAGCACATTTGAGACTGTAATACAGCTTCAATCTTATATTGTGGCCATAGCTAATCTTAGCCCTAGGCATTAATAGTTATTAGTCATAGTTGATTTATTCTCAGCCAAATGCTGATGCTGAATCACATTATTCGGATCCTTATTTAATTTTTTTATTAACATGTCAAAGTTATTCACTGACTCGCTTGACAGCTTAAAGTGAATTTAATTTGTCCATTGGTTTGTGTCAGTTATAGTATTGGTTGTAGTGTCAAGCACTGTCTTGTTTACTGCTTCTCGTGGCACTTCTTCTTCTTTCTTCTTCAATGGTTCCTCTCTTCTTTGCTACTCTTATCATTATATTATCTACTTACATTACCGTCATGTATTTATTAAATCTATGGGCATATGTCTAGGTTATGTAACACCTGGTCATGTTACATATACTCCCCTCTCAAAATTGATAATTTGAGAGAAAATTTAATTTTTAGATAAAATTATCATTTCATTTCAGTTTTTAGTATATTACTACTGCTTTTTGTCTTGTACTCTTTACATTGACCTTTAACATACTATTAGTGTGTTACACTAGTTTGAGTTCTTGGCTAGTGATATAATTCTTAGCTTACTAGTATTTTTTCAAGTTTCTCACATTTTAAGTTATTTAATTACAATAGGTTTCACTTCTTAAATTAACAATTTCCTGTCTTACAATAATACATTTTTCTTTCTCATTACATATCTTTATTTTTTTGTGATAAATTCTATGGTTTTTTCGTTCTTTACCTCACAGATTCTTTATTAATAGTCCTTGATATATTATATAATTCCCTAACATTTGTAGTGGGTTCGGAGTCAGAGGGGCTCTTATTTGGCATCCATTCTCCGCCGTTCCTCAGCTACACGTCCTCAGAATCAGAGGCATCCTCATCTCTGTCTGAGATAAAATAAAAATTGCACATAGCAATAGTTGCACTATCACAACACATAAAATATAACATATCATTCATTTTTCAATAATATAACATATTCAATATAACATTCAAGGTATTAGAGGTTTCATTTGTATCACATTTCCTTTATACTTTCTCACATACTTCCTTTTCACAGGTAATCATTCCTTTTCAGACTTGACATTCTCGGCCATGCTCTTTATTAGCCGTATTGTTACCTTTCTATACTAGTTGACAATTTGTTTTGGTTTATTTGAGTATTCTTAAAATTACACACTTATATTGATCATCATACCATCCTGCAGTTGTTTCTTAAATATAGAGTCTACAATACTTCATTCTTACAATAGTTTACAAGTTTTACTCTCATCAATAATTTACAATTATCCTGAATTATCAGGGTTTACCGTACTTATATACTAAAAGTTTTGGTTAGATATCCTCTGACATGTCTTGTTACATACAATATTTGGTAATTCAATAACATTTTTCTTTCTCTTTGTTCCACAATAGTATAGCCATCTTCTTCTTAAATTACTCGCTTTGGTATTCTGCCTCTCTACTCCTTCAAGTGTTGGAATCTTTAACACTTATTCTGGATGATTGTTATATAATATTTCTTAGTTTTGTGAGGGGTATACAATATTTGACATTTAGATACAATATAACGATACAATTATAACACATTAGTAGTCAATACTTTTTCTTTTTTCCTCTTTAAATATAGCATAGTAATTTTAGTTATAAAATAGTAGTATTTCCTCTTTAAATTAATTTAACATAGGAGTATTAGAGTAATTTTATGTCACTATCTTAGGTATATTTTTGTTATATGCTACTTTTGGTTCTATATGATATAATAGATATCTTTCTTCTCATTAAATTATTTGGTTTACAATACACATTTTTCTACCATTTAGTATGATAAATCTGGCTCTTATTTAATAGGTAACAAATAGTTTGGCCTATACACTAATACTACACACTTTTTATAACACAATATGGCAAATAGGTTTGCTATAGGCAACTAGCCACTTTCAATACCTTGGGCATAATACATGATCCTCCTGATCACTAATCGAATCCTTTTATGGTAGATACTTTTAAAATTTCTTATACACTAAATATTCCGGTGGTAATTGTTGTATACCACTATAATTTATCCGTTTTTAATAATAATCACATTTATTTTTTATATATTTGGGGTTATATTGGGCTTTTCCATTCTATTGGGTTCATTGTTTGGGACAATTACGTTTCACAGGTACCCTTTTCATAGCTGTCTCTAGTACATGTTTGTGGTATTTGGCACCCTATAATAACATCTCATAACAAACTTCCTTACATATAGTACTTCTTCAACGACGTTTGGTTGTAGGTACATTTGACCTTTTTATTCATTATATCAGTAAGTTCATATGTATTATTTTTATGGTCCTTTGTTATGGTATAAGGTCCGATGTATAGTACTAGTAGTTTTTTAGTGATGCCCTCCATTGTGCTGGGCAATTCCCTATTCTTTAGTAGCACCTGATCTCCTACGTTATACTTTATTACTCGGGTTGGCACTTGTTGTTTATATTTTCTTTTGCGTTGTTCCAATTTCTCCATGATCTTGTCGTGGTATTGGATCTTGTTAAATTGATACTCTGGACTCTGAGGGAACTGAATTATGTCACTAATCTCTCTGGGTGGAGGCTTCTCGAACATTGCATTATAAGGTGTTGTTTCAGTTGACTGGTGGTGTGCTAAATTAATAAAATCTTCCGTAGCTGGGATGTATTCACTCCATTTTCTTTGTTGACTGGAACAATAGGTTCTAAGAATTCGTCAGAATTAACACTCTTTCTGATGGATTGCTGCTGGGATGGTACACTGAAGTTTTATATGTTTTTACTCCATGTTCCAGCAGTGTGTCTCTCCATCTCCGTCCTTTGAACTGGGTACCATGGTCCGTTATTATAGTCTTCGGACAGCCCACTTCAGGTATGTAATTCAGCGTTATGATGTTGAGTATCTTGTTGGTGGTTGCGCGGTTCATTGGATACAGCTTTACAAACTTAGTATAATGGTCGAAAATGATTAACAGATATTTGTACTGTCGTCGACCTCCACTTCTGGGAAATGGACCACAGATGTCCACAAAAACTTTCTCTAGTTTGGCTGAAGAGGTTAAGGGAATCATCTGCCCCTCCTTCCTTTCGTTGGTGCACTTTACCATCTGGCATATCTGACAAGTTTTAATATACCTCCTCACCCTTCTGTTTATGTCCTTGATGTACATGTGCTCCTCCAGTGCTTTTATCACTTTAACAGCACCCATGTGCCCATCACGAATATGGTAGTCCGTTATGATGTCCTTCTCTAGTGTTTTAGGTATTACTAATTTCCAGATATTATAGTGACATTTCGTTTTAACAAATAATACATCATTAAATACACAGTAATAAGGGGTTATTCTTTCATCTTGACCATCCAATCTTTGGAAAATTTGTGCTAATTTATTGTCTTGTTTTTGGTGTAGTTCTACCTCCTTGATAACACCTTCTAACTCTGTACGGCTCTTCAAGATGTTGTACCTTTGCTATTGTTTCCTTCTCACCTTCATAAGTTTGGTTGGTGATATTCACCCGTGACAGTATATCGGCTGCTATGTTCTTTTTTCCTGGGACGTACTCCCAACTGATGTTGTATTCCTGTAAGACTAAGGTCCACCTTGCTAAACGACCATGACTCAGCTTGCAGTTCTTTAAAAAGGATATGGACTTGTGATCCGTCCGAACAGTAATAGAATATCCTAGTATGTAGGTTCGGAATTTCCCGCATGCAAATACTACGCTTAAAAGCTCCTTCTCCGTTACATTGTAATTCCTTTCGCACTTATTCAGGGTTCGGCTCGCGAAGCTTACAACAAGATGGTTTCCATCTTCGTCTTCCTGGTATAGGGTAGAACCTAGACTGATGTCACTTGCGTCACAGTTAAGGTAGAAAGGTTTGTTGAAGTCTGGGTGATGTAATATCACTGTCTCTAAAAATTTGGTTTTGATTTGTTGGAATATAACTTCCTGAGCTGGTCCCCATGTCCGTTTGTCTTTTGAGGACAACTGTGGAGACAATCTGGTTGTAACTCCGAATAATTGTTCTGAAACTTACGATAATAATTGCATAACCCTAAAAATGATTGTAGTTGTTTTTTATTTCTGGGTGTGGGGAACCTTTGTATGGCTTCAATTTTTTCTGTGGATGGAGTTATTCCCAATTCGGTCAGTTGGAATCCTAAAAATTGCACCTCTTTAGCAATAAGTTGGGACTTTTCTAGTTTTAAGGTGATATGGTTTTCTGACAGTTTGTTCAGTACATGGTCTACCCTCTGACAATGCTCCTCCCAGTTTGTAGATGTAATTAACAGGTCGTCCACGTAGACGGTAGTGAACTTAAGTGCTTCCTGACCCAATACTTGGTCCATACATTGTATAAATATTGCCACCGAATTTATTAACCCGAAGGGCAACCGTTTGAAGTGATAGTTGTGTCCCTCGAATATAAATGCGACATATTTCCGGCTGTTGGGGTGCAGCTCCACTTGCCAGTAGCCGCAGACCGTATCCCATGAACTGATGAACTGTACTCCATGGAACTTTTTCAAAATCTCCTCGATTTCACCCGGAGATGTCCGGTTATTAACTAGATGTTTATTTATTTCTCTCGCATCCAAACAGAGTCTCACCTTCCCATTTTTCTTTTTAATTGCAACAATGGGGCTGGTATAAGGTGATTGGCTGTACTCTATGATATCGTCCTTTAGCAACTGGTTGATTTCGGTGCGAACCGCCTCTTTAAGAGAGTATGCAATGGGGTAAGACTTGCGGTTGAAGTTGGCAGGTTCCTTAAAATTTAATACACATTGGTAGTTCTTAACCTTTCCAGGAAGATCTGAAAATACATGTCTATATTGGTAATATATGTTTATTAACCTTTCAAGTTGGTCTGGACTTGGTGAGTGGGTTCTGTCGGTTGACTGGAACTGTCTTATCTCCCTGATCTTCTCCTCCCACAAGCTGTCGTTGTTGTTCGTGTATTCAAGTTCATGCCTGGACATTTGATGTCTTGGGTTGGTCATTCCTTGGATGTGGTAAACAGTTCGTTCTGGGGGAACTTCCATGCTTCCAACAATATCTGCTGTCCACTCTGTGCCTGACATTTTTAAAGTTAACTTGTCTATACTTAGATCAATTATAGCTGAGTATCTTCGTAAAATGTCGCAGCCGATTAAACTGCGAAATGGCAATCCCGTTGCTATTAAAAATATCGTTGGTATCTTAACTCCTTGACTGGTTACTTCTAGACTAACCTGTTTCTTCACAGATTTATTTTGGCGTCCCATAGCTCCCATCAGGATAATGTTGGTAACAGGCAAAGTTGGTATGACAGCTCTGTTTTCCTCCTGAATGCGGTTGAGCTCGGTGCTGTCCATTAGGGAAACGTTAGCTCCTGTGTCAATCATTAAGGTGGCGGTCACTTCATTAATTTGTGCCGTCACGTACACGATATCGTGGGTGCACTGACGGTGATTAGTCACTTCCTCTTCTAATAATTCTTGTCTTATATTTTTAAGGTAGTGGTTGTATAATATTGTAATTTTATTTGGACTTGTGCCATAATCATACCCAATAGAATGGATCAGCGAGGGGTCTATGTTGTTATAGTTTCTCACTGCCGCGAGGCGTTTAAAGAGCTGGCGTTCTCTTCATGGCGCCTGTCCTGAGTATCTACCTGATTTCTATCGTCAGTTTCCGGCCGTCCTCCATGATGGTTTGGTTCATGGTCAGGAACGAAGTGCACTTGTGGCCGGTAGTCGTTGTTGCGGCTGTCGCCCTCAACGCTGTTACTCCTCCACCGTCCTCCTCTTACACTTCTTCTATCTCCACTAAAACTGTCTCGTCGCTGATAGTACCGCCTTCTACCGGGGTCGTAGTTAGCCTGTACATAATTAGCTCTACGATATTGTTGCGGTGGATTATTCCCGCCTTGGTTTTGTGGTCGGTTTGGGTTATTATTGTAATTTTGTCGCCTATTGTTATTATTATTATAGTTACCATTATTATTATTATGGTTATTACCTTGGTTATTAGGCCTACTGTTATTGTCATTATTATTGTTATTATTATAATTTTGATTTGGGTTGTTATTATTATTATTAAAATTACCTCTGTAATTTCTGAAATTAGGATTATTATTATTTAGGTTACCGCCCCTGTCATGGAAATTGTCATTCCTCCGGCGACTTCTTCTGTAATACCCTTCGTGTTCTTGATCTTCGAGTAATGCTGACATAGCTTGTATGGTTTTAATTTGTCCCCACTGGCGTGCTTTGGCGACACCCTCCTCGAAGTGGTACGAAAGCTTGGTAACGAGGCACTCCTCTGGTATTTTTGGTTCTAAGTTGCGTGCTATACACACCTTACCTAAGAAATAGGATGTCATTGTACTTCCTCTGCCTGCATCATATCTACCATGGCATATGTTATCGCGCACTATATTTTGTGTGGCCTCCGACCAATACTTCGCGCGGAATTGTGTTTTGAATTCGTCATAATTGTTGACTTCATGGCGCGTGGCAGTCCACCAATTATCATAAATCTCCTTGAAATATTCATCAATCAGGCTTCTTATTACATTCCACCTGGTTTCTCGGATTCTTGCCAAGTTTTCATCGATGCGTGCTAAAAATTCAATCGGGTTCTTCCGGTAGTTTTTGAAATTAATAGCGTCACGGTTGTCAGTCGGTTGTATATACTGACCTTGTATAGGGCGGTTGCGAATGACTTCAATTTCCTCCCGCATTTGCATGATTTCTCGTTGTCTTAACTCTTCTATTTTCTCCCGATTAGCGACGGTTAAAGTTCTTACCGTGTCTACTGATGCACTTATCTCCTCACATCGCTCACCTACGTCGGTCCTCACCCTCTTGATTTCATCTTGGCTCATTCTTTTCAATGATTCTATCCGGGCTTCAGTCACCTCCTCTATGTTGTCGATCCTCCCGTCGACCTCTTCTCTCGTTCGCTTTAAATCCTGGCCATCCTGTTCACATCTTTGGTTCACCTCTATAATTTCTTCTCTCACGACCGCTATCTCCACGTCTACTCTGGTATTAATTTTCTCGTTACCTTCCTCCATTTTCCGGCTAATCTCATTTAATGCGGTATTCAACCCTTCCTTCAACGATCTGTTGCTGTCATCTATTTTATTGTTCAGGGCGTCCATGGATCTATTAGTATCGTCTATCCTTTTATTCAAGTCTTCTTTCAACAATTCTAAGTTCTTATTATTGTCGTCTAACCTTGTATGTAGGTCTTCTTTCAGCGACTCCATGTTTTTACTAATAGATTCCATCTTTCTGAGACTATCTTCCTTTAAAGTTCGGTTGTCCTCCTTCATCGATTCGATGTTTTTATTTAATAACTCGACATTCTTCTGATTCTCCGACCGGGATTTCTTACCATCTTCTTTCAGTAACTCGAAGTTTTTATTATTTTCTATGATCGCCCTCATTATGTCTTGTAGGCTTATGTCCCTTGGCGGCGCGGGTCTCTCAGGTTGCTTGGGTTGGTTGTTGACCCTCACCTCCACTTCCGGTTCTGCATGGGGTGTTTCTTCTGGTCGAGTTTCTATGTTATTTATGGTAATGACTTCCATTTCGGGTGTTGGTTGTGCCTCATATGTCTCTGTATTTGGTTGTAACTCTCCTACTCGGCTGTCCTTGTATCTTGTGTCGTATTGATGTGTGTGTGGCATGTTTGTTCTTTTGTGTTTGCCGGGCTGATTTAAAATATAAAAAATATTTTTATCTAATATTTTTTCAGCCTCACGTTGCTGGTCGCCAATTTGTAATAAAACTAGATTACTCTTAATTAACAAGTTTATAAAATATTTAAAATGTAGTATTTGAGGTTAATGTTATTAAAAGTGTGTTTACAATCGCAAAAATTATAAGTGTCTGAAAAGAATTCTTTTAGATAAAAAATAAAATAATTGCATTAATGTTGTTTGAACAATAACGTTGCTTAAATTTAAAAAATAAAGTGTACTAGCTGGTCGCTTGATGACGGTAACCGTCGTGTTGATACTAGCAGTGAAACTCCTCCTCCAGGTTGATAGTTGTCTAAGTACGTAAAGTCTAGTAACGTCTGGACAATAAAATTAACAAAATATACTTCCACGTACCTGTTCGTGATTCTGGAAGTTCAGAAGTTCACTTTTTCAATAAATCAATAAGCTGCCAAGACGGTTTACAAAACCAGCTTACTTTATCTACAAGGTTAGGTTACCTTGTTTAATAATGGGCGCCACACAGGTTTATTTCGGGAAAATCCCGTGTAAAACCCATTAATAGAATCAAATAATAATGTTAAAAAACTGAAATTGTGTTTATTGCCCTTATGGCAATTCAATTCAACAATATATGATTGCAACTAAAAGTTGTTTTGATTATTCTGAATGAATTATTTATCTATTTTTTAGAAATAAATTAAGTCAAGTTATGCTGCTAATAACTGGGTTTTATTTGTACCCTTGATAATGAATTCAAACAAACATAGTTAAGAAAATACATTGATATACAATTGCAAATATTTTGTTACATACCCTATATGACTGGCTCAAAGCATGAACAATAGTTCTGGTTAAGTCCAGATAAACTTTACTTTAAACATTAATATTATTTACATCTCGGGCGTAAGTTCTTTGAAACACAAGAAAGAATGCTCATGCCTACACAATAGCTAATTATTTTATAATACAATATCGACTAGTAATGCCTTGTAGTTTACTAATAAAAAATCAAACCTATTTTATAGGTTAGGCGTTCGTCACGCTTGCTTAATTATTCACAAAGTTATATTGTGAGACCACTTAAGACTAACATCATTCTTAAACAGGATTGACAAATCCATTAAATAAATTCAGACATGGTGTAATACAGAAAATGTTTTAGTGTTATGCGTCAGTACAGATTTTGTTTACAAAACATACATGTTAGTGCACTCAGTGTAATGGAATAAATTGTCACGCTGTTACCTCTGTATTTTAATCTTTTTTGATTAAAATTTAATTCAACACTTCAATGGTCGGATTGTAATGGCCATTGTTATTCACTACACACGCACTTGAACAGAGAATATTGGTCCGCTTCTGACTAAAAAGGACCTTATATGATACTATTTAATTAATTTCTCCTGTTCGATATGTTCCCGCACTAAATAAAATAATACTTCACTTCGATGCACTGATTCTATGTAGAGTATCTTGTAGTTACTTTTTGTTGTTGCCGAAATAATTCAATAGACGCACTATTACAATGAAGCTATCAGTTAATAAAAATTTTGATGAGACGAGCGTACCTTCCGCTCTGGATGATCGTTTAAAGTGTCTAACGGTAATTAGCCGCATTCCTTTATATACCCTCTGTTTTGTTAGGGCTTAGGCAATTGTTTTATTGAGTAAGCTATTTTCTGATTGGCTTAGCCAGGCGTTACGAAAGTGACATATTGTTTTTCCAACTGTCACTAACGGTTTTTAACCGACTTTTCGCCAGAATGATTGACAGCCGTCTTTGTTGTTAGTGTTGATAAACAGATTTTTTATTTTTTATTTACAAATGATGCTAACGCATGTCACGCACTTATTATAGTTGCGATCGGGGTCGTATCGCCATCAAATTAAAGGATATTTTTTCCTCTTCAATTTGATATAGTTTGACACTGGTTTATTTACACTTTCACTGACATTTTTTAATAAACAATGTTCAGGTATATGGCTTCGCGCTGTCGTCTGCTAACAAAGCCGGCAATGACTCTCTCTTATAAATACATTGTTTGTGTTCCACATCGCATTTTTCACTTAAACGTCTGTGTGGGAACACTAATATATCCGTCTTTATACTTATTTAGTGAATATTATGATTAAACCTTAACTTATACATTGCTATGAACTATACTTACTCCCTATGACATTTTGTTTCACATTATTTTGCTCCATGCTATTAATTAATAATTGAACTGTTACTTGTATAACATATTAACAATGCTTATCGCTATGTTTGGTATAAAGATTGTTCAGTGTATGTGATTTACACTCATAGTACTTTCTACCAATCACCTTACTGATGATTGTTCGTTTTAGGCGTTGCCGAGGCATACCGTTTGCATCGGATTTATGCCTTAATAATGTTTATTAGTTTACATTTCGGTACCTTGATGAGGTAGCTTACTTATATAAGGTTCCCTCTTACAAATATTTTTACTTATCATAAGCACATTTGAGACTGTAATACAGCTTCAATCTTATATTGTGGCCATAGCTAATCTTAGCCCTAGGCATTAATAGTTATTAGTCATAGTTGATTTATTCTCAGCCAAATGCTGATGCTGATATCACATTATTCGGATCCTTATTTAATTATTTTTATTAACATGTCAAATTCCATTCAAGTTATTCACTGACTCGCTTGACAGCTTAAAGTGAATTTAATTTGTCCATTAGTTTGTGTCAGTTATAGTATTGGTTGTAGTGTCAAGCAGTGTCTTGTTTACTGCTTCTCGTGGCACTTCTTCTTCTTTCTTCTTCAATGGTTCCTCTCTTCTTTGCTACTCTTATCATTATATTATCTACTTACATTACCGTCATGTATTTATTAAATCTATGGGCATATGTCTAGGTTATGTAACACCTGGTCATGTTACACTATATATATAAACTTTCACATATGAACTTACTTTCTTTATCACTTTCTCAAACGTTTCGAGGTGATGTGCCTCTTCCTCAGTGGGAGTAAATACTGACTGTCATTTAACAGAATAACGGTTATGGACTTAGGTGTGTGTGGTGGGGGTTGATGGTGGGAGGGAATTGGCGCTGAGGTTCAAATTGTGTGTTTGGATCAGTGTATCGAATAGTGTATGTGATCTATAATGTAATTGTTCATTTAATATGTTGTTTGGTTGTAGTGTGTGATATCTGTATATTTCAAATTTTCAGCTGTGTTTAGTTTTCTACTTTTAGGTAAGTAGTGTAATATTTCCATGTTGTGTTGTATGTTTGTTTTTCGTTTTGTTAACTGTGGTTTTCGTTTTGTAAATGTGTGGCAAATGTGGGATGTATGTAGTTTGTGGTGAGGGCTTTTAAATGTTCTGAAAATCTGGAGGAAAAAGATCTTCCCGTCTGGCCGATGTAGAATTGGTGACAATCATTACAATTTAATTTATATACCCCTGTTTTGTTGTATGTGTCTGTGTCTTTGTTAGTATTAGTGTGTTTGTGAAAGTTTATATATATATAGTAATATCTAATTAATATTGGTGTTTGTTGTCAATGGTGTGATAAAAACTGGGTTACAGACGGCAAAGTGGGAAGTGGATAGCTTTTTGCGAGATGTTTATTACATCTTTAATGATTCACCAGCCCGCCATGCTGACTTCATTGAACTTACTGGAAAATCTGTTTTTCCTTTAAAACACTGTACAACCAGATGGCTTGAAAATGTGCCTTCTATTGACAGAGTTTTAAGTATTTTTGATGATATAAAGAAATTTGTTGACAGCCAAAAATATCTCAATACAAAACCATTAAAAAATGTTTGTTCAAACCAAAGATATATTTCTGAAATGCAAACTGGCTTTTTTTTAAATGCTTTCCTTCGAATGTGAACCATTTTTACAAAAGTTCCAAACCTCAGACCCACTTGGTCCATTCCTGTTCACAGATTTGCAAAGTCTCGTACAAAATTTGATGGAGAGATTTCTTAAATCCAGTAAAATGCCTACTACAACAACTAAGCTTTTTTCATTAGATTTACATGACAAAGAAAATTTGCATGATTTAAAAAGTATTGATCTCGGATTTCATACAAAAAAACTTCTCAAAGAAGCCACTTCAAAAGAAAGTGATATCCTAAAATTCAAACTTGAATTCCAGACTGTGCTAGTCAAAATGACAGAAAAGATATTAGAAAGATGTCCTCTGAAGTACAAGCCTGTCCAAGGGCTCTCATCATTGGATCCTAGTATAATTTTTCATCAGTCAGAGCTAGGGAAACAAAGATTTGGTTTATTGCTAGAGGCATTGTACACCAATAACCGAATCACAGATTCTGTTGCTGAGAAAGCAAAAGCACGATACACTCAACTTTGCAGTGAAGCTCATTCTACCCTTCACTTACAATTCAAAGCACTTTGGATGGTGATTGTTCTTCCAAGAGACTTGATGATTTTTTTTCTTCTTTATTACTTGGGAATCAATGTTATTCAGAATTGTGGCAAATTATTAAATTAGGACTGATATTTTCGCATGGAAATGCAACAGTAGAAGGAGGGTTTTCTGTAAATAAATCATTATTAGTGGAGAATTTGCAAGAACATAGTCTTTTTGCTCAAAGAACAGTGGAAAATGCTATAAGATATTATGAAAGTATTCTTAAAGTTGCTATCACTCAAACAATGTTGACAAATGTAAGAGCTGCCCATAGGAGATATGAAGAACATCTCAAAGAGTCAAAACAGAACCAAAAAGAAGAAGAGAAGTAAAAGGTTGAAAAAAGAAAATTATTCATAGAGATCAAGAAACTTGAAGAGCAGAGAAAGATGTTAAAACTGCAAGCTTTGAAAGAAGAAGACAGTATAAAATCAAAAATTCAGATTCTTGAGAAGAAAAAGTTAGGCTAAATCTCCCCATTTAGAACTTTTATGATCACGGTCGACTTTATTTACCTAGGCTATGATAATTAAATTTGTATTCATGTATCTATTAAAATTAGGTATGGAATTTTAGGTTACCTGTATCAAAGAGTGTTTTAGTTTTAAAGAATAATACAATCTCTTTGTTGCTTTGTATGTTTCCTTTAGATTTTTTATGCAGTTTTTTGTGATATTTTAACCTAATAACGTATATTTATTGTAATTTTTTAATTTAAGCTAATTAATTTTGATATTGTTTTTTGTATAAATACAACTGTTTACTTTTTGGAAAAAATAAAAAGGAGTGCATTGGACGGCTATGGGGAAGGTGGAGGCCGATTACTAAAAAAAATAAATATTTATTTAAATTCATCCTTGATGGTGGACGATTATAATGTTAAGCATACTAAAGTAAATTTTCAGTAAGATAATGTATGAATGTTTCATGCTTACAAATACAAATAAATTTCACTAAAACTAATATTTTAAACTGAGTAAATAGGCTACAATAATGTTTAATAGGTAATTTATATATTGAAAAATTGGTATTGTACGCAAAAAATAATGCATACACTGGTCAGGGAAAATTTGCGGATTTGGTCATGGAGAGTCAGGGAAATCAAACTCAAAATTTCAGTGTGAACCCTGTAATACTATCGACTTTTGTAACTCCGTAAAGGAAGAACGTTGTTGTCAAGAAATATAAAAACCATAATAAAGAATCCTTTCAGAATTTAACAATATCTTCTCATTTATAAAGTATTTAGTGTAGTGTGAACAAGTTATAATATAAGTAGAGAGTGTAACGTAGGAATTATTGTACGCGGGTAACTAACCTACAATTTTCAGCTGTCTGTGAACCACAGCGCCACTTGCGGACTACTGTTGTATTAAAGAGAATGAGAAACCGATAAGAATTCCTTCTCTTCTCTTCAAATGCGGGCTAGGCTTGAACGAGAAAATTAGAATTACACACCCAATACATAAATTTAATCACAACAACACAAAGATATTTTGAGGAGTACGAAAGCACACTATAAATTGACTCACAATAGTGGGGCTTAACGTGGATACAGGAGTTATAATATAATATACACCTTGGACCTGAGTTCTGATAAGTTTGATAGTATGAACTGGTCCTCCATTACAGTGCGCACTGTGTGATGTGAAAAGGCCCAAGTTTGTAGTGTAAATTATGTGTATGTGTGTCATTGTGTCATTAATTTTTAACGTTTGACGACGGAAGAGTGATTATCCTCTGAAGATGAAACCTTAGGTTTTGAAACGCGTCAGGACAAAATAAGGAGCAGTCGCAAGACGTTTAATAAGGTAATTTTTAATTATTAACATTTACGCGACTTGGATACCAAAAAACATGTTTATAATTGCCAGAAGTTTAGTAAAACCTGATGAAACCATAAATGCACCTATTAGAGTGGCGAATATTTTGGATCAAGCTATCACTTTACAAAGCAATACGCTTCTAGGCAAATTGACTCCTGTGGCCTGGGTAGCCGGAATGATGTAACGAAGATCCAGTGCTTCGGATAATTCCAAATTACTAGAGGAACTGCAAGAATTATTGAACAGATCTAACAACCTCTCAAGTGGTGAGGTAAAAGAACTCAGACAGTTTTTACAGGAATTCAAAGATTTTTTTGCAATTCGGGGAAGTCACTGGGAAGAACCTCTCTTGTGCAACATCACATCAATACCGGGGACACAACACTGATACACCAACCTCCTCGAAGACCTCCATTATCTAAACGAGAGGAAATGTCTCAGTTAGTACAGGACATGTTGATAGAGGGAGTAATCGAACCTTCGTCAAGTGCTTGGTCTTCTCCTGTAGTGCTGGTAGCGAAGAAGGATGGTGGATTGAATTTCTGCATAGACTACCACAGGTTGAATGACGTTACAAAGAAAGACTGCTATCCATTACCTCGCGTTGACGATACACTTGACACGTTGTCCGGAACACAATGGTTTTCCACGTTGGACCTGAAGAGTGGATATTGGCAAGTGGGTCTTCATCAAGAAGACAAGGAAAAGACGCTTTCTCGACCCTAAGTGGCTTATTCCAATTTAACGTCACGCCATTTGGACCTGGTACTCCGAGGCCTGACATGGAAAACTTGCCTTGTTTACTTAGACTATGCCATAGTCATCGGGAAGACTTTCGAAGACCACTTGGAAAACCTTAAGGAAGTTCTAACTAGAATTCACAGTGCACAACTGAAGCTGAGCCCAAAGAAGTGTTCTCTATTCCAGAAGGAAGTGGGTCATTCCATGTCAAATCAGCCAATAAAAATTAATTTGACACCCGCCTCCTCAGATTTTGATGAAACTTGACACAATTTATTCTATTACTATCCTGATAACACCTGCAAATTTTTTTTTGCTCTATCATTTATAGCTTTTTTAATTAATTTTTTAGTTTTTTTAATTTGGCGCTATCCGAAGCCTCGGAAATCGCGCCTTTAACGTGCACTCACAACTTTAAAAATATTTTTCTTGAAAACTATTCAAGATATCATCATGAACTTTTGCAGGAAGTTTGTGTGTTATACCTAAAAGCAGCGAAAAATGCTCTTATTAACCTATTTCAATCCCTCAAAAAACTAAAAATATTTAAATTAGTTTTTTAGAAATTTAAGAAACGGGTGTTTTGTTTTACAAAAACCACAATATCTAGAGTCTCAGACATGATAGAATGCTCAAATTTATTTTAAAATACTCTTAATTATATAGGCTATTAGATTATTAAAAAATATAGTTGGCTTTTTAACATGTTTTATTACTGTGCATAACAGAAGAATATCTTTTAAAATTCACAAAAGATGATTGAGTACTTATGTTAAACACAATTTATTGTTCAAAATACACATTCAATATTGAGTTGTTTGTCTTTTTAATACATGTTAATGCTGATTGAAATACTTTTTCCACTTCATCCAACAGCTTTCAGTTTTTTTCAAACAATCTTTTTTGAAATAATACATTCTTCCGGTGCCACTTAATTGAGGTGCTTCTACTATACTGATGATGTGTTTCAAAGGCACTATGCACGAATCTTCTCTTTGAGGCCAATAAAAAGATGCAGCTGGTCCTGAAGGGTGGAGAAAAAGAATTTCCGCATCTTCTTCTTCACTGAAGATAGTTTTTACTAGTCCGAAATACCAGTTACAATCATAATTTGCAGCCACATAATTATTTGAAGATGGTTAAACACAAACCCAATTAGAAGAAGTTTGATAAGAAAAGATTAGTGCAGGGTTAAGTAGTCCTTTTAATTTCAAGGTTGTTTGTCTGAAGTGGTTTGAAATTAAGAAAACTTCTAGTACCAGGAATAGTCCGGGTTGTTGAAAATCGTTTTTCTAGTTCCAATCGTAGTGAATCAGCATCTTTTTAGTCAATAAAGTGAAAGTGCATGTTTTCAATGTTCTTTTCACAATAGTTGTAGACAGCACTTGCTGTCATAATTTGATCTTCATCTGGTAGCTGGAGGCTTGCTTTCCTTAAAATTCTTTTTACCGTTCCTCCTAGACCATCACATATTGATTTCCCATGACTTGTAGCAAAATATCGGTATGGAGAACCATACATGACTTCCATGTTCTAAGATTTATATTTAAAATCATATTCGAAATGAAATATTTCCATAGAAACTACATCTTTCTACTTATTGCTTCAGCATTAACCACAGTACTGTGGTCACTAACGTATACCACCTCACGTTTTCGCACTCGATTTTCACCGATGATGGCAGTCGATGGCACTGCCGAAAAGTCTGGTTTTGCAGAAAACATTGGACTATGGCTAAAGAGCCCGGGAAGCAATTTTAACAAAAAACTACTTCTTTGTTGCCGATAATGTAGTACACATATAAAAAATTCTCCCCTCCACCTTCAACTATAATTTTTAATAATAGAAAATTACCCCCACCACGTTCACCTAACCTCTTCATTTATAGATATTTCATCTACGTTTCTACAGTGGATTACTATGAGCTTCTTATCAGGATACTTTATTTATAAAAATTAAGTACTTTACTCTTGTTAAATCATAAAATGTTTCAGGTAAACTACCCCTTTCTCTTAACCGATCTTCTCCAAAATCAATAGACCTTCCGTCCTCTACAATTCAGGGAAGCATGCAAAAAATATTTGATTCTGTTTGAATGTGCGGCAGTTATCGTTCGTCATGGAAACATTTCTCTTGTTACAACATAAAATATAGCAGGTAAACTACTCCTTTCCCTTAACCGATCTTCACCAAAATCAATAGACCTTGAGCTCTCTGCAACTCGGGAAAGGGTGCATAAAAATATTTTTCTTGAAAACTATTCAAGCTATCATCATGAACTTTTGCAGGAAGTTTGTGTGTTATACCTAAAAGCAGCGAAAAATGCTCTTATTAACCTATTTCAATCCCTCAAAAAACTAAAAATATTTAAATATAATTGTTTATAAATTTTAGAAACGGGTGTTTTATTTTACAAAAACCACAATATCTAGTGTCTCAGACATGATAGAATGCTCAAATTTGTTTTAAAATACTCTTAAATATATAGTATATTAGATAATTAAAAAATATAGTTGGCTTTTTAACATGTTTAATTACAATACAAAATAAAGAACTATATAGGCCTGTCTAAAAAAAACTATACTGCTTTTAAATAGGTAGTCCATGGGAAAGTTAAAATTTAGTTTGCTTTTTATTTTTTATAACTTTACAAAGCTATAAACATTAGGCCTATACCTACTGCATAAAAACAACTCAAAGATATACTAGTAAGTAAGTTTGAAATGTAATAATGAGGGTAACTAAAAGTAATATTTAAAAGCTCAGTACTCAGATTTTAATCTCAGTACTCTGATTTGGTGAATTATCAGCAGCTCAGCTGTGCTGCTGATAATTTACATGACTCACCAAGCCTGTCTCAACAGGCTCTTTTCCTGTGGTGACATGCTCCTCTCTACAGTTGAATTAGTGCAGTTGTTCCTATCTTTCATTAAGTGAGGACATACCTACAGTGGCTAATTGTTTCCTAGTTAAATATTGTTTAAATTAATGTTTTTAAGTTAAGTGTTATTGAGGCAGTAATAATATAAACTTTTTTAAATTTACTTTGGGTTTTGAAGATATTTTAAGTTCGTGTGAATATAAACTTATTTTATTCTTTGTATTGTTTAAATTAGCAGCCATCCTTACTATTTCTTTTATGAATTTGCTAACTGCTATAATTTTTATTGTTCGACTAAGCTTTTCGTCATCACTGACATCATCAGGTCTTCAACCTAAATAAACTTATTTTGTTTACTTTGTGTTTTGAAGAAAAGGTAAATTTGAGTGTACAAGTAAGGGCATGGATGTTTTTTTTTTAACAATAATTCAGTTGAATCTGTAAGTACTGGCAGTTTATTTACAGTTTAAAACCCTCTTTCTTTACAAGTACTCCCTTTTTTTGCTAATTACTAAAAATAATATATCACTATTATTTTTTTATAAATGTTTTGCTTCAATAACTAAAATATTTTGGAAGTATTATATGAAGAATAATACTTAAAAAAATTTTCATAACATGCTGTGAAGTATGCAAAACAGCATGGCAGATATTCAAGCCTGTAGCATTGGACTATTTAAAAAATCCGACTGTTTCCAAACAATCTACATACCTTCAAAAAAGTTACAATGTGTTTCTGAATTAAGTGATGAAGAAAAAGATTTGATTTGCCTTAGATGTGGAATTAATTTTTATGAATTTAAAAATATCTGTTCTCATCATAGCTACTACTTTTTAAACGTATTTGAAAAGTATCAAACAATCTGTGTAGACCCGTTAAAAAAACACAAAAAGCCTATTAAAAAATTGTTGAGAAGTGTAAGTTTATGTTTTTCAAAACAATTGATAGCAAAAAATATTTACATAAAACCTGGGCAAAAGCTTTGTTCAACATGCCGTAACTTTTGTGAAGAAAAAATAAAAATAAAAGTCAGTGAGAATGAAACAGATGATGAACTCATGACTGAATTAGATTCATTAGAATCAAGAAATGTATCCCTCTCACAAACAAACACTGCTCTAGATGATTTAGGTTTAACACCAATAAAGCTTCACACCTTGTCATCACATAGTAAGGGGTCGTATTATAAAAGAAAAGTTGATAATGTAACTAAGGCTGTGAAAAGAAAAATTTCAAAAGCACTAGATTATGATGTTCCAAGTTCTGATGACGAGGAAGAAGATACAAGTATGGTTAAAAAGGCACAGGATTTAGATGTGATGATTTGTCTTTTGAAAGAAAAGATTTTATCTTTTGGGAGGTCTCAAAAAATCCAGATTTTGACTTTGGCTCCAGAATCTTGGAGCAAAGAAAAAGTGATAAAGGAATTCAATGTGAGTGAATACATTGTGCGACAAGCAAGAAAGCTGAAATGTGAAAAGGGTATTTTGGCAATTCCTGATCCCAAAAAAGGTAAAACACTTTCTGAAAATACAATTAAACTTGTAACAGACTTTTATCAAAATGATGAAAGTTCAAGAGTGTTACCTGGGGCTAAAGACAAAGTAAGTGTTAAAAAAAAATGTTTACATGCAAAAAAGACTTATCCTTTGTAACTTGAGAGAACTCTATTCTTGTTTTAAATGGGAATATCCAGATGTGAAAGTAGGGTGTTCAAAATTTTGTTGTTTGAGACCTAAATGGTGTATCCTTGCTGGTTCTGCAGGCACACACACTGTATGTGTTTGTTGCATCCACCAAAATGTAAAACTGTTACTGGATGCTGCCAAAATTGAAGAATCATATAAAGACCTAATTAAGATGCTTGTGTGCAACATAGAAAACTCCAACTGCATGCTGCGCCATTGTGATAACTGTCCTGCAAACACTGCATTAATCGATTATTTGGCTGAAAAATTAAGTGAAGATTATGATTTAGAAGAAGAAATTGTAATAAGCCAATGGGTGAATACCGACAGAGCAGAGATGGTAAAACAATCTATTAGCGTAGAGGACTATATTTCTTTATTGAGCAGATCACTAGAAAAGCTAATACCCCATTCATTTGTCGCTAAATCGCAGTCATCAGCTTTTAAGAGATTGAAAGAAAACCCACCACCCAATACAGCAATTGTGGTAATGGATTTTAGTGAAAATTATTCATATGTCATTCAAAATGAAATCCAAAGTTATCATTGGAATAGAGGGGGTTGTACTCTTCATCCAGTAGGAATTTTTTTAAGAAACAAAGAGAATGTTTCGATTTCTAACCATTGTTTTATAAGTGACGATCTTGAGCATGACACAAGTTTTGTTAACTATGTCGGAAGGGAAATTACAAAATGGCTGGCAATAAATCATCCAGAAATAGACACAGTTCATTATTTCACTGATGGCTGTGCTGGTCAATATAAAAATATGAATAGTTTTAAGAACCTGTCTGAGCATTTGAAAGACTTCAATATGAAAGCTGAACACTCGTTTTTACTTCCATGTTCCTTAAGGAAATGGAAGTATGGTGATAGCAAAAAAAATCGTGTTCGAGATTATTGCAGATTCTGATTGTACTACACTCAAAACATGAAAAAAAGGCGTTTTTCGAAAAGTGTCTGTGTGTGTGTCTGTAGATTTTTTTTCTATGGCAAACGATAACAGCCGCAAATTGAAGCAGAATCAAATAATCTTTTGCATACAGCCCTGATTTGTAGATTACTTACGGCCTATTGTTTTTGGTGAAGATCGGTTGAGGGGAAGGGGTAGTTTACCAGCAACGTTTTATGTTTTAAAAGGGTATTTTTTATTGGCAAACGATAAGAGCCGCAAATTCAAACAGAATCAAATAAGTTTCTGCATACAGCCCTGATTTCTTGAGTACTAAAGACCTATTGTTTTTGGTGAATATCGTTTAACGGAAAGGGGTAGTTTACCTGCCACGTTTTTTGTTTTATCAAGGGTATTTTGTATGGCAAACGATAACAGCCGCAAATTCAAACAGAATCATATAATATATTGCATACAGCCCTGAATTGTAGAGTTCTCAAGACCTATCGTTTTTGGTGAAGATCGGTTAAGGGAAAGGGGTAGTTTACCAGCAAAGGTTTTTTATCAAGGGTAATGTTTGTCTATGGTAAACGATAACAGCCGCAAATTCAAACAGAATCAAATGATGTTTTCATACAGCCCTGTATTGTAGAGTTCTCAATACCTATTGGTGTTGGTGAAGATCGGTTAAGGGAAAGGGGTAGTTTACCTGCAACAGTTTTTTTTTTTATCAAGGGTAATTTTGTTTGTTTGGCAAACGATAACAGCCGCAAATTCAAACAGAATCAAATAATGTTTCGCATACAGCCCTGAATTGTAGAGTTCTCAAGATCTGTTGATTTAAGTAAAGATCGGTTAAGGTAAAGGGGTAGTTTACCTGCAACGTTTTATGGTTTAACAAGGGTATTTTTTATGGCAAACGATAAGAGCCGCAAATTCAAACATAATCATATAATATTTTGGATACAGCCCTGAATTGTAGAGTTCTCAAGACGTATCGTTTTTGGTGAAGATCGGTTAAGGGAAAGGGGTAGTTTACCAGCAACGGTTTTTTATCAAGGGTAATTTTTACTTCCATGTTCCTTAAGGAAATGGAAGTATGGTGATGGCAAAAAAAATCGTGTTCGAGATTATTGCAGATTCCGATTGTACTACACTCAAAACATGAAAAAAAGTCGTTTTTCGAAAAGTGTCTCGTGTGTGTGTGTGTGTAGATTTTTTTTCTATGGCAAACGATAACTGCCGCAAATTCAAACGGAATCAAATAATTTTTTGTATACAGCCCTGATTTGTAGAGTACTCGCGACCTATTGTGTTTGGTGAAGATCGGTTGAGGGAAAGGGGTAGTTTACCTGCAACTGTTTTTTTTTATCAAGGGTAATTTTGTTTGTTTGGCCAACGATAACAGCCGCAAATTCAAACAGAATCATCAAATAATATTTCGCATACAGCCCTGAATTGTAGAGTTCTCAAGATCTGCTGATTTTGGTAAAGATCGGTTATGGGGAAGGGGTAGTTTACCTGCAACGTTTTATGTTTTAACAAGGGTATTTTTTATGGCAAACGATAACAGCCGCAAATTCAAACATAATCAAATAATGTTTTGCATACTGCCCTGAATTATAGAGTTCTCAAGACCTTTTGTTTTTGGTGAAGATCGGTTAAGGGAAAGGGATAGTTTACCGGCAACGTTTTATGTTTTAAATGTTATTTTCTATGGCAAACGATAAGAGCCACAAATTCAAACAGAATCAAATAAGTTTCTGCATACAGCCCTGATTTCTTGAGTACTAAAGACCTATTGTTTTTGGTGAATATCGTTTAAGGGAAAGGGGTAGTTTACCTGCCACGTTTTTTGTTTTATCAAGGGTATTTTGTATGGCAAACGATAACAGCCGCAAATTCAAACAGAATCATATAATATTTTGCATACAGCCCTGAATTGCAGAGTTCTCAAGACCTATCGTTTTTGGTGAAGATCGGTTAAGGGAAAGGGGTATTTTACCTGCACCGGTTTTTTATCAAGGGTATTTTACTTCCATATTCCTTAAGGAATGGAAGTATGGTGATGGCAAAAAAAATCGTGTTCGAGATTATTGCAGATTCTGATTCTACTACACTCAAAACATGAAAAAAAGTCGTTTTCCGAAAAGTGTCTGTCTGTCTGTCTGTGTGTCTGTCTGTCTGTCTGTCTGTAGATTTTTTTCTATGGCAAACGATAACTGCCGCAAATTCAAACAGAATCAAATAATTTTTTGCATACAGCCCGGTTTTGCAGAGTTCTCGCGACCTATTGTTTTTGGTGAAGATCGGTTGAGGGAAAGGGGTAGTTTACCTGCAACGGTTTTTTTAGCAAGGGTAATTTTGTTTGTTTGGCAAACGATAACAGCCGCAAATTCAAACAGAATCAAATAATGTTTCGCATACAGCCCTGAATTGTAGAGTTCTCAAGACCTATTGTTTTTGGTGAAGATCGGTTAAGGGAAAGGGGTAGTTTACCTGTAACGTTTTATGTTTTAACAAGGGTATTTCCTATGGCAAACGATAACAGCCGCAAATTCAAACAGAATGAAAAGATTATTTGCATACAGCCCTAAATTGTAGAGTTCTCAATACCTTTTGTTTTTGGTGAAGATCGGTTAAGGGAAAGGGGTAGTTTACCTACAACGTTTTTTTAACAAGGGTATTTTCTATGGCAAACGATAACAGCCGCAAATTCAAACAGAATCAAATAATTTTCTGCATACAGCCCTGATTTGTAGAGTACTCAAGACCTATTGTTTTTGGTGAAGATCGGTTGAGGGGAAGGGGTAGTTTACCAGCAACGTTTTTTATCATGCGTATTTTCTATGGCAAACGACAACTGCCGCAAATTCAAACAGAATCAAATAATTTTTTGCATACAGCCCTGATTTGTAGAGTACTCGCGACCTATTGTTTTTGGTGAAGATCGGTTGAGGGGAAGGGGTAGTTTACCTGCAACGGTTTTTTTTATCAAGGGAAATTTTTTTTTTTGGCAAACGATAACAGCCGCAAATTCAAACAGAATCAAATAATGTTTCGCATACAGCCCTGAATTGTAGATTTCTCAAGACCTATTGTTTTTGGTGAAGATCGGTTGAGGGAAAGGGGTAGTTTACTTGCAACGTTTTTTTAACAAGGGTATTTTCTATGGCAAACGATAACAGCCGCAAATTCAAACAGAATCAAATAATGTTTTGCATACAGTCCTGATTTGTAGAGTACTCAAGACCTATTGTTTTTGGTGAAGATCGGTTAAGGGGAAGGGGTAGTTTACCTGCAACGTTTTTTTATCAAGCGTATTTTCTATGGCAAACGATAACAGCCGCAAATTCAAACAGAATCAAATAATTGTTTGCATACGTCCCTGAATTGTAGAGGTCTCAATGACTTTCGATTTTGGTGAAGATCGGTTAAGGGGAAGGGGTAGTTTACCTGCAACCTTATACGTTTTAACAAGAGTAAAGTACTTGAAAATTTATTTAAACTTTTTGAAACAATGGTAATTGTTAAAAATAAAATAATTTTGTTGCCAGGCAATAAAATTATAATTTTTTCATTTTAATGTAATATAATATTTTTCATTTAATACAGCAATAAAAAGGCAGGTAAGGCACAGCCTGGCTGTTTGGCTGAAAATGATTTTAAATATAAATCTTAGAATATGGAAGTCATGTATGGTTCTCCATACCGATATTTACTTCCATGTTCCTTAAGGAAATGGAAGTATGGTGATGGCAAAAAAAATCGTGTTCGAGATTATTGCAGAATATGATTGTACTACACTCAAAACATGAAAAAAAGTCATTTTTCGAAAAGTGTGTGTGTGTGTGTGTCTGTCTGTAGATTTTTTTCTATGGCAAACGATAACAGCCGCAAATTCAAACAGAATCAAATAATTTTTTGCATACAGCCCTGATTTGTAGAGTACTCGCGACCTATTATTTTGGTGAAGATCGGTTAAGGGAAAGGGGTAGTTTACCTGCAACGGTTTTTTTTATCAAGGGTAATTTTGTTTGTTTGGCAAACGATAACAGCCGCAAATTCAAACAGAATCAAATAATGTTTCGCATACAGCCCTGAATTGTAGGGTTCTGAAGATCTGTTGATTTTGGTGAAGATCGGTTAAGGGAAAGGGGTAGTTTACCTGCAACGTTTTATGTTTTAACAAGGGTATTTTATATGGCAAACGATAACAGCCGCAAATTCAAACACAATCAAATACGTTTTTGCATACAGTCCTGATTTCTTGAGTACTAAAGACCCATTGTTTTTGGTGAAGATCATTTAAGGGAAAGGGGTAGTTTACCTGCACGTTTTTTGTTTTATAAAGGGTATTTTGTATGTCAAACGATAACAGCCGCAAAATCAAACAAAATCATATAATATTTTGCATACAGCCCTGAATTGCAGAGTTCTCAAGACCTATCGTTTTTGGTGAAGATCGGTTAAGGGAAAGGGGTAGTTTACCAGCAACGGTTTTTTATCAAGGGTAATTTTTTACTTTTTCTATGGTAAACGATAATAGCCGCAAATTCAAACAGAATCAAATGATGTTTTGCATACAGCCCTGTATTGTAGAGTTCTCAATACCTATTGGTGTTGGTGAAGATCGGTAAGGTAAAGGGGTAGTTTACCAGCAACATTTTATGTTTTAACCAGGGTAATTTTTTATATGACGAACGATAACTGCCGTAAATTCAAACAGAATCAACTAGGTTTTTGCATACATTTTTGAACTAAAGAGAACTCAAGGTCTGTTGATTTTGTTGAAGGTCAGTTAATGGAAGGGGTAGTTTATCAGCAACGTTTTATGTTTTAAAAAGGGTAATTTTTTATGACGAACGATAACTGCCGAAAATTCAATGAGAATCAAATAATTTTTTGCACTGTTTCCTGAGTTGCAGAGAGCTCAAGGTCTATTGATTTTGGTGAAGATCGGTTACGGGAAAGGGGCAGTTTACCTGCTATATTTTATGTTGTAACAAGAGAAATGTTTCCATGACGAACGATAACTGCCGCACATTCAAACAGAATCAAATATTTTTTGCATGCTTCCCTGAATTTTAGAGGACGGAAGGACTATTGATTTTAGAGAAGATCGGTTAAGAGAAAGGGGTAGTTTACCTGAAACATTTTACGATTTAACAAGAGTAAAGTACTTAATTTTTATAAATAAAGTATCCTGATAAGAAGCTCGTAGTAATCCACTGTAGAAACGTAGATGAAATATCTATAAATGAAGAGGTTAGGTGAACGTGGTGGGGGTAATTTTCTATTATTAAAAATTATAGTTGAAGGTGGAGGGGAGAATTTTTTATATGTGTACTACATTATCGGCAACAAAGAAGTAGTTTTTTGTTAAAATTGCTTCCCGGGCTCTTTAGCCGTAGTCCAATGTTTTCTACAAAACCAGACTTTTCGGCAGTGCCATCGACTGCCATCATCGGTGAAAATCGAGTGCGAAAACGTGAGGTGGTATACGTTAGTGACCACAATACTGTGGTTAATGCTGAAGCAATAAGTAGAAAAACGTAGTTTCTATGGAAATATTTCATTTCAAATATGATTTTAAATATAAATCTTAGAACATGGAAGTCATGTATGGTTCTCCATACCGATATTTACTTCCATGTTGCTTAAGGAAATGGAAGTATGGTGATGGCAAAAAAAAATCGTGTTCGAGATTATTGAAGATTCTGATTGTACTACACTCAAAACATGAAAAAAAGTCGTTTTTCGGAAAGTGTCTGTGTGTGTGTCTGTAGATTTTTTACTTCCATATTCCTTAAGGAAATGGAAGTATGGTGATGGCAAAAAAATCGTGTTAGAGATTATTGCAGATTCTGATTGTACTACAATCAAAACATGAAAAAAAGTCGTTTTCCGAAAAGTGTCTGTGTGTGTGTCTGTCTGTCTGTGTGTAGATTTTTTCTATGGCAAACGATAACTGCCGCAAATTCAAACAGAATCAATTAATTTTTTGCATACAGCCCTGATTTGTAGAGTACTCACGACCTATTGTTTTTGGTGAAGATCGGTTGAGGGAAAGGGGTAGTTTACCAGCAACGGTTTTTTTTTAATCAAGGGAAATTTTTTTTTTGGCAAACGATAACAGCCGCAAATTCAAACAGAATCAAATAATGTTTCGCATACAGCCCTGAATTGTAGAGTTCTCAAGGCCTATTGTTTTTGGTGAAGATTGGTTAAGGGAAACGGGTAGTTTACCTGTAACTTTTTCAGATTCAAACAGAATCAAAAGATTATTTGCATACAGCCCTAAATTGCAGAGTTCTCAAGACCTATTGTTTATGGTGAAGATCGGTTAAGGGAAAGGGGTAGTTTACCAGCAGCGTTTTTTTATCAAGGGTATTTTCTATGGCAAACGATAACAGCCGCAAATTCAAACAGAATCAAATAATTTTTTGCATACAGCCGTGATTTGTAGAGTACTCAAGACCTCTTGTTTTTGGTGAAGATCGGTTGAGGGGAAGGGGTAGTTTACCAGCAACATTTTTTATCAAGCGTATTTTCTATGGCAAACGATAAATGCCTCAAATTCAAACAGAATCAAATAATTTTTTGCATACGTCACTCAAATGTAGAGGACTCAAGGCCTTTTGATTTTGGTGAAGATCGGTTAAGGGGAAGGGGTAGTTTACCTGCAACCTTTTACGTTTTAACAAGAGTAAAGTACTTGAAAATTCATTTAAACTTTTTCAAACAATGGTAATTGTTATAATAAAATAATTTTGTTGCCAGGCAATAAAATTATAATTTTTTCATTTTAATGTAAATCTGTACATAGTATAAAGTAAAGTCGGTCCGTTTTCTCTCTGTGTTTGAAATCGCTAATCTCAGGAAGTACTGAACGGATTTTATTCAAGATTTCGCCAATAGGTAGAGTGTCTATCGAGGAACATATATGTGTATAATTAATGCATATATGTTGTACATTAGCTTAGCTATCACGGTTTATGTCAAGTAAGTGGTATAGTTTACATCTTATATATAAAAATGAATGTTTCTTTGTTTGTCCCATATGCGTTCCTATACCATTCATCTGATTGCGATGAAACTTCGGTGAGTTGTTGTGCGCACGGCCGCGAAGGTTTCTTCCACATCTCCTCCTTAACCACTGTACCGATTTCAACCAAACTTGGCACAAATATTTTACGCAACGGGAGAACCAACATAGGATAGGTGTTTTTTCGATGGGGTCCTTTTGGGGGTTCTTTGGGGTCTTCCACATCGCCTCCTAAACCACTGGACCGATTTCAACCAAACTTGGCACAAATATTTTACGCAAAGGAAGAACCAACATAGGACAAGTGTTTTTTTCGATACGATCCTTTGGGGGGTCCTTTGGGGTCTTCCACGTCTCCACCTAAACCATTGGACCGATTTCAACCAAACTTGGCACAAATATTTTACGCAACGGGAGAACCAACATAGGACAGGTGTTTTTTTCGATACGATCCTCTGGGGGGTCCTTTGCGGTCTTAAAAAACTATTAGATCTGCTTATTATGGCAACCCAATAGAATAGATTCTGTTCTAAATATATTATCGCATTAAATTGAAGACCACGCGAACGAAGTTGTGGGCAACAGCTATTTATTTTTAAGAAGCCTACTTTAATTAAACTTTATTAATTAAACTAACATTTTCATTACGTACAACGTGAAACTCCGTAGCGAAGCACGGGTATTCTGCTAGTCATGTATAAGAGAAAATATATCGTGCGTGGCAGGCAAGCATATCTCAGTTATGTACTGTTTACGTTTCAATTTTATTATTATCACTACCGCAATAAAAAGGCAGGGAAGACACACACACACACACACAATTCGCGTTATTTCTGGCCTCATTCATGTTTATTTTCTTACATTTGCACGGTTTTTAAATGGAAAGTGCCGAACCCATACCAACATAACGCATGCAAGCCGAAAAAGTGTCCAGCGTGGATAGCGATTTGCTTCCTGTGGATCGCTGGGCAGTGTAACTGCACGTGTTTACAGAGGAACGATTCATACACAGATTTTCGTCTTTAGGGAATGAACCCTCTGCAAGATGCTGAGGGTCCATGAGTGACTTCGGAGCGCTCTTTCTTTTCCGCGTGTTCTGTGAAACGTACACTGTAGATTCGCAGATTTATTCTAAGCAACGCTCAATAGGAAATGTTGAAAATTTTTGTCCACGGTGAACCCTCATACACACTAAACCTGCTCTGATGTTTTAATTACGGACATCATAATATTAAAACTTTGGAAACTTGAGCACTACTTAATGGAGATCAATCATTAACTTATACAAGCCATTAATTTTATGCATATTTTCTATATATATGTGTACAACCTTATCGGCAACAAAGAAGTAGTTTTTGTTAAAATTCCTTCCCGGGATATTTGGCCGTAGTCCAATGTTTTCTACAAAACCAGACGTTTCGGCAATGCCATTGACTTCCATCATCAGTGAAAATCAAGTGCGATAACGTGAGGTGGTATATGTTAGTGACCACAGTACTGTGGTTAAGGCTGAAGCAGTAAGTAGAAAGAAGTAGTTTCTATGGTAATATTTCATTTCGAAAATGATTTTAAAAATAAATCTTTATGGAAGTCATGTATGGTTCTCCATACCGATATTTTTCTATGGCAAACGATAACAGCCGCAAATTCAAACAGAATCAAATAATTTTTTGCATACAGCCCTGATTTGTAGAGTACTCAGGACGTATTGTTTTTGGTGAAGATCGGTTGAGGGAAAGGGGTAGTTTCCCTGCAACGGTTTTTTTTATCAAGGGTAATTTTGTTTGTTTGGCAAACGATAACAGCCGCAAATTCAAACATAATCAAATAATGTTTTGCATACTGCCCTGAATTGAAGAGTTCTCAAGACCTTTTGTTTTTGGTGAAGATCGGTTAAGCGAAAGGAGTAGTTTACCTGCAACGTTTTATGTTTTAAAAGGGTATTTTCTATGGCAAACGATAAGAGCCGCAAATTCAAACAGAATCAAATACGGTTTTGCATACAGCCCTGATGTCTTGAGTACTAAAGACCTATTGTTTTTGGTGAAGATCGTTTAAGGGAAAGGGGTTGTTTACCAGCCACGTTTTTTGTTTGATCAAGGGTATTTTGTATGGCAAACGATAACAGCCGCAATTTCAAACAAAATCATATAATATTTTGCTTACAGCCCTGAATTGTAGAGTTCTCAAGACCTATCGTTTTTGGTGAAGATCGGTTAAGGTAAAGGGGTAGTTTACCTGCACCGGTTTTTTATCAAGGGTAATTTTTTCTATGGTAAATGATCACAGCCGCAAATTTAAACAGAATCAAATGAGTAGTTTACCTGACACATTTTTTGTCTTATCAAGGGTGTTTTATATGGCAAACGATAACAGCCGCAAATTCAAACAGAATCACATAATATTTTGCATACTGCCCTGAAATGTAGAGTTCTCAAGACCTGTTGGTTGTGGTGAAGATCGGTTAAGGGAATAGGGTTGTTTACCAGCAACATTTTATGTTTTATCAAGGGTAATTTTGTTTTGACGAACGATAACTGCCATACATTAAAACAGAATCAATTACTCTTCTGCATAACTTTTTGAATTATACAGAACTCAAGGTTTGTTGATTTTGTTGAAGATCGGTTAAGGGAAAGGGGTAGTTTACCTGCAACGTTTTATGTTTTAACAAGGGTATTTTTTCTATGACGAACGATAACTGCCGTAAATTCAAAGAGAATCAGCTAATGTTTTGTATACAGCCCTGAATTGTAGAGTTCTCAAGACCTATTGTTTTTGGTGAAGATTGGTTAATGGAATAGGGTAGTTTACCAGCAACGTTTTATGTTTTATCAAGGGTGTTTTCTATGGCAAACGATAACAGCCGCAAATTCACACAGAATCAAATAATTGTTTGCATACAGGCCTGAATTGTAGATTACTCAAGACCTATCGTTTTTGGTGAAGATCGGTTAAGGGAAAGGGTTAGTTTACCTGCAACGGTTTTTTATCAAGGGTAATTTTTTACTTCCATATTCCTTAAGGAATGGAAGTATGGTGATGGCAAAAAAAATCGTGTTCGAGATTATTGCAGATTCTGATTCTACTACACTCAAAACATGAAAAAAGTCGTTTTCCGAAGAGTGTCTGTGTGTGTGTGTGTCTGTAGAATTTTTTTCTATGGCAAACGATAACTGCCGCAAATTCAAACAGAATCAAATAATTTTTTGCATACCGCCCTGATTTGTAGAGTACTCGCGACCTATTGTTTTTGGTGAAGATCGGTTCAGGGAAAGGGGTAGTTTACCTGCAACGGTTTTTTTTAGCAAGGGAAATTTTTTTTTTGGCAAACGATAACAGCCGCAAATTCAAACAGAATTAAATAATGTTTCGTATACAGCCCTGAATTGTAGATTTCTCAAGACCTATTGTTTTTGGTGAAGATCGGTTAAGGAGAAGGGGTAGTTTACCTGCAACGTTTTTTTATCAAGCGTATTTTCTATGGCAAACGATAATTGCCGCAAATTCAAACAGAATCAAATAATTTTTTGCATACAGCCCTGATTTATAGAGTACTCAGGACGTATTGTTTTTGGTGAAGATCGGTTGAGGGAAAGCGGTAGTTTACCTGCAACGGTTTTTTTTATCAAGGGTAATTTTGTTTGTTTGGCAAACGATAACAGCCGCAAAATCAAACAGAATCAAATAGTGTTTCGCATACTGCCCTGAATTGTAGAGTTCTCAAGATCTGCTGATTTTGGTAAAGATCGGTTATGGGGAAGGGGTAGTTTACCTGTAACGTTTTATGCTTTAAAAGGTTATTTTCTATGGCAAACGATAACAGCCGCAAATTCAAACATAATCAAATAATGTTTTGCATACTGCCCTGAATTGTAGAGTTCTCAAGACCTTTTGTTTTTGGTGAAGATCGGTTAAGGGAAAGGGGTAGTTTACCAGCCACGTTTTTTGTTTGATCAAGGGTATTTTGTATGGCAAACGATAACAGCCGCAATTTCAAACAAAATCATATAATATTTTGCTTACAGCCCTGAATTGTAGAGTTCTCAAGACCTATCGTTTTTGGTGAAGATCGGTTAAGGTAAAGGGGTAGTTTACCTGCACCGGTTTTTTATCAAGGGTAATTTTTTCTATGGTAAATGATCACAGCCGCAAATTTAAACAGAATCAAATGAGTAGTTTACCAGCCACGTTTTTTGTTTGATCAAGGGTATTTTGTATGGCAAACGATAACAGCCGCAAATTCAAACAGAATCACATAATATTTTGCATACAGCCCTGAAATGTAGAGTTCTCAAGACCTGTTGGTTGTGGTGAAGATCGGTTAAGGGAATAGGGTTGTTTACCAGCAACATTTTATGTTTTATCAAGGGTAATTTTGTTTTGACGAACGATAACTGCCATACATTAAAACAGAATCAATTACTCTTCTGTATACCTTTTTGAATTATACAGAACTCAAGGTTTGTTGATTTTGTTGAAGATCGGTTAAGGGAAAGGGGTAGTTTACCTGCAACGTTTTATGTTTTAAGAAGGGTATTTTTTCTATGACGAACGATAACTGCCGTAAATTCAAAGAGAATCAGCTAATGTTTTGTATACAGCCCTGAATTGTAGAGTTCTCAAGACCTATTGTTTTTGGTGAAGATTGGTTAATGGAATAGGGTAGTTTACCAGCAACGTTTTATGTTTTATCAAGGGTGTTTTCTATGGCAAACGATAACAGCCGCAAATTCACACAGAATCAAATAATTGTTTGCATACAGGCCTGAATTGTAGATTACTCAAGACCTATCGTTTTTGGTGAAGATCGGTTAAGGGAAAGGGTTAGTTTACCTGCAACGGTTTTTTATCAAGGGTAAAGTTTTACTTCCATATTCCTTAAGGAATGGAAGTATGGTGATGGCAAAAAAAATCGTGTTCGAGATTATTGCAGATTCTGATTCTACTACACTCAAAACATGAAAAAAGTCGTTTTCCGAAGAGTGTCTGTGTGTGTGTGTGTGTCTGTAGATTTTTTTCTATGGCAAACGATAACTGCCGCAAATTCAAACAGAATCAAATAATTTTTTGCATACCGCCCTGATTTGTAGAGTACTCGCGACCTATTGTTTTTGGTGAAGATCGGTTGAGGGAAAGGGGTAGTTTACCTGCAACGGTTTTTTTTTAGCAAGGGAAATTTTTTTTTTGGCAAACGATAACAGCCGCAAATTCAAACAGAATTAAATAAGGTTTCGTATACAGCCCTGAATTGTAGATTTCTCAAGACCTATTGTTTTTGGTGAAGATCGGTTAAGGAGAAGGGGTAGTTTACCTGCAACGTTTTTTTATCAAGCGTATTTTCTATGGCAAACGATAATTGCCGCAAATTCAAACAGAATCAAATAATTTTTTGCATACGTCCCTGAATTGTAGAGGTCTCAATGACTTTCGATTTTGGTGAAGATCAGTTAAGGGGAAGGCGTAGTTTACCTGCAACCTTTTACGTTTTAACAAGAGTAAAGTACTTGAAAATTTATTTAAACTTTTTCAAACAATGGTAATTGTTAAAAATAAAATAATTTTGTTGCCAGGCAATAAAATTATAATTTTTTCATTTTAATGTAATATAATATTTTTCATTTAATACAGCAATAAAATGGCAGGTAAGACACAGCCTGGCTGTTTGGGTGAAAATGATTTTAAATATAAATCTTAGAATATGGAAGTCATGTATGGTTCTACATACCGATATTTTCTATAGTAAACGATAACAGCCGCAAATTCAAACAGAATCAAATGATGTTTTGCATACAGCCCTGTATTGTAGAGTTCTCAATACCTATTGGTGTTGGTGAAGATCGGTTAAGGGAAGGGGGTAGTTTACCAGCAACATTTTATGTTTTACCCAGGGTAATATTTTATATGACGAACGATAACTGCCGTAAATTCAAACAGAATCAACTAGGTTTTTCCATACCTTTTTGAACTAAAGAGAAGTCAAGGTCTGTTGATTTAGTTGAAGGTCGGTTAATGGAAGTGGTAGTTTATCAGCAATGTTTTATGTTTTAAAAAGGGTAATTTTTTTTATGACGAACGATAACTGCCGAAAATTCAATGAGAATCAAATAATTTTTTGCACTCTTTCCTGAGTTGCAGAGAGCTCAAGGTCTATTGATTTTGGTGAAGATCGGTTAAGGGAAAGGAGTAGTTTACCTGCTATATTTTATGTTGTAACAAGAGAAATGTTTCCATGACGAACGATAACTGCCGCACATTCAAACAGAATCAAATATTTTTTGCATGCTTCCCTGAATTGTAGAGGACGGAAGGTCTTTGATTTTGGAGAAGATCGGTTAATAGAAAGGGGTAGTTTACCTGAAACATTTTATGATTTAACAAGAGTAAAGTACTTAATTTTTATAAATAAAGTATCCTGATAAGAAGCTCATAGTAATCCACTGTAGAAACGTAGATGAAATATCTATAAATGAAGAGGTTAGGTGAACGTGGTGGGGGTAATTTTCTATTATTAAAAATTATAGTTGAAGGTGGAGGGGAGAATGTTTTATATGTGTACTACATTATCGGCAACAAAGAAGTAGTTTTTTGTTAAAATTGCTTCCCGGGCTCTTTAGCCGTAGTCCAATGTTTTCTACAAAACCAGACTTTTCGGCAGTGCCATCATCGGTGAAAATCGAGTGCGAAAACGTGAGGTGGTATACGTTAGTGACCACAATACTGTGGTTAATGCTGAAGCAATAAGTAGAAAGACGTAGTTTCTATGGAAATATTTCATTTCAAATATGATTTTAAATATAAATCTTAGAACATGGAAGTCATGTATGGTTCTCCATACCGATATTTACTTAAGGAAATGGAAGTATGGTGATGGCAAAAAAAATCGTGTTCGAGATTATTGCAGATTCTGATTGTACTACACTCAAAACATGGAAAAAAGTCGTTTTTCGGAATGTGTCTGTGTGTGTGTCTGTCTGTGTGTCTGTAGATTTTTTACTTCCATATTCCTTAAGGAAATGGAAGTATGGTGATGGCAAAAAAAATCGTGTTCGAGATTATTGCAGATTCTGATTGTACTACACTCAAAACATGAAAAAAGTCGTTTTCCGAAAAGTGTCTGCGTGTGTGTCTGTCTGTGTGTAGATTTTTTTTCTATGGCAAACGATAACTGCCGCAAATTCAAACAGAATCAAATAATGTTTCGCATACAGCCCTGAATTGTAGAGTTCTCAAGGCCTATTGTTTTTGGTGAAGATCGGTTAAGGGAAAGGGGTAGTTTGCCTGTAACGTTTTATGTTTTAACAAGGGTATTTCCTATGGCAAACGATAACAGCCGCAAATTCAAACAGAATCAAAAGATTATTTGCATACAGCCCTAAATTGCAGAGTTCTCAAGACCTATTGTTTATGGTGAAGATCGGTTAGGGGAAAGGGGTAGTTTACCTGCAGCGTTTTTTTATCAAGGGTATTTTCTATGGCAAACGATAACAGCCGCAAATTCAAACAGAATCAAATAATTTTTTGCATACAGCCGTGATTTGTAGAGTACTCAAGACCTCTTGTTTTTGGTGAAGATCGGTTGAGGGGAAGGGGTAGTTTACCAGCAACATTTTTTATCAAGCGTATTTTCTATGGCAAACGATAAATGCCGCAAATTCAAACAGAATCAAATAATTTTTTGCATACGTCACTCAATTGTAGAGGACTCAAGGCCTTTTGATTTTGGTGAAGATCGGTTAAGGGGAAGGGGTAGTTTACCTGCAACCTTTTACGTTTTAACAAGAGTAAAGTACTTGAAAATTCATTTAAACTTTTTCAACCAATGGTAATTGTTAAAAATAAAATAATTTTGTTGCCAGGCAATAAAATTAAATTTTTTTCATTTTAATGTAAATCTGTACATAGTATAAAGTAAAGTCGGTCCGTTTTCTCTCTGTGTTTGAAATCGCTAATCTCAGGAAGTACTGAACGGATTTTATTCAAGTTTTCGCCAATAGATAGAGTGTCTATCGAGGAACATTTATGTGTATAATTAATACATATATGTTGTACATTAGCTTAGCTATCACGGTTTATGTCAAGTAAGTGGTATAGTTTACATCTTATATATAAAAATGAATGTTTCTTTGTTTGTCCCATATGCGTTCCTATACCATTCATCCGATTGCGATGAAACTTCGGTGAGTTGTGCGCACGTCCGCGAAGGTTTCTTCCACATCTCCTCCTAAACCACTGTACCGATTTCAACCAAACTTGGCACAAATATTTTACGCAACGGGAGAACCAACATAGGATAGGTGTTTTTTCGATGGGGGCCTTTTGGGGGTTCTTTGGGGTCTTCCACATCGCCTCCTAAACCACTGGACCGATTTCAACCAAACTTCGCACAAATATTTTACGCAAAGGAAGAACCAACATAGGACAAGTGTTTTTTTCGATACGATCCTTTGGGGGGTCCTTTGGGGTCTTCCACGTCTCCACCTAAACCATTGGACCGATTTCAACCAAACTTGGCACAAATGTTTTACGCAACGGGAGAACCAACATAGGACAGGTATTTTTTCGATACGATCCTCTGGGGGGTCCTTTGCGGTCTTAAAAAACTATTAGATCTGGTTACTATGGCAACCCAATAGAATAGATTCTGTTCTAAATACATTATCGCATTAAATTGAAGACCACGCGAACGAAGTTGTGGGCAACAGCTATTTATTTTTAAGAAGCCTACTTTAATTAATCTTTATTAATTAAACTAACATTTTCATTACGTACAACGTGAAACTCCGTAGCGAAGCACGGGTATTCTGCTAGTCATGTATAAGAGAAAATATATCGTGCGTGGCAGGCAAGCATATCTCAGTTATGTACTGTTTACGTTTCAATTTTATTATTATCACTACCGCAATAAAAAGGCAGGGAAGACACACACACACACACAATTCGCGTTATTTCTGGCCTCATTCATGTTTATTTTCTTACATTTGCACGGTTTTTAAATGGAAAGTGCCGAACCCATACCAACATAACGCATGCAAGCCGAAAAAGTGTCCAGCGTGGATAGCGATTTGCTTCCTGTGGATCGCTGGGCAGTGTAACTGCACGTGTTTACAGAGGAACGATTCATACACAGACTTTTCGTCTTTAGGGAATGAACCCTCTGCAAGATGCTGAGGGTCCATGAGTGACTTCGGAGCACTCCTACTTTACCGCGTGTTTGTTCTGTGAAACGTACACTGTAGATTCGCAGATTTATTCTAAGCAACGCTCAATAGGAAATGTTGAAAATTTTTGCCCACGGTGAACCCTCATACACACTAAACCTGCTCTGATGTTTTAATTACGGACATCATAATATTAAAACTTTGGAAACTTGAGCACTACTTAATGGAGATCAATCATTAACTTATACAAGCCATTAATTTTATGCATATTTTTTACTTCCATATTCCTTAACGAATGGAAGTATGGTGATGGCAAAAAAAATCGTGTTCGAGATTATTGCAGATTCTGATTCTACTACACTCAAAACATGAAAAAAAGTCGTTTTCCGAAAAGTGTCTGTGTGTGTGTCTGTCTGTGTGTCTGTAGATTTTTTTTCTATGGCAAACGATAACTGCCGCAAATTCAAACAGAATCAAATAATTTTTTGCATGCAGACCTGATTTGCAGAGTACTCGCGTCCTATTGTTTTTGGTGAAGATCGGTTGAGGGAAAGGGGTAGTTTACCTGCAACGGTTTTTTTTTAGCAAGGGTAATTTTGTTTGTTTGGCAAACGATAACAGCCGCAAATTCAAACAGAATCAAATAATGTTTCGCATACAGCCCTGAATTGTAGAGTTCTCAAGATCTGTTGATTTTGATGAAGATCGGTTAAGGGAAAGGGGTAGTTTACCTGTAACGTTTTATGTTTTAACAAGGGTATTTCCTATGGCAAACGATAACAGCCGCAAATTCAATCAGAATCAAAAGATTCTATTCTATTAATATAATAATATTTCATTTCGAAAATGATTTTAAAAATAAATCTTAGAATATGGAAGTCATGTATGGTTCTCCATACCGATATTTTTCTATGGCAAACGATAACAGCCGCAAATTCAAACAGAATCAAATAATTTTTTGCATACAGCCCTGATTTGTAGAGTACTCAGGACGTATTGTTTTTGGTGAAGATCGTTTAAGGGAAAGGGGTTGTTTACCAGCCACGTTTTTTGTTTGATCAAGGGTATGTTGTATAGCAAACGATAACAGCCGCAAATTCAAACAGAATCATATAATATTTTGGATACAGCCCTGAATTGTAGAGTTCTCAAGACGTATCGTTTTTGGTGAAGATCGGTTAAGGGAAAGGGGTAGTTTACCAGCAACGGTTTTCATCAAGGGTAATTTTTACTTCCATGTTCCTTAAGGAAATGGAAGTATGGTGATGGCATAAAAAATTGGGTTCGAGATTATTGCAGATTCTCATTGTACTACACTCAAAACATGAAAAAAAAAGTCGTTTTTCGAAATGTGTGTGTGTGTGTGTGTGTGTGTGTGTGTGTGTGTGTGTGTGTGTGTGTGTAGATTTTTTTTCTATGGCAAACGATAACAGCCGCAAATTCAAACAGAATCAAATAATTTTTTGTATACAGCCCTGATTTGTAGAGTACTCGCGATCTATTGTTTTTGGTGAAGATCGGTTGAGGGAAAGGGGTAGTTTACCTGCAACGGTTTTTTTTTATCAAGGGTAATTTTGTTTGTTTGGCAAACGATAACAGCCGCAAATTCAAACAGAATCAAATAATATTTCGCATACAGCCCTGAATTGTAGAGTTCTCAAGATCTGCTGATTTTGGTAAAGATCGGTTATGGGGAAGGGGTAGTTTACCTGCAACGTTTTATGTTTTAACAAGGGTATTTTTTATGGCAAACGATAACAGCCGCAAATTCAAACATAATCAAATAATGTTTTGCATACTGCCCTGAATTGTAGAGTTCTCAAGACCTTTTGTTTTTGGCGAAGATCGGTTAAGGGAAAGAGGTAGTTTACCTGCATCGTTTTATGTTTTAAAAGGTTATTTTCTATGGTAAACGATAAGAGCCGCAAATTCAAACAGAATCAAATACGTTTTTGCATGCAGCCCTGATTTCTTGAGTACTAAAAACCTATTGTTTTTGGTGAAGATCGTTTAAGGGAAAGGGGTAGTTTACCAGCCACGTTTTTTGTTTTATCAAGAGTATTTTGTATGGCAAACGATAACAGCCGCAATTTCAAACAAAATCTTATAATATTTTGCATACAGCCCTGAATTGTAGAGTTCTCAAGACGTATCGTTTTTGGTGAAGATCGGTTAAGGTAAAGGGGTAGTTTACCTGCACCGGTTTTTTATCAAGGGTAATTTTTTCTATGTTAAATGATAGCAGCCGCAAATTCAAACAGAATCAAATGAGTAGTTTACCTGACACATTTTTTGTCTTATCAAGGGTATTTTATATGGCAAACGATAACAGCCGCAAATTCAAATAGAATCACATAATATTTTGCATACAGCCCTGAAATGTAGAGTTCTCAAGACCTGTTGGTTTTGGTGAAGATCGGTTAAGGGAATAGGGTTGTTTACCAGCAACATTTTATGTTTTATCAAGGGTAATTTTGTTTTGACGAACGATAACTGCCATACATTAAAACAGAATCAATTACTCTTCTGCATACTTTTTTGAATTATACAGAACTCAAGGTTTGTTGATTTTGTTGAAGATCGGTTAAGGGAAAGGGGTAGTTTACCTGCAACGTTTTATGTTTTAACAAGGGTATTTTTTTCTATGACGAACGATAACTGCCGTAAATTCAAAGAGAATCAGCTAATGTTTTGTATACAGCCCTGAATTGTAGAGTTCTCAAGACCTATTGTTTTTGGTGAAGATTGGTTAATGGATTAGGGTAGTTTACCAGCAACGTTTTATGTTTTATCAAGGTGTTTTCTATGGCAAACGATAACAGCCGCAAATTCACACAGAATCAAATAATTGTTTGCATACAGGCCGGAATTGTAGATTACTCAAGACCTATCGTTTTTGGTGAACATCGGTTAAGGGAAAGGGTTAGTTTACCTGCAACGGTTTTTTATCAAGGGTAATTTTTTACTTCCATATTCCTTAAGGAATGGAAGTATGGTGATGGCAAAAAAAATCGTTTTCGAGATTATTGCAGATTCTGATTCTACTACACTCAAAACATGAAAAAAAGTCGTTTTCCGAAAAGTGTCTGTGTGTGTGTCTGTCTGTCTGTCTGTCTGTCTGTCTGTCTGTCTGTGTCTATAGATTTTTTTTCTATGGCAAACGATAACTGCCGCAAATTCAAACAGAATCAAATAATTTTTTGCATACCGCCCGGTTTTGCAGAGTTCTCGCGACCTATTGTTTTTGGTGAAGATCGGTTGAGGGAAAGGGGTAGTTTACCTGCAACGGTTTTTTTTTAGCAAGGGTAATTTTGTTTGTTTGGCAAACGATAACAGCCGCAAATTCAAACAGAATCAAATAATGTTTCGCATACAGCCCTGAATTGTAGAGTTCTCAAGATCTTCTGATTTTGGTGAAGATCGGTTAAGGGAAAGGGGTAGTTTACCTGTAACGTTTTATGTTTTAACAAGGGTATTTCCTATGGCAAACGATAACAGCCGCAAATTCAAACAGAATCAAAAGTTTATTTGCATACAGCCCTAAATTGTAGAGTTCTCAAGACCTATAGGTTTTGGTGAAGATCGGTTAAGGGAAAGGGGTAGTTTACCTGTAACGTTTTATGTTTTAACAAGGGTATTTCCTATGGCAAACGATAACAGCCGCAAATTCAAACAGAATCAAAAGATTATTTGCATACAGCCCTAAATTGTAGAGTTCTCAAGACCTATTGTTTTTGGTGAAGTTCGGTTGAGGGAAAGGGGTAGTTTACCTGCAACGTTTTTTTAACAAGGGTATTTTCTATGGCAAACGATAACAGCCGCAAATTCAAACAGAATCAAATAATGTTTTGCATACAGCCCTAAATTGTAGAGTTCTCAAGACCTATTGTTTTTGGTGAAGATCGGTTGAGGGAAAGGGGTAGTTTACCTGCAACGTTTTATGTTTTAACAAGGGTATTTCCTATGGCAAACGATAACAGCCGCAAATTCAAACAGAATCAAAAGATTATTTGCATACAGCCCTAAATTGTAGAGTTCTCAAGACCTATTGTTTTTGGTGAAGATCGGTTGAGGGAAAGGGGTAGTTTACCTGCAACGTTTTTTTAACAAGGGTATTTTCTATGGCAAACGATAACAGCCGCAAATTCAAACAGAATCAAATAATGTTTTCATACAGCCCTGATTTGTAGAGTACTCAATACCTATTGTTTTTGGTGAAGATCGGTTAAGGGAAGGGGTAGTTTACCTGCAACGTTTTTTTATCAAGCGTATTTTCTATGGCAAACGATAACAGCCGCAAATTCAAACAGAATCAAATAATTTTTTGCATACGTCCCTGAATTGTAGAGGTCTCAATGACTTTCGATTTTGGTGAAGATCGGTTAAGGGGAAGGGGTAGTTTACCGGCAACCTTTTACGTTTTAACAAGAGTAAAGTACTTGAAAATTTATTTAAACTTTTTCAAACAATGGTAATTGTTAAAAATAAAATAATTTTGTTGCCAGGCAATAAAATTATAATTTTTTCATTTTAATGTAATATAATATTTTTCATTTAATACAGCAATAAAATGGCAGGTAAGACACAGCCTGGCTGTTTGGGTGAAAATGATTTTAAATATAAATCTTAGAATATGGAAGTCATGTATGGTTCTACATACCGATATTTTCTATAGTAAACGATAACAGCCGCAAATTCAAACAGAATCAAATGATGTTTTGCATACAGCCCTGTATTGTAGAGTTCTCAATACCTATTGGTGTTGGTGAAGATCGGTTAAGGGAAGGGGGTAGTTTACCAGCAACATTTTATGTTTTACCCAGGGTAATATTTTATATGACGAACGATAACTGCCGTAAATTCAAACAGAATCAACTAGGTTTTTCCATACCTTTTTGAACTAAAGAGAAGTCAAGGTCTGTTGATTTAGTTGAAGGTCGGTTAATGGAAGTGGTAGTTTATCAGCAATGTTTTATGTTTTAAAAAGGGTAATTTTTTTTATGACGAACGATAACTGCCGAAAATTCAATGAGAATCAAATAATTTTTTGCACTCTTTCCTGAGTTGCAGAGAGCTCAAGGTCTATTGATTTTGGTGAAGATCGGTTAAGGGAAAGGAGTAGTTTACCTGCTATATTTTATGTTGTAACAAGAGAAATGTTTCCATGACGAACGATAACTGCCGCACATTCAAACAGAATCAAATATTTTTTGCATGCTTCCCTGAATTGTAGAGGACGGAAGGTCTTTGATTTTGGAGAAGATCGGTTAATAGAAAGGGGTAGTTTACCTGAAACATTTTATGATTTAACAAGAGTAAAGTACTTAATTTTTATAAATAAAGTATCCTGATAAGAAGCTCATAGTAATCCACTGTAGAAACGTAGATGAAATATCTATAAATGAAGAGGTTAGGTGAACGTGGTGGGGGTAATTTTCTATTATTAAAAATTATAGTTGAAGGTGGAGGGGAGAATGTTTTATATGTGTACTACATTATCGGCAACAAAGAAGTAGTTTTTTGTTAAAATTGCTTCCCGGGCTCTTTAGCCGTAGTCCAATGTTTTCTACAAAACCAGACTTTTCGGCAGTGCCATCATCGGTGAAAATCGAGTGCGAAAACGTGAGGTGGTATACGTTAGTGACCACAATACTGTGGTTAATGCTGAAGCAATAAGTAGAAAGACGTAGTTTCTATGGAAATATTTCATTTCAAATATGATTTTAAATATAAATCTTAGAACATGGAAGTCATGTATGGTTCTCCATACCGATATTTACTTAAGGAAATGGAAGTATGGTGATGGCAAAAAAAATCGTGTTCGAGATTATTGCAGATTCTGATTGTACTACACTCAAAACATGGAAAAAAGTCGTTTTTCGGAATGTGTCTGTGTGTGTGTCTGTCTGTGTGTCTGTAGATTTTTTACTTCCATATTCCTTAAGGAAATGGAAGTATGGTGATGGCAAAAAAAATCGTGTTCGAGATTATTGCAGATTCTGATTGTACTACACTCAAAACATGAAAAAAGTCGTTTTCCGAAAAGTGTCTGCGTGTGTGTCTGTCTGTGTGTAGATTTTTTTTCTATGGCAAACGATAACTGCCGCAAATTCAAACAGAATCAAATAATGTTTCGCATACAGCCCTGAATTGTAGAGTTCTCAAGGCCTATTGTTTTTGGTGAAGATCGGTTAAGGGAAAGGGGTAGTTTGCCTGTAACGTTTTATGTTTTAACAAGGGTATTTCCTATGGCAAACGATAACAGCCGCAAATTCAAACAGAATCAAAAGATTATTTGCATACAGCCCTAAATTGCAGAGTTCTCAAGACCTATTGTTTATGGTGAAGATCGGTTAGGGGAAAGGGGTAGTTTACCTGCAGCGTTTTTTTATCAAGGGTATTTTCTATGGCAAACGATAACAGCCGCAAATTCAAACAGAATCAAATAATTTTTTGCATACAGCCGTGATTTGTAGAGTACTCAAGACCTCTTGTTTTTGGTGAAGATCGGTTGAGGGGAAGGGGTAGTTTACCAGCAACATTTTTTATCAAGCGTATTTTCTATGGCAAACGATAAATGCCGCAAATTCAAACAGAATCAAATAATTTTTTGCATACGTCACTCAATTGTAGAGGACTCAAGGCCTTTTGATTTTGGTGAAGATCGGTTAAGGGGAAGGGGTAGTTTACCTGCAACCTTTTACGTTTTAACAAGAGTAAAGTACTTGAAAATTCATTTAAACTTTTTCAACCAATGGTAATTGTTAAAAATAAAATAATTTTGTTGCCAGGCAATAAAATTAAATTTTTTTCATTTTAATGTAAATCTGTACATAGTATAAAGTAAAGTCGGTCCGTTTTCTCTCTGTGTTTGAAATCGCTAATCTCAGGAAGTACTGAACGGATTTTATTCAAGTTTTCGCCAATAGATAGAGTGTCTATCGAGGAACATTTATGTGTATAATTAATACATATATGTTGTACATTAGCTTAGCTATCACGGTTTATGTCAAGTAAGTGGTATAGTTTACATCTTATATATAAAAATGAATGTTTCTTTGTTTGTCCCATATGCGTTCCTATACCATTCATCCGATTGCGATGAAACTTCGGTGAGTTGTGCGCACGTCCGCGAAGGTTTCTTCCACATCTCCTCCTAAACCACTGTACCGATTTCAACCAAACTTGGCACAAATATTTTACGCAACGGGAGAACCAACATAGGATAGGTGTTTTTTCGATGGGGGCCTTTTGGGGGTTCTTTGGGGTCTTCCACATCGCCTCCTAAACCACTGGACCGATTTCAACCAAACTTCGCACAAATATTTTACGCAAAGGAAGAACCAACATAGGACAAGTGTTTTTTTCGATACGATCCTTTGGGGGGTCCTTTGGGGTCTTCCACGTCTCCACCTAAACCATTGGACCGATTTCAACCAAACTTGGCACAAATGTTTTACGCAACGGGAGAACCAACATAGGACAGGTATTTTTTCGATACGATCCTCTGGGGGGTCCTTTGCGGTCTTAAAAAACTATTAGATCTGGTTACTATGGCAACCCAATAGAATAGATTCTGTTCTAAATACATTATCGCATTAAATTGAAGACCACGCGAACGAAGTTGTGGGCAACAGCTATTTATTTTTAAGAAGCCTACTTTAATTAATCTTTATTAATTAAACTAACATTTTCATTACGTACAACGTGAAACTCCGTAGCGAAGCACGGGTATTCTGCTAGTCATGTATAAGAGAAAATATATCGTGCGTGGCAGGCAAGCATATCTCAGTTATGTACTGTTTACGTTTCAATTTTATTATTATCACTACCGCAATAAAAAGGCAGGGAAGACACACACACACACACAATTCGCGTTATTTCTGGCCTCATTCATGTTTATTTTCTTACATTTGCACGGTTTTTAAATGGAAAGTGCCGAACCCATACCAACATAACGCATGCAAGCCGAAAAAGTGTCCAGCGTGGATAGCGATTTGCTTCCTGTGGATCGCTGGGCAGTGTAACTGCACGTGTTTACAGAGGAACGATTCATACACAGACTTTTCGTCTTTAGGGAATGAACCCTCTGCAAGATGCTGAGGGTCCATGAGTGACTTCGGAGCACTCCTACTTTACCGCGTGTTTGTTCTGTGAAACGTACACTGTAGATTCGCAGATTTATTCTAAGCAACGCTCAATAGGAAATGTTGAAAATTTTTGCCCACGGTGAACCCTCATACACACTAAACCTGCTCTGATGTTTTAATTACGGACATCATAATATTAAAACTTTGGAAACTTGAGCACTACTTAATGGAGATCAATCATTAACTTATACAAGCCATTAATTTTATGCATATTTTTTACTTCCATATTCCTTAACGAATGGAAGTATGGTGATGGCAAAAAAAATCGTGTTCGAGATTATTGCAGATTCTGATTCTACTACACTCAAAACATGAAAAAAAGTCGTTTTCCGAAAAGTGTCTGTGTGTGTGTCTGTCTGTGTGTCTGTAGATTTTTTTTCTATGGCAAACGATAACTGCCGCAAATTCAAACAGAATCAAATAATTTTTTGCATGCAGACCTGATTTGCAGAGTACTCGCGTCCTATTGTTTTTGGTGAAGATCGGTTGAGGGAAAGGGGTAGTTTACCTGCAACGGTTTTTTTTTAGCAAGGGTAATTTTGTTTGTTTGGCAAACGATAACAGCCGCAAATTCAAACAGAATCAAATAATGTTTCGCATACAGCCCTGAATTGTAGAGTTCTCAAGATCTGTTGATTTTGATGAAGATCGGTTAAGGGAAAGGGGTAGTTTACCTGTAACGTTTTATGTTTTAACAAGGGTATTTCCTATGGCAAACGATAACAGCCGCAAATTCAATCAGAATCAAAAGATTCTATTCTATTAATATAATAATATTTCATTTCGAAAATGATTTTAAAAATAAATCTTAGAATATGGAAGTCATGTATGGTTCTCCATACCGATATTTTTCTATGGCAAACGATAACAGCCGCAAATTCAAACAGAATCAAATAATTTTTTGCATACAGCCCTGATTTGTAGAGTACTCAGGACGTATTGTTTTTGGTGAAGATCGTTTAAGGGAAAGGGGTTGTTTACCAGCCACGTTTTTTGTTTGATCAAGGGTATGTTGTATAGCAAACGATAACAGCCGCAAATTCAAACAGAATCATATAATATTTTGGATACAGCCCTGAATTGTAGAGTTCTCAAGACGTATCGTTTTTGGTGAAGATCGGTTAAGGGAAAGGGGTAGTTTACCAGCAACGGTTTTCATCAAGGGTAATTTTTACTTCCATGTTCCTTAAGGAAATGGAAGTATGGTGATGGCATAAAAAATTGGGTTCGAGATTATTGCAGATTCTCATTGTACTACACTCAAAACATGAAAAAAAAAGTCGTTTTTCGAAATGTGTGTGTGTGTGTGTGTGTGTGTGTGTGTGTGTGTGTGTGTGTGTGTGTGTGTAGATTTTTTTTCTATGGCAAACGATAACAGCCGCAAATTCAAACAGAATCAAATAATTTTTTGTATACAGCCCTGATTTGTAGAGTACTCGCGATCTATTGTTTTTGGTGAAGATCGGTTGAGGGAAAGGGGTAGTTTACCTGCAACGGTTTTTTTTTATCAAGGGTAATTTTGTTTGTTTGGCAAACGATAACAGCCGCAAATTCAAACAGAATCAAATAATATTTCGCATACAGCCCTGAATTGTAGAGTTCTCAAGATCTGCTGATTTTGGTAAAGATCGGTTATGGGGAAGGGGTAGTTTACCTGCAACGTTTTATGTTTTAACAAGGGTATTTTTTATGGCAAACGATAACAGCCGCAAATTCAAACATAATCAAATAATGTTTTGCATACTGCCCTGAATTGTAGAGTTCTCAAGACCTTTTGTTTTTGGCGAAGATCGGTTAAGGGAAAGAGGTAGTTTACCTGCATCGTTTTATGTTTTAAAAGGTTATTTTCTATGGTAAACGATAAGAGCCGCAAATTCAAACAGAATCAAATACGTTTTTGCATGCAGCCCTGATTTCTTGAGTACTAAAAACCTATTGTTTTTGGTGAAGATCGTTTAAGGGAAAGGGGTAGTTTACCAGCCACGTTTTTTGTTTTATCAAGAGTATTTTGTATGGCAAACGATAACAGCCGCAATTTCAAACAAAATCTTATAATATTTTGCATACAGCCCTGAATTGTAGAGTTCTCAAGACGTATCGTTTTTGGTGAAGATCGGTTAAGGTAAAGGGGTAGTTTACCTGCACCGGTTTTTTATCAAGGGTAATTTTTTCTATGTTAAATGATAGCAGCCGCAAATTCAAACAGAATCAAATGAGTAGTTTACCTGACACATTTTTTGTCTTATCAAGGGTATTTTATATGGCAAACGATAACAGCCGCAAATTCAAATAGAATCACATAATATTTTGCATACAGCCCTGAAATGTAGAGTTCTCAAGACCTGTTGGTTTTGGTGAAGATCGGTTAAGGGAATAGGGTTGTTTACCAGCAACATTTTATGTTTTATCAAGGGTAATTTTGTTTTGACGAACGATAACTGCCATACATTAAAACAGAATCAATTACTCTTCTGCATACTTTTTTGAATTATACAGAACTCAAGGTTTGTTGATTTTGTTGAAGATCGGTTAAGGGAAAGGGGTAGTTTACCTGCAACGTTTTATGTTTTAACAAGGGTATTTTTTTCTATGACGAACGATAACTGCCGTAAATTCAAAGAGAATCAGCTAATGTTTTGTATACAGCCCTGAATTGTAGAGTTCTCAAGACCTATTGTTTTTGGTGAAGATTGGTTAATGGATTAGGGTAGTTTACCAGCAACGTTTTATGTTTTATCAAGGTGTTTTCTATGGCAAACGATAACAGCCGCAAATTCACACAGAATCAAATAATTGTTTGCATACAGGCCGGAATTGTAGATTACTCAAGACCTATCGTTTTTGGTGAACATCGGTTAAGGGAAAGGGTTAGTTTACCTGCAACGGTTTTTTATCAAGGGTAATTTTTTACTTCCATATTCCTTAAGGAATGGAAGTATGGTGATGGCAAAAAAAATCGTTTTCGAGATTATTGCAGATTCTGATTCTACTACACTCAAAACATGAAAAAAAGTCGTTTTCCGAAAAGTGTCTGTGTGTGTGTCTGTCTGTCTGTCTGTCTGTCTGTCTGTCTGTCTGTCTGTGTCTATAGATTTTTTTTCTATGGCAAACGATAACTGCCGCAAATTCAAACAGAATCAAATAATTTTTTGCATACCGCCCGGTTTTGCAGAGTTCTCGCGACCTATTGTTTTTGGTGAAGATCGGTTGAGGGAAAGGGGTAGTTTACCTGCAACGGTTTTTTTTTAGCAAGGGTAATTTTGTTTGTTTGGCAAACGATAACAGCCGCAAATTCAAACAGAATCAAATAATGTTTCGCATACAGCCCTGAATTGTAGAGTTCTCAAGATCTTCTGATTTTGGTGAAGATCGGTTAAGGGAAAGGGGTAGTTTACCTGTAACGTTTTATGTTTTAACAAGGGTATTTCCTATGGCAAACGATAACAGCCGCAAATTCAAACAGAATCAAAAGTTTATTTGCATACAGCCCTAAATTGTAGAGTTCTCAAGACCTATAGGTTTTGGTGAAGATCGGTTAAGGGAAAGGGGTAGTTTACCTGTAACGTTTTATGTTTTAACAAGGGTATTTCCTATGGCAAACGATAACAGCCGCAAATTCAAACAGAATCAAAAGATTATTTGCATACAGCCCTAAATTGTAGAGTTCTCAAGACCTATTGTTTTTGGTGAAGTTCGGTTGAGGGAAAGGGGTAGTTTACCTGCAACGTTTTTTTAACAAGGGTATTTTCTATGGCAAACGATAACAGCCGCAAATTCAAACAGAATCAAATAATGTTTTGCATACAGCCCTAAATTGTAGAGTTCTCAAGACCTATTGTTTTTGGTGAAGATCGGTTGAGGGAAAGGGGTAGTTTACCTGCAACGTTTTATGTTTTAACAAGGGTATTTCCTATGGCAAACGATAACAGCCGCAAATTCAAACAGAATCAAAAGATTATTTGCATACAGCCCTAAATTGTAGAGTTCTCAAGACCTATTGTTTTTGGTGAAGATCGGTTGAGGGAAAGGGGTAGTTTACCTGCAACGTTTTTTTAACAAGGGTATTTTCTATGGCAAACGATAACAGCCGCAAATTCAAACAGAATCAAATAATGTTTTCATACAGCCCTGATTTGTAGAGTACTCAATACCTATTGTTTTTGGTGAAGATCGGTTAAGGGAAGGGGTAGTTTACCTGCAACGTTTTTTTATCAAGCGTATTTTCTATGGCAAACGATAACAGCCGCAAATTCAAACAGAATCAAATAATTTTTTGCATACGTCCCTGAATTGTAGAGGTCTCAATGACTTTCGATTTTGGTGAAGATCGGTTAAGGGGAAGGGGTAGTTTACCGGCAACCTTTTACGTTTTAACAAGAGTAAAGTACTTGAAAATTTATTTAAACTTTTTCAAACAATGGTAATTGTTAAAAATAAAATAATTTTGTTGCCAGGCAATAAAATTATAATTTTTTCATTTTAATGTAATATAATATTTTTCATTTAATACAGCAATAAAATGGCAGGTAAGACACAGCCTGGCTGTTTGGGTGAAAATGATTTTAAATATAAATCTTAGAATATGGAAGTCATGTATGGTTCTACATACCGATATTTTCTATAGTAAACGATAACAGCCGCAAATTCAAACAGAATCAAATGATGTTTTGCATACAGCCCTGTATTGTAGAGTTCTCAATACCTATTGGTGTTGGTGAAGATCGGTTAAGGGAAAGGGGTAGTTTACCAGCAACATTTTATGTTTTACCCAGGGTAATTTTTTATATGACGAACGATAACTGCCGTAAATTCAAACAGAATCAACTAGGTTTTTCCATACCTTTTTGAACTAAAGAGAAGTCAAGGTCTGTTGATTTAGTTGAAGGTCAGTTAAGGGAAGTGGTAGTTTATCAGCAATGTTTTATGTTTTAAAAAGGGTAATTTTTTTTATGACGAACGATAACTGCCGAAAATTCAATGAGAATCAAATAATTTTTTGCACTCTTTCCTGAGTTTCAGAGAGCTCAAGGTCTATTGATTTTGGTGAAGATCGGTTAAGGGAAAGGAGTAATTTACCTGCTATATTTTATGTTGTAACAAGAGAAATGTTTCCATGACGAACGATAACTGCCGCACATTCAAACAGAATCACATATTTTTTGCATGCTTCCCTGAATTGTAGAGGACGGAAGGTCTATTGATTTTGGAGAAGATCGGTTAAGAGAAAGGGGTAGTTTACCTGAAACATTTTACGATTTAACAAGAGTAAAGTACTTAATTTTTATAAATAAAGTATCCTGATAAGAAGCTCATAGTAATCCACTGTAGAAACGTAGATGAAATATCTATAAATGAAGAGGTTAGGTGAACGTGGTGGGGGTAATTTTCTATTATTAAAAATTATAGTTGAAGGTGGAGGGGAGAATTTTTTATATGTGTACTACATTATCGGCAACAAAGAAGTAGTTTTTTGTTAAAATTGCTTCCCGGGCTCTTTAGCCGTAGTCCAATGTTTTCTACAAAACCAGACTTTTCGGCGGTGCCATCGACTGCCATCATCGGTGAAAATCGAGTGCGAAAACGTGAGGTGGTATACGTTAGTGACCACAATACTGTGGTTAATGCTGAAGCAATAAGTAGAAAAACGTAGTTTCTATGGAAATATTTCATTTCAAATATGATTTTAAATATAAATCTTAGAACATGGAAGTCATGTATGGTTCTCCATACCGATATTTACTTCCATGTTCCTTAAGGAAATGGAAGTATGGTGATGGCAAAAAAAAATCGTGTTCGAGATTATTGCAGATTCTGATTGTCCTACACTCAAAACATGAAAAAAAGTCGTTTTCCGAAAAGTGTCTGTGTGTGTGTCTGTTTGTCTTGTGTAGATTTTTTTTCTATGGCAAACGATAACTGCCGCAAATTCAAACAGAATCAATTAATTTTTTGCATACAGCCCTGATTTGTAGAGTACTCACGACCTGTTGTTTTTGGTGAAGATCGGTTGAGGGAAAGGGGTAGTTTACCAGCAACGGTTTTTTTTTATCAAGGGAAATTTTTTTTTGGCAAACGATAACAGCCGCAAATTCAAACAGAATCAAATAATGTTTCGCATACAGCCCTGAATTGTAGAGTTCTCAAGGCCTATTGTTTATGGTGAAGATCGGTTAAGGGAAAGGGGTAGTTTACCAGCAGCGTTTTTTTATCAAGGGTATTTTCTATGGCAAACGATAACAGCCGCAAATTCAAACAAAATCAAATAATTTTTTGCATACAGCCGTGATTTGTAGAGTACTCAAGACCTCTTGTTTTTGGTGAAGATCGGTTGAGGGGAAGGGGTAGTTTACCAGCAACGTTTTTTATCAAGCGTATTTTCTATGGCAAACGATAACTGCCGCAAATTCAAACAGAATCAAATAATTTTTTGCATACGTCACTCAAATGTAGAGGACTCAAGGCCTTTTGATTTTGGTGAAGATCGGTTAAGGGAAAGGGGTAGTTTACCTGTAACGTTTTATGTTTTAACAAGGGTATTTCCTATGGCAAACAATAACAGCCGCAAATTCAAACAGAATCAAAAGATTATTTGCATACAGCCCTAAATTGCAGAGTTCTCAAGACCTGTGGTTTATGGTGAAGATCGGTTAAGGGAAAGGGGTAGTTTACCAGCAGCGTTTTTTTATCAAGGGTATTTTCTATGGCAAACAATAACAGCCGCAAATTCAAACAGAATCAAATAATTTTTTGCATACAGCCGTGATTTGTAGAGTACTCAAGACCTCTTGTTTTTGGTGAAGATCGGTTGAGGGGAAGGGGTAGTTTACCAGCAACATTTTTTATCAAGCGTATTTTCTATGGCAAACGATAAATGCCGCAAATTCAAACAGAATCAAATTATTTTTTGCATGCTTCACTCAATTGTAGAGGACTCAAGGCCTTTTGATTTTGGTGAAGATCGGTTAAGGGGAAGGGGTAGTTTACCTGCAACCTTTTACGTTTTAACAAGAGTAAAGTACTTGAAAATTCATTTAAACTTTTTCAAACAATGGTAATTGTTAAAAATAAAATAATTTTGTTGCCAGGCAATAAAATTATAATTTTTTCATTTTAATGTAAATCTGTACATAGTATAAAGTAAAGTCGGTCCGTTTTCTCTCTGTGTTTGAAATCGCTAATCTCAGGAAGTACTGAACGGATTTTATTCAAGATTTCGCCAATAGGTAGAGTGTCTATCGAGGAACATTTATGTGTATAATTAATGCATATATGTTGTACATTAGCTTAGCTATCACGGTTTATGTCAAGTAAGTGGTATAGTTTACATCTTATATATAAAAATGAATGTTTCTTTGTTTGTCCCATATGCGTTCCTATACCATTCATCCGATTGCGATGAAACTTCGGTGAGTTGTTGTGCGCACGTCCGCGAAGGTTTCTTCCACATCTCCTCCTAAACCACTGTACCGATTTCAACCAAACTTGGCACAAATATTTTACGCAACGGGAGAACCAACATAGGATAGGTGTTTTTTCGATGGGGTCCTTTTGGGGGTTCGTTGGTGTCTTCCACATCGCCTCCTAAACCACTGGACCGATTTCAACCAAACTTGGCACAAATATTTTACGTAACGGGAGAACCAACATAGGACAGGTATTTTTTCGATACGATCCTCTGGGGGGTCCTTTGCGGTCTTAAAAAACTATTAGATCTGGTTACTATGGCAACCCAATAGAATAGATTCTGTTCTAAATATATTATCGCATTAAATTGAAGACCACGCGAACGAAGTTGTGGGCAACAGCTATTTATTTTTAAGAAGCCTACTTTAATTAAACTTTATTAATTAAACTAACATTTTCATTACGTACAACGTGAAACTCCGTAGCGAAGCACGGGTATTCTGCTAGTCATGTATAAGAGAAAATATATCGTGCGTGGCAGGCAAGCATATCTCAGTTATGTACTGTTTACGTTTCAATTTTATTATTATCACTACCGCAATAAAAAGGCAGGGAAGACACACACACACACACACAAAATTCGCGTTATTTCTGGCCTCATTCATGTTTATTTTCTTACATTTGCACGGTTTTTAAATGGAAAGTGCCGAACCCATACCAACATAACGCATGCAAGCCGAAAAAGTGTCCAGCGTGGATAGCGATTTGCTTCCTGTGGATCGCTGGGCTGTGTAACTGCACGTGTTTACAGAGGAACGATTCATACACAGACTTTTCGTCTTTAGGGAATGAACCCTCTGCAAGATGCTGAGGGTCCATGAGTGACTTCGGAGCGCTCCTTCTTTACCGCGTGTTTGTTCTGTGAAACGTACACTGTAGATTCGCAGATTTATTCTAAGCAACGCTCAATAGGAAATGTTGAAAATTTTTGTCCACGGTGAACCCTCATACACACTAAACCTGCTCTGATGTTTTAATTACGGACATCATAATATTAAAACTTTGGAAACTTGAGCACTACTTAATGGAGATCAATCATTAACTTATACAAGCCATTAATTTTATGCATATTTTCTATATATATGTGTACAACCTTATCGGCAACAAAGAAGTAGTTTTTGTTAAAATTCCTTCCCGGGATATTTGGCCGTAGTCCAATGTTTTCTACAAAACCAGACGTTTCGGCAATGCCATTGACTTCCATCATCAGTGAAAATCGAGTGCGATAACGTGAGGTGGTATATGTTAGTGACCACAGTACTGTGGTCAAGGCTGAAGCAGTAAGTAGAAAGAAGTAGTTTCTATGGTAATATTTCATTTCGAAAATGATTTTAAAAATAAATCTTAGAACATGGAAGTCATGTATGGTTCTCCATACCGATATTTACTTCCATGTTCCTTAAGGAAATGGAAGTATGGTGATGGCAAAAAAAAATCGTGTTCGAGATTATTGCAGATTCTGATTGTACTACACTCAAAACATGAAAAAAAGTCGTTTTTCGGAAAGTGTCTGTGTGTGTCTTTAGATTTTTTACTTCCATATTCCTTAAGGAAATGGAAGTATAGTGATGGCAAAAAAAATCGTGTTCGAGATTATTGCAGATTCTGATTGTACTACACTCAAAACATGAAAAAAGTCGTTTTCCGAAAAGTGTCTGTGTGTGTGTCTGTCTGTCTTGTGTAGATTTTTTTTCTATGGCAAACGATAACAGCCGCAAATTCAAACAGAATCAATTAATTTTTTGCATACAGCCCTGATTTGTAGAGTACTCACGACCTATTGTTTTTGGTGAAGATCGGTTGAGGGAAAGGCGTAGTTTACCAGCAACGGTTTTTTTTTTATCAAGGGAAATTTTTTTTTGGCAAACGATAACAGCCGCAAATTCAAACAGAATCAAATAATGTTTCGCATACAGCCCTGAATTGTAGAGTTCTCAAGGCCTATTGTTTATGGTGAAGATCGGTTAAGGGAAAGGGGTAGTTTACCAGCAGCGTTTTTTTATCAAGGGTATTTTCTATGGCAAACGATAACAGCCGCAAATTCAAACAAAATCAAATAATTTTTTGCATACAGCCGTGATTTGTAGAGTACTCAAGACCTCTTGTTTTTGGTGAAGATCGGTTGAGGGGAAGGGGTAGTTTACCAGCAACGTTTTTTTTCAAACGTATTTTCTATGGCAAACGATAACTGCCGCAAATTCAAACAGAATCAAATAATTTTTTGCATACGTCACTCAAATGTAGAGGACTCAAGGCCTTTTGATTTTGGTGAAGATCGGTTAAGGGAAAGGGGTAGTTTACCTGTAACGTTTTATGTTTTAACAAGGGTATTTCCTATGGCAAACGATAACTGCCGCAAATTCAAACAGAATCAAAAGATTATTTGCATACAGCCCTAAATTGCAGAGTTCTCAATACCTGTTGTTTATGGTGAAGATCGGTTAAGGGAAAGGGGTAGTTTACCAGCAGCGTTTTTTTATCAAGGGTATTTTCTATGGCAAACAATAACAGCCGCAAATTCAAACAGAATCAAATAATTTTTTGCATACAGCCGTGATTTGTAGAGTACTCAAGACCTCTTGTTTTTGGTGAAGATCGGTTGAGGGGAAAGGGGAGTTTACCAGCAACATTTTTTATCAAGCGTATTTTCTATGGCAAACGATAAATGCCGCAAATTCAAACAGAATCAAATAATGTTTCGCATACAGCCCTGAATTGTAGAGTTCTCAAGGCCTATTGTTTATGGTGAAGATCGGTTAAGGGAAAGGGGTAGTTTACCAGCAGCGTTTTTTTATCAAGGGTATTTTCTATGGCAAACGATAACAGCCGCAAATTCAAACAAAATCAAATAATTTTTTGCATACAGCCGTGATTTGTAGAGTACTCAAGACCTCTTGTTTTTGGTGAAGATCGGTTGAGGGGAAGGGGTAGTTTACCAGCAACGTTTTTTATCAAGCGTATTTTCTATGGCAAACGATAACTGCCGCAAATTCAAACAGAATCAAATAATTTTTTGCATACGTCTCTCAAATGTAGAGGACTCAAGGCCTTTTGATTTTGGTGAAGATCGGTTAAGGGAAAGGGGTAGTTTACCTGTAACGTTTTATGTTTTAACAAGGGTATTTCCTATGGCAAACGATAACTGCCGCAAATTCAAACAGAATCAAATAATTTTTTGCATACGTCACTCAAATGTAGAGGACTCAAGGCCTTTTGATTTTGGTGAAGATCGGTTAAGGGGAAGGGGTAGTTTACCTGCAACCTTTTACGTTTTAACAAGAGTAAAGTACTTGAAAATTCATTTAAACTTTTTCAAACAATGGTAATTGTTAAAAATAAAATAATTTTGTTGCCAGGCAATAAAATTATAATTTTTTCATTTTAATGTAAATCTGTACATAGTATAAAGTAAAGTCGGTCCGTTTTCTCTCTGTGTTTGAAATCGCTAATCTCAGGAAGTACTGAACGGATTTTATTCAAGATTTCGCCAATAGGTAGAGTGTTTATCGAGGAACATTTATGTGTATAATTAATGCATATATGTTGTACATTAGCTTAGCTATCACGGTTTATGTCAAGTAAGTGGTATAGTTTACATCTTATATATAAAAATGAATGTTTCTTTGTTTGTCCCATATGCGTTCCTATACCATTCATCCGATTGCGATGAAACTTCGGTGAGTTGTTGTGCGCACGTCCGCGAAGGTTTCTTCCACATCTCCTCCTAAACCACTGTACCGATTTCAACCAAACTTGGCACAAATATTTTACGCAACGGGAGAACCAACATAGGATAGGTGTTTTTTCGATGGGGTCCTTTTGGGGGTTCGTTGGTGTCTTCCACATCGCCTCCTAAACCACTGGACCGATTTCAACCAAACTTCGCACAAATATTTTACGCAAAGGAAGAACCAACATAGGACAAGTGTTTTTTTCGATACGATCCTTTGGGGGGTCCTTTGGGGTCTTCCACGTCTCCACCTAAACCATTGGACCGATTTCAACCAAACTTGGCACAAATTTTTTACGTAACGGGAGAACCAACATAGGACAGGTATTTTTTCGATACGATCCTCTGGGGGGTCCTTTGCGGTCTTAAAAAACTATTAGATCTGGTTACTATGGCAACCCAATAGAATAGATTCTGTTCTAAATATATTATCGCATTAAATTGTAGACCACGCGAACGAAGTTGTGGGCAACAGCTATTTATTTTTAAGAAGCCTACTTTAATTAAACTTTATTAATTAAACTAACATTTTCATTACGTACAACGTGAAACTCCGTAGCGAAGCACGGGTATTCTGCTAGTCATGTATAAGAGAAAATATATCGTGCGTGGCAGGCAAGCATATCTCAGTTATGTACTGTTTACGTTTCAATTTTATTATTATCACTACCGCAATAAAAAGGCAGGGAAGACACACACACACACACACAAAATTCGCGTTATTTCTGGCCTCATTCATGTTTATTTTCTTACATTTGCACGGTTTTTAAATGGAAAGTGCCGAACCCATACCAACATAACGCATGCAAGCCGAAAAAGTGTCCAGCGTGGATAGCGATTTGCTTCCTGTGGATCGCTGGGCAGTGTAACTGCACGTGTTTACAGAGGAACGATTCATACACAGACTTTTCGTCTTTAGGGAATGAACCCTCTGCAAGATGCTGAGGGTCCATGAGTGACTTCGGAGCGCTCCTTCTTTACCGCGTGTTTGTTCTGTGAAACGTACACTGTAGATTCGCAGATTTATTCTAAGCAACGCTCAATAGGAAATGTTGAAAATTTTTGTCCACGGTGAACCCTCATACACACTAAACCTGCTCTGATGTTTTAATTACGGACATCATAATATTAAAACTTTGGAAACTTGAGCACTACTTAATGGAGATCAATCATTAACTTATACAAGCCATTAATTTTATGCATATTTTCTATATATATGTGTACAACCTTATCGGCAACAAAGAAGTAGTTTTTGTTAAAATTCCTTCCCGGGATATTTGGCCGTAGTCCAATGTTTTCTACAAAACCAGACGTTTCGGCAATGCCATTGACTTCCATCATCAGTGAAAATCGAGTGCGATAACGTGAGGTGGTATATGTTAGTGACCACAGTACTGTGGTTAAGGCTGAAGCAGTAAGTAGAAAGAAGTAGTTTCTATGGTAATATTTCATTTCGAAAATGATTTTAAAAATAAATCTTTATGGAAGTCATGTATGGTTCTCCATACCGATATTTTTCTATGGCAAACGATAACAGCCGCAAATTCAAACAGAATCAAATAATTTTTTGCATACAGCCCTGATTTGTAGAGTACTCAGGACGTATTGTTTTTGGTGAAGATCGGTTGAGGGAAAGGGGTAGTTTCCCTGCAACGGTTTTTTTTATCAAGGGTAATTTTGTTTGTTTGGCAAACGATAACAGCCGCAAATTCAAACATAATCAAATAATGTTTTGCATACTGCCCTGAATTGTAGAGTTCTCAAGACCTTTTGTTTTTGGTGAAGATCGGTTAAGCGAAAGGAGTAGTTTACCTGCAACGTTTTATGTTTTAAAAGGGTATTTTCTATGGCAAACGATAAGAGCCGCAAATTCAAACAGAATCAAATACGGTTTTGCATACAGCCCTGATGTCTTGAGTACTAAAGACCTATTGTTTTTGGTGAAGATCGTTTAAGGGAAAGGGGTTGTTTACCAGCCACGTTTTTTGTTTGATCAAGGGTATGTTGTATAGCAAACGATAACAGCCGCAAATTCAAACAGAATCATATAATATTTTGGATACAGCCCTGAATTGTAGAGTTCTCAAGACGTATCGTTTTTGGTGAAGATCGGTTAAGGGAATGGGGTAGTTTACCAGCAACGGTTTTCATCAAGGGTAATTTTTACTTCCATGTTCCTTAAGGAAATGGAAGTATGGTGATGGCATAAAAAATTGGGTTCGAGATTATTGCAGATTCTCATTGTACTACACTCAAAACATGAAAAAAAAGTCGTTTTTCGAAATGTGTGTGTGTGTGTAGATTTTTTTTCTATGGCAAACGATAACAGCCGCAAATTCAAACAGAATCAAATAATTTTTTGTATACAGCCCTGATTTGTAGAGTACTCGCGACCTATTGTTTTTGGTGAAGATCGGTTGAGGGAAAGGGGTAGTTTACCTGCAACGGTTTTTTTTTATCAAGGGTAATTTTGTTTGTTTGGCAAACGATAACAGCCGCAAAATCAAACAGAATCAAATAGTGTTTCGCATACTGCCCTGAATTGTAGAGTTCTCAAGATCTGCTGATTTTGGTAAAGATCGGTTATGGGGAAGGGGTAGTTTACCTGCAACGTTTTATGTTTTAAAAGGTTATTTTCTATGGTAAACGATAAGAGCCGCAAATTCAAACAGAATCAAATACGTTTTTGCATGCAGCCCTGATTTCTTGAGTACTAAAAACCTATTGTTTTTGGTGAAGATCGTTTAAGGGAAAGGGGTAGTTTACCAGCCACGTTTTTTGTTTTATCAAGAGTATTTTGTATGGCAAACGATAACAGCCGCAATTTCAAACAAAATCTTATAATATTTTGCATACAGCCCTGAATTGTAGAGTTCTCAAGACGTATCGTTTTTGGTGAAGATCGGTTAAGGTAAAGGGGTAGTTTACCTGCACCGGTTTTTTATCAAGGGTAATTTTTTCTATGTTAAATGATAACAGCCGCAAATTCAAACAGAATCAAATGAGTAGTTTACCTGACACATTTTTTGTCTTATCAAGGGTATTTTATATGGCAAACGATAACAGCCGCAAATTTAAACAGAATCACATAATATTTTGCATACAGCCCTGAAATGTAGAGTTCTCAAGACCTGTTGGTTTTGGTGAAGATCGGTTAAGGGAATAGGGTTGTTTATCAGCAACATTTTATGTTTTATCAAGGGTAATTTTGTTTTGACGAACGATAACTGCCATACATTAAAACAGAATCAATTACTCTTCTGCATACTTTTTTGAATTATACAGAACTCAAGGTTTGTTGATTTTGTTGAAGATCGGTTAAGGGAAAGGGGTAGTTTACCTGCAACGTTTTATGTTTTAACAAGGGTATTTTTTTCTATGACGAACGATAACTGCCGTAAATTCAAAGAGAATCAGCTAATGTTTTGTATACAGCCCTGAATTGTAGAGTTCTCAAGACCTATTGTTATTGGTGAAGATTGGTTAATGGATTAGGGTAGTTTACCAGCAACGTTTTATGTTTTATCAAGGTGTTTTCTATGGCAAACGATAACAGCCGCAAATTCACACAGAATCAAATAATTGTTTGCATACAGGCCTGAATTGTAGATTACTCAAGACCTATCGTTTTTGGTGAAGATCGGTTAAGGGAAAGGGTTAGTTTACCTGCAACGGTTTTTTATCAAGGGTAATTTTTTTCTATAGTAAACGATAACAGCCGCAAATTCAAACAGAATCAAATGATGTTTTGCATACAGCCCTGTATTGTAGAGTTCTCAATACCTGTTGGTGTTGGTGAAGATCGGTTAAGGGAAAGGGGTAGTTTACCAGCAACATTTTATGTTTTACCCAGGGTAATTTTTTATATGACGAACGATAACTGCCGTAAATTCAAACAGAATCAACTAGGTTTTTCCATACCTTTTTGAACTAAAGAGAAGTCAAGGTCTGTTGATTTAGTTGGTCAGTTAAGGGAAGTGGTAGTTTATCAGCAATGTTTTATGTTTTAAAAAGGGTAATTTTTTTTATGACGAACGATAACTGCCGAAAATTCAATGAGAATCAAATAATTTTTTGCACTCTTTCCTGAGTTGCAGAGAGCTCAAGGTCTATTGATTTTGGTGAAGATCGGTTAAGGGAAAGGAGTAATTTACCTGCTATATTTTATGTTGTAACAAGAGAAATGTTTCCATGACGAACGATAACTGCCGCACATTCAAACAGAATCAAATATTTTTTGCATGCTTCCCTGAATTGTAGAGGACGGAAGGTCTATTGATTTTGGAGAAGATCGGTTAAGAGAAAGGGGTAGTTTACCTGAAACATTTTACGATTTAACAAGAGTAAAGTACTTAATTTTTATAAATAAAGTATCCTGATAAGAAGCTCATAGTAATCCACTGTAGAAACGTAGATGAAATATCTATAAATGAAGAGGTTAGGTGAACGTGGTGGGGGTAATTTTCTATTATTAAAAATTATAGTTGAAGGTGGAGGGGAGAATTTTTTATATGTGTACTACATTATCGGCAACAAAGAAGTAGTTTTTTGTTAAAATTGCTTCCCGGGCTCTTTAGCCGTAGTCCAATGTTTTCTACAAAACCAGACTTTTCGGCAGTGCCATCGACTGCCATCATCGGTGAAAATCGAGTGCGAAAACGTGAGGTGGTATACGTTAGTGACCACAATACTGTGGTTAGTGCTGAAGCAATAAGTAGAAAAACGTAGTTTCTATGGAAATATTTCATTTCAAATATGATTTTAAATATAAATCTTAGAACATGGAAGTCATGTATGGTTCTCCATACCGATATTTACTTCCATGTTCCTTAAGGAAATGGAAGTATGGTGATGGCAAAAAAAAATCGTGTTCGAGATTATTGCAGATTCTGATTGTACTACACTCAAAACATGAAAAAAAGTCGTTTTTCGGAAAGTGTCTGTGTGTGTCTTTAGATTTTTTACTTCCATATTCCTTAAGGAAATGGAAGTATAGTGATGGCAAAAAAAATCGTGTTCGAGATTATTGCAGATTCTGATTGTACTACACTCAAAACATGAAAAAAAGTCGTTTTCCGAAAAGTGTCTGTGTGTGTGTCTGTCTGTCTTGTGTAGATTTTTTTTCTATGGCAAACGATAACAGCCGCAAATTCAAACAGAATCAATTAATTTTTTGCATACAGCCCTGATTTGTAGAGTACTCACGACCTATTGTTTTTGGTGAAGATCGGTTGAGGGAAAGGCGTAGTTTACCAGCAACGGTTTTTTTTTTATCAAGGGAAATTTTTTTTTGGCAAACGATAACAGCCGCAAATTCAAACAGAATCAAATAATGTTTCGCATACAGCCCTGAATTGTAGAGTTCTCAAGGCCTATTGTTTATGGTGAAGATCGGTTAAGGGAAAGGGGTAGTTTACCAGCAGCGTTTTTTTTCAAACGTATTTTCTATGGCAAACGATAACTGCCGCAAATTCAAACAGAATCAAATAATTTTTTGCATACGTCACTCAAATGCAGAGGACTCAAGGCCTTTTGATTTTGGTGAACATCGGTTAAGGGAAAGGGGTAGTTTACCTGTAACGTTTTATGTTTTAACAAGGGTATTTCCTATGGCAAACGATAACAGCCGCAAATTCAAACAGAATCAAAAGATTATTTGCATACAGCCCTAAATTGCAGAGTTCTCAATACCTGTTGTTTATGGTGAAGATCGGTTAAGGGAAAGGGGTAGTTTACCAGCAGCGTTTTTTTATCAAGGGTATTTTCTATGGCAAACAATAACAGCCGCAAATTCAAACAGAATCAAATAATTTTTTGCATACAGCCGTGATTTGTAGAGTACTCAAGACCTCTTGTTTTTGGTGAAGATCGGTTGAGGGGAAAGGGGAGTTTACCAGCAACATTTTTTATCAAGCGTATTTTCTATGGCAAACGATAAATGCCGCAAATTCAAACAGAATCAAATAATGTTTCGCATACAGCCCTGATTTGTAGAGTTCTCAAGGCCTATTGTTTATGGTGAAGATCGGTTAAGGGAAAGGGGTAGTTTACCAGCAGCGTTTTTTTATCAAGGGTATTTTCTATGGCAAACGATAACAGCCGCAAATTCAAACAAAATCAAATAATTTTTTGCATACAGCCGTGATTTGTAGAGTACTCAAGACCTCTTGTTTTTGGTGAAGATCGGTTGAGGGGAAGGGGTAGTTTACCAGCAACGTTTTTTATCAAGCGTATTTTCTATGGCAAACGATAACTGCCGCAAATTCAAACAGAATCAAATAATTTTTTGCATACGTCTCTCAAATGTAGAGGACTCAAGGCCTTTTGATTTTGGTGAAGATCGGTTAAGGGAAAGGGGTAGTTTACCTGTAACGTTTTATGTTTTAACAAGGGTATTTCCTATGGCAAACGATAACTGCCGCAAATTCAAACAGAATCAAATAATTTTTTGCATACGTCACTCAAATGTAGAGGACTCAAGGCCTTTTGATTTTGGTGAAGATCGGTTAAGGGGAAGGGGTAGTTTACCTGCAACCTTTTACGTTTTAACAAGAGTAAAGTACTTGAAAATTCATTTAAACTTTTTCAAACAATGGTAATTGTTAAAAATAAAATAATTTTGTTGCCAGGCAATAAAATTATAATTTTTTCATTTTAATGTAAATCTGTACATAGTATAAAGTAAAGTCGGTCCGTTTTCTCTCTGTGTTTGAAATCGCTAATCTCAGGAAGTACTGAACGGATTTTATTCAAGATTTCGCCAATAGGTAGAGTGTTTATCGAGGAACATTTATGTGTATAATTAATGCATATATGTTGTACATTAGCTTAGCTATCACGGTTTATGTCAAGTAAGTGGTATAGTTTACATCTTATATATAAAAATGAATGTTTCTTTGTTTGTCCCATATGCGTTCCTATACCATTCATCCGATTGCGATGAAACTTCGGTGAGTTGTTGTGCGCACGTCCGCGAAGGTTTCTTCCACATCTCCTCCTAAACCACTGTACCGATTTCAACCAAACTTGGCACAAATATTTTACGCAACGGGAGAACCAACATAGGATAGGTGTTTTTTCGATGGGGTCCTTTTGGGGGTTCGTTGGTGTCTTCCACATCGCCTCCTAAACCACTGGACCGATTTCAACCAAACTTCGCACAAATATTTTACGCAAAGGAAGAACCAACATAGGACAAGTGTTTTTTTCGATACGATCCTTTGGGGGGTCCTTTGGGGTCTTCCACGTCTCCACCTAAACCATTGGACCGATTTCAACCAAACTTGGCACAAATATTTTACGTAACGGGAGAACCAACATAGGACAGGTATTTTTTCGATACGATCCTCTGGGGGGTCCTTTGCGGTCTTAAAAAACTATTAGATCTGGTTACTATGGCAACCCAATAGAATAGATTCTGTTCTAAATATATTATCGCATTAAATTGTAGACCACGCGAACGAAGTTGTGGGCAACAGCTATTTATTTTTAAGAAGCCTACTTTAATTAAACTTTATTAATTAAACTAACATTTTCATTACGTACAACGTGAAACTCCGTAGCGAAGCACGGGTATTCTGCTAGTCATGTATAAGAGAAAATATATCGTGCGTGGCAGGCAAGCATATCTCAGTTATGTACTGTTTACGTTTCAATTTTATTATTATCACTACCGCAATAAAAAGGCAGGGAAGACACACACACACACACACACACAAAATTCGCGTTATTTCTGGCCTCATTCATGTTTATTTTCTTACATTTGCACGGTTTTTAAATGGAAAGTGCCGAACCCATACCAACATAACGCATGCAAGCCGAAAAAGTGTCCAGCGTGGATAGCGATTTGCTTCCTGTGGATCGCTGGGCAGTGTAACTGCACGTGTTTACAGAGGAACGATTCATACACAGACTTTTCGTCTTTAGGGAATGAACCCTCTGCAAGATGCTGAGGGTCCATGAGTGACTTCGGAGCGCTCCTTCTTTACCGCGTGTTTGTTCTGTGAAACGTACACTGTAGATTCGCAGATTTATTCTAAGCAACGCTCAATAGGAAATGTTGAAAATTTTTGTCCACGGTGAACCCTCATACACACTAAACCTGCTCTGATGTTTTAATTACGGACATCATAATATTAAAACTTTGGAAACTTGAGCACTACTTAATGGAGATCAATCATTAACTTATACAAGCCATTAATTTTATGCATATTTTCTATATATATGTGTACAACCTTATCGGCAACAAAGAAGTAGTTTTTGTTAAAATTCCTTCCCGGGATATTTGGCCGTAGTCCAATGTTTTCTACAAAACCAGACGTTTCGGCAATGCCATTGACTTCCATCATCAGTGAAAATCGAGTGCGATAACGTGAGGTGGTATATGTTAGTGACCACAGTACTGTGGTTAAGGCTGAAGCAGTAAGTAGAAAGAAGTAGTTTCTATGGTAATATTTCATTTCGAAAATGATTTTAAAAATAAATCTTTATGGAAGTCATGTATGGTTCTCCATACCGATATTTTTCTATGGCAAACGATAACAGCCGCAAATTCAAACAGAATCAAATAATTTTTTGCATACAGCCCTGATTTGTAGAGTACTCAGGACGTATTGTTTTTGGTGAAGATCGGTTGAGGGAAAGGGGTAGTTTCCCTGCAACGGTTTTTTTTATCAAGGGTAATTTTGTTTGTTTGGCAAACGATAACAGCCGCAAATTCAAACATAATCAAATAATGTTTTGCATACTGCCCTGAATTGTAGAGTTCTCAAGACCTTTTGTTTTTGGTGAAGATCGGTTAAGCGAAAGGAGTAGTTTACCTGCAACGTTTTATGTTTTAAAAGGGTATTTTCTATGGCAAACGATAAGAGCCGCAAATTCAAACAGAATCAAATACGGTTTTGCATACAGCCCTGATGTCTTGAGTACTAAAGACCTATTGTTTTTGGTGAAGATCGTTTAAGGGAAAGGGGTTGTTTACCAGCCACGTTTTTTGTTTGATCAAGGGTATGTTGTATAGCAAACGATAACAGCCGCAAATTCAAACAGAATCATATAATATTTTGGATACAGCCCTGAATTGTAGAGTTCTCAAGACGTATCGTTTTTGGTGACGATCGGTTAAGGGAAAGGGGTAGTTTACCAGCAACGGTTTTCATCAAGGGTAATTTTTACTTCCATGTTCCTTAAGGAAATGGAAGTATGGTGATGGCATAAAAAATTGGGTTCGAGATTATTGCAGATTCTCATTGTACTACACTCAAAACATGAAAAAAAAGTCGTTTTTCGAAATGTGTGTGTGTGTGTAGATTTTTTTTCTATGGCAAACGATAACAGCCGCAAATTCAAACAGAATCAAATAATTTTTTGTATACAGCCCTGATTTGTAGAGTACTCGCGACCTATTGTTTTTGGTGAAGATCGGTTGAGGGAAAGGGGTAGTTTACCTGCAACGGTTTTTTTTTATCAAGGGTAATTTTGTTTGTTTGGCAAACGATAACAGCCGCAAAATCAAACAGAATCAAATAGTGTTTCGCATACTGCCCTGAATTGTAGAGTTCTCAAGATCTGCTGATTTTGGTAAAGATCGGTTATGGGGAAGGGGTAGTTTACCTGCAACGTTTTATGTTTTAAAAGGTTATTTTCTATGGTAAACGATAAGAGCCGCAAATTCAAACAGAATCAAATACGTTTTTGCATGCAGCCCTGATTTCTTGAGTACTAAAAACCTATTGTTTTTGGTGAAGATCGTTTAAGGGAAAGGGGTAGTTTACCAGCCACGTTTTTTGTTTTATCAAGAGTATTTTGTATGGCAAACGATAACAGCCGCAATTTCAAACAAAATCTTATAATATTTTGCATACAGCCCTGAATTGTAGAGTTCTCAAGACGTATCGTTTTTGGTGAAGATCGGTTAAGGTAAAGGGGTAGTTTACCTGCACCGGTTTTTTATCAAGGGTAATTTTTTCTATGTTAAATGATAACAGCCGCAAATTCAAACAGAATCAAATGAGTAGTTTACCTGACACATTTTTTGTCTTATCAAGGGTATTTTATATGGCAAACGATAACAGCCGCAAATTTAAACAGAATCACATAATATTTTGCATACAGCCCTGAAATGTAGAGTTCTCAAGACCTGTTGGTTTTGGTGAAGATCGGTTAAGGGAATAGGGTTGTTTATCAGCAACATTTTGTTTTATCAAGGGTAATTTTGTTTTGACGAACGATAACTGCCATACATTAAAACAGAATCAATTACTCTTCTGCATACTTTTTTGAATTATACAGAACTCAAGGTTTGTTGATTTTGTTGAAGATCGGTTAAGGGAAAGGGGTAGTTTACCTGCAACGTTTTATGTTTTAACAAGGGTATTTTTTTCTATGACGAACGATAACTGCCGTAAATTCAAAGAGAATCAGCTAATGTTTTGTATACAGCCCTGAATTGTAGAGTTCTCAAGACCTATTGTTATTGGTGAAGATTGGTTAATGGATTAGGGTAGTTTACCAGCAACGTTTTATGTTTTATCAAGGTGTTTTCTATGGCAAACGATAACAGCCGCAAATTCACACAGAATCAAATAATTGTTTGCATACAGGCCTGAATTGTAGATTACTCAAGACCTATCGTTTTTGGTGAAGATCGGTTAAGGGAAAGGGTTAGTTTACCTGCAACGGTTTTTTATCAAGGGTAATTTTTTTCTATAGTAAACGATAACAGCCGCAAATTCAAACAGAATCAAATGATGTTTTGCATACAGCCCTGTATTGTAGAGTTCTCAATACCTGTTGGTGTTGGTGAAGATCGGTTAAGGGAAAGGGGTAGTTTACCAGCAACATTTTATGTTTTACCCAGGGTAATTTTTTATATGACGAACGATAACTGCCGTAAATTCAAACAGAATCAACTAGGTTTTTCCATACCTTTTTGAACTAAAGAGAAGTCAAGGTCTGTTGATTTAGTTGGTCAGTTAAGGGAAGTGGTAGTTTATCAGCAATGTTTTATGTTTTAAAAAGGGTAATTTTTTTTATGACGAACGATAACTGCCGAAAATTCAATGAGAATCAAATAATTTTTTGCACTCTTTCCTGAGTTGCAGAGAGCTCAAGGTCTATTGATTTTGGTGAAGATCGGTTAAGGGAAAGGAGTAATTTACCTGCTATATTTTATGTTGTAACAAGAGAAATGTTTCCATGACGAACGATAACTGCCGCACATTCAAACAGAATCAAATATTTTTTGCATGCTTCCCTGAATTGTAGAGGACGGAAGGTCTATTGATTTTGGAGAAGATCGGTTAAGAGAAAGGGGTAGTTTACCTGAAACATTTTACGATTTAACAAGAGTAAAGTACTTAATTTTTATAAATAAAGTATCCTGATAAGAAGCTCATAGTAATCCACTGTAGAAACGTAGATGAAATATCTATAAATGAAGAGGTTAGGTGAACGTGGTGGGGGTAATTTTCTATTATTAAAAATTATAGTTGAAGGTGGAGGGGAGAATTTTTTATATGTGTACTACATTATCGGCAACAAAGAAGTAGTTTTTTGTTAAAATTGCTTCCCGGGCTCTTTAGCCGTAGTCCAATGTTTTCTACAAAACCAGACTTTTCGGCAGTGCCATCGACTGCCATCATCGGTGAAAATCGAGTGCGAAAACGTGAGGTGGTATACGTTAGTGACCACAATACTGTGGTTAGTGCTGAAGCAATAAGTAGAAAAACGTAGTTTCTATGGAAATATTTCATTTCAAATATGATTTTAAATATAAATCTTAGAACATGGAAGTCATGTATGGTTCTCCATACCGATATTTACTTCCATGTTCCTTAAGGAAATGGAAGTATGGTGATGGCAAAAAAAAATCGTGTTCGAGATTATTGCAGATTCTGATTGTACTACACTCAAAACATGAAAAAAAGTCGTTTTTCGGAAAGTGTCTGTGTGTGTCTTTAGATTTTTTACTTCCATATTCCTTAAGGAAATGGAAGTATAGTGATGGCAAAAAAAATCGTGTTCGAGATTATTGCAGATTCTGATTGTACTACACTCAAAACATGAAAAAAAGTCGTTTTCCGAAAAGTGTCTGTGTGTGTGTCTGTCTGTCTTGTGTAGATTTTTTTTCTATGGCAAACGATAACAGCCGCAAATTCAAACAGAATCAATTAATTTTTTGCATACAGCCCTGATTTGTAGAGTACTCACGACCTATTGTTTTTGGTGAAGATCGGTTGAGGGAAAGGCGTAGTTTACCAGCAACGGTTTTTTTTTTATCAAGGGAAATTTTTTTTTGGCAAACGATAACAGCCGCAAATTCAAACAGAATCAAATAATGTTTCGCATACAGCCCTGAATTGTAGAGTTCTCAAGGCCTATTGTTTATGGTGAAGATCGGTTAAGGGAAAGGGGTAGTTTACCAGCAGCGTTTTTTTATCAAGGGTATTTTCTATGGCAAACGATAACAGCCGCAAATTCAAACAAAATCAAATAATTTTTTGCATACAGCCGTGATTTGTAGAGTACTCAAGACCTCTTGTTTTTGGTGAAGATCGGTTGAGGGGAAGGGGTAGTTTACCAGCAACGTTTTTTTTCAAACGTATTTTCTATGGCAAACGATAACTGCCGCAAATTCAAACAGAATCAAATAATTTTTTGCATACGTCACTCAAATGCAGAGGACTCAAGGCCTTTTGATTTTGGTGAACATCGGTTAAGGGAAAGGGGTAGTTTACCTGTAACGTTTTATGTTTTAACAAGGGTATTTCCTATGGCAAACGATAACAGCCGCAAATTCAAACAGAATCAAAAGATTATTTGCATACAGCCCTAAATTGCAGAGTTCTCAATACCTGTTGTTTATGGTGAAGATCGGTTAAGGGAAAGGGGTAGTTTACCAGCAGCGTTTTTTTATCAAGGGTATTTTCTATGGCAAACAATAACAGCCGCAAATTCAAACAGAATCAAATAATTTTTTGCATACAGCCGTGATTTGTAGAGTACTCAAGACCTCTTGTTTTTGGTGAAGATCGGTTGAGGGGAAAGGGGAGTTTACCAGCAACATTTTTTATCAAGCGTATTTTCTATGGCAAACGATAAATGCCGCAAATTCAAACAGAATCAAATAATGTTTCGCATACAGCCCTGATTTGTAGAGTTCTCAAGGCCTATTGTTTATGGTGAAGATCGGTTAAGGGAAAGGGGTAGTTTACCAGCAGCGTTTTTTTATCAAGGGTATTTTCTATGGCAAACGATAACAGCCGCAAATTCAAACAAAATCAAATAATTTTTTGCATACAGCCGTGATTTGTAGAGTACTCAAGACCTCTTGTTTTTGGTGAAGATCGGTTGAGGGGAAGGGGTAGTTTACCAGCAACGTTTTTTATCAAGCGTATTTTCTATGGCAAACGATAACTGCCGCAAATTCAAACAGAATCAAATAATTTTTTGCATACGTCTCTCAAATGTAGAGGACTCAAGGCCTTTTGATTTTGGTGAAGATCGGTTAAGGGAAAGGGGTAGTTTACCTGTAACGTTTTATGTTTTAACAAGGGTATTTCCTATGGCAAACGATAACTGCCGCAAATTCAAACAGAATCAAATAATTTTTTGCATACGTCACTCAAATGTAGAGGACTCAAGGCCTTTTGATTTTGGTGAAGATCGGTTAAGGGGAAGGGGTAGTTTACCTGCAACCTTTTACGTTTTAACAAGAGTAAAGTACTTGAAAATTCATTTAAACTTTTTCAAACAATGGTAATTGTTAAAAATAAAATAATTTTGTTGCCAGGCAATAAAATTATAATTTTTTCATTTTAATGTAAATCTGTACATAGTATAAAGTAAAGTCGGTCCGTTTTCTCTCTGTGTTTGAAATCGCTAATCTCAGGAAGTACTGAACGGATTTTATTCAAGATTTCGCCAATAGGTAGAGTGTTTATCGAGGAACATTTATGTGTATAATTAATGCATATATGTTGTACATTAGCTTAGCTATCACGGTTTATGTCAAGTAAGTGGTATAGTTTACATCTTATATATAAAAATGAATGTTTCTTTGTTTGTCCCATATGCGTTCCTATACCATTCATCCGATTGCGATGAAACTTCGGTGAGTTGTTGTGCGCACGTCCGCGAAGGTTTCTTCCACATCTCCTCCTAAACCACTGTACCGATTTCAACCAAACTTGGCACAAATATTTTACGCAACGGGAGAACCAACATAGGATAGGTGTTTTTTCGATGGGGTCCTTTTGGGGGTTCGTTGGTGTCTTCCACATCGCCTCCTAAACCACTGGACCGATTTCAACCAAACTTCGCACAAATATTTTACGCAAAGGAAGAACCAACATAGGACAAGTGTTTTTTTCGATACGATCCTTTGGGGGGTCCTTTGGGGTCTTCCACGTCTCCACCTAAACCATTGGACCGATTTCAACCAAACTTGGCACAAATATTTTACGTAACGGGAGAACCAACATAGGACAGGTATTTTTTCGATACGATCCTCTGGGGGGTCCTTTGCGGTCTTAAAAAACTATTAGATCTGGTTACTATGGCAACCCAATAGAATAGATTCTGTTCTAAATATATTATCGCATTAAATTGTAGACCACGCGAACGAAGTTGTGGGCAACAGCTATTTATTTTTAAGAAGCCTACTTTAATTAAACTTTATTAATTAAACTAACATTTTCATTACGTACAACGTGAAACTCCGTAGCGAAGCACGGGTATTCTGCTAGTCATGTATAAGAGAAAATATATCGTGCGTGGCAGGCAAGCATATCTCAGTTATGTACTGTTTACGTTTCAATTTTATTATTATCACTACCGCAATAAAAAGGCAGGGAAGACACACACACACACACACACACAAAATTCGCGTTATTTCTGGCCTCATTCATGTTTATTTTCTTACATTTGCACGGTTTTTAAATGGAAAGTGCCGAACCCATACCAACATAACGCATGCAAGCCGAAAAAGTGTCCAGCGTGGATAGCGATTTGCTTCCTGTGGATCGCTGGGCAGTGTAACTGCACGTGTTTACAGAGGAACGATTCATACACAGACTTTTCGTCTTTAGGGAATGAACCCTCTGCAAGATGCTGAGGGTCCATGAGTGACTTCGGAGCGCTCCTTCTTTACCGCGTGTTTGTTCTGTGAAACGTACACTGTAGATTCGCAGATTTATTCTAAGCAACGCTCAATAGGAAATGTTGAAAATTTTTGTCCACGGTGAACCCTCATACACACTAAACCTGCTCTGATGTTTTAATTACGGACATCATAATATTAAAACTTTGGAAACTTGAGCACTACTTAATGGAGATCAATCATTAACTTATACAAGCCATTAATTTTATGCATATTTTCTATATATATGTGTACAACCTTATCGGCAACAAAGAAGTAGTTTTTGTTAAAATTCCTTCCCGGGATATTTGGCCGTAGTCCAATGTTTTCTACAAAACCAGACGTTTCGGCAATGCCATTGACTTCCATCATCAGTGAAAATCGAGTGCGATAACGTGAGGTGGTATATGTTAGTGACCACAGTACTGTGGTTAAGGCTGAAGCAGTAAGTAGAAAGAAGTAGTTTCTATGGTAATATTTCATTTCGAAAATGATTTTAAAAATAAATCTTTATGGAAGTCATGTATGGTTCTCCATACCGATATTTTTCTATGGCAAACGATAACAGCCGCAAATTCAAACAGAATCAAATAATTTTTTGCATACAGCCCTGATTTGTAGAGTACTCAGGACGTATTGTTTTTGGTGAAGATCGGTTGAGGGAAAGGGGTAGTTTCCCTGCAACGGTTTTTTTTATCAAGGGTAATTTTGTTTGTTTGGCAAACGATAACAGCCGCAAATTCAAACATAATCAAATAATGTTTTGCATACTGCCCTGAATTGTAGAGTTCTCAAGACCTTTTGTTTTTGGTGAAGATCGGTTAAGCGAAAGGAGTAGTTTACCTGCAACGTTTTATGTTTTAAAAGGGTATTTTCTATGGCAAACGATAAGAGCCGCAAATTCAAACAGAATCAAATACGGTTTTGCATACAGCCCTGATGTCTTGAGTACTAAAGACCTATTGTTTTTGGTGAAGATCGTTTAAGGGAAAGGGGTTGTTTACCAGCCACGTTTTTTGTTTGATCAAGGGTATGTTGTATAGCAAACGATAACAGCCGCAAATTCAAACAGAATCATATAATATTTTGGATACAGCCCTGAATTGTAGAGTTCTCAAGACGTATCGTTTTTGGTGACGATCGGTTAAGGGAAAGGGGTAGTTTACCAGCAACGGTTTTCATCAAGGGTAATTTTTACTTCCATGTTCCTTAAGGAAATGGAAGTATGGTGATGGCATAAAAAATTGGGTTCGAGATTATTGCAGATTCTCATTGTACTACACTCAAAACATGAAAAAAAAGTCGTTTTTCGAAATGTGTGTGTGTGTGTAGATTTTTTTTCTATGGCAAACGATAACAGCCGCAAATTCAAACAGAATCAAATAATTTTTTGTATACAGCCCTGATTTGTAGAGTACTCGCGACCTATTGTTTTTGGTGAAGATCGGTTGAGGGAAAGGGGTAGTTTACCTGCAACGGTTTTTTTTTATCAAGGGTAATTTTGTTTGTTTGGCAAACGATAACAGCCGCAAAATCAAACAGAATCAAATAGTGTTTCGCATACTGCCCTGAATTGTAGAGTTCTCAAGATCTGCTGATTTTGGTAAAGATCGGTTATGGGGAAGGGGTAGTTTACCTGCAACGTTTTATGTTTTAAAAGGTTATTTTCTATGGTAAACGATAAGAGCCGCAAATTCAAACAGAATCAAATACGTTTTTGCATGCAGCCCTGATTTCTTGAGTACTAAAAACCTATTGTTTTTGGTGAAGATCGTTTAAGGGAAAGGGGTAGTTTACCAGCCACGTTTTTTGTTTTATCAAGAGTATTTTGTATGGCAAACGATAACAGCCGCAATTTCAAACAAAATCTTATAATATTTTGCATACAGCCCTGAATTGTAGAGTTCTCAAGACGTATCGTTTTTGGTGAAGATCGGTTAAGGTAAAGGGGTAGTTTACCTGCACCGGTTTTTTATCAAGGGTAATTTTTTCTATGTTAAATGATAACAGCCGCAAATTCAAACAGAATCAAATGAGTAGTTTACCTGACACATTTTTTGTCTTATCAAGGGTATTTTATATGGCAAACGATAACAGCCGCAAATTTAAACAGAATCACATAATATTTTGCATACAGCCCTGAAATGTAGAGTTCTCAAGACCTGTTGGTTTTGGTGAAGATCGGTTAAGGGAATAGGGTTGTTTATCAGCAACATTTTATGTTTTATCAAGGGTAATTTTGTTTTGACGAACGATAACTGCCATACATTAAAACAGAATCAATTACTCTTCTGCATACTTTTTTGAATTATACAGAACTCAAGGTTTGTTGATTTTGTTGAAGATCGGTTAAGGGAAAGGGGTAGTTTACCTGCAACGTTTTATGTTTTAACAAGGGTATTTTTTTCTATGACGAACGATAACTGCCGTAAATTCAAAGAGAATCAGCTAATGTTTTGTATACAGCCCTGAATTGTAGAGTTCTCAAGACCTATTGTTATTGGTGAAGATTGGTTAATGGATTAGGGTAGTTTACCAGCAACGTTTTATGTTTTATCAAGGTGTTTTCTATGGCAAACGATAACAGCCGCAAATTCACACAGAATCAAATAATTGTTTGCATACAGGCCTGAATTGTAGATTACTCAAGACCTATCGTTTTTGGTGAAGATCGGTTAAGGGAAAGGGTTAGTTTACCTGCAACGGTTTTTTATCAAGGGTAATTTTTTTCTATAGTAAACGATAACAGCCGCAAATTCAAACAGAATCAAATGATGTTTTGCATACAGCCCTGTATTGTAGAGTTCTCAATACCTGTTGGTGTTGGTGAAGATCGGTTAAGGGAAAGGGGTAGTTTACCAGCAACATTTTATGTTTTACCCAGGGTAATTTTTTATATGACGAACGATAACTGCCGTAAATTCAAACAGAATCAACTAGGTTTTTCCATACCTTTTTGAACTAAAGAGAAGTCAAGGTCTGTTGATTTAGTTGGTCAGTTAAGGGAAGTGGTAGTTTATCAGCAATGTTTTATGTTTTAAAAAGGGTAATTTTTTTTATGACGAACGATAACTGCCGAAAATTCAATGAGAATCAAATAATTTTTTGCACTCTTTCCTGAGTTGCAGAGAGCTCAAGGTCTATTGATTTTGGTGAAGATCGGTTAAGGGAAAGGAGTAATTTACCTGCTATATTTTATGTTGTAACAAGAGAAATGTTTCCATGACGAACGATAACTGCCGCACATTCAAACAGAATCAAATATTTTTTGCATGCTTCCCTGAATTGTAGAGGACGGAAGGTCTATTGATTTTGGAGAAGATCGGTTAAGAGAAAGGGGTAGTTTACCTGAAACATTTTACGATTTAACAAGAGTAAAGTACTTAATTTTTATAAATAAAGTATCCTGATAAGAAGCTCATAGTAATCCACTGTAGAAACGTAGATGAAATATCTATAAATGAAGAGGTTAGGTGAACGTGGTGGGGGTAATTTTCTATTATTAAAAATTATAGTTGAAGGTGGAGGGGAGAATTTTTTATATGTGTACTACATTATCGGCAACAAAGAAGTAGTTTTTTGTTAAAATTGCTTCCCGGGCTCTTTAGCCGTAGTCCAATGTTTTCTACAAAACCAGACTTTTCGGCAGTGCCATCGACTGCCATCATCGGTGAAAATCGAGTGCGAAAACGTGAGGTGGTATACGTTAGTGACCACAATACTGTGGTTAGTGCTGAAGCAATAAGTAGAAAAACGTAGTTTCTATGGAAATATTTCATTTCAAATATGATTTTAAATATAAATCTTAGAACATGGAAGTCATGTATGGTTCTCCATACCGATATTTACTTCCATGTTCCTTAAGGAAATGGAAGTATGGTGATGGCAAAAAAAAATCGTGTTCGAGATTATTGCAGATTCTGATTGTACTACACTCAAAACATGAAAAAAAGTCGTTTTTCGGAAAGTGTCTGTGTGTGTCTTTAGATTTTTTACTTCCATATTCCTTAAGGAAATGGAAGTATAGTGATGGCAAAAAAAATCGTGTTCGAGATTATTGCAGATTCTGATTGTACTACACTCAAAACATGAAAAAAAGTCGTTTTCCGAAAAGTGTCTGTGTGTGTGTCTGTCTGTCTTGTGTAGATTTTTTTTCTATGGCAAACGATAACAGCCGCAAATTCAAACAGAATCAATTAATTTTTTGCATACAGCCCTGATTTGTAGAGTACTCACGACCTATTGTTTTTGGTGAAGATCGGTTGAGGGAAAGGCGTAGTTTACCAGCAACGGTTTTTTTTTTATCAAGGGAAATTTTTTTTTGGCAAACGATAACAGCCGCAAATTCAAACAGAATCAAATAATGTTTCGCATACAGCCCTGAATTGTAGAGTTCTCAAGGCCTATTGTTTATGGTGAAGATCGGTTAAGGGAAAGGGGTAGTTTACCAGCAGCGTTTTTTTATCAAGGGTATTTTCTATGGCAAACGATAACAGCCGCAAATTCAAACAAAATCAAATAATTTTTTGCATACAGCCGTGATTTGTAGAGTACTCAAGACCTCTTGTTTTTGGTGAAGATCGGTTGAGGGGAAGGGGTAGTTTACCAGCAACGTTTTTTTTCAAACGTATTTTCTATGGCAAACGATAACTGCCGCAAATTCAAACAGAATCAAATAATTTTTTGCATACGTCACTCAAATGTAGAGGACTCAAGGCCTTTTGATTTTGGTGAAGATCGGTTTAGGGAAAGGGGTAGTTTACCTGTAACGTTTTATGTTTTAACAAGGGTATTTCCTATGGCAAACGATAACAGCCGCAAATTCAAACAGAATCAAAAGATTATTTGCATACAGCCCTAAATTGCAGAGTTCTCAAGACCTGTTGTTTATGGTGAAGATCGGTTAAGGGAAAGGGGTAGTTTACCAGCAGCGTTTTTTTATCAAGGGTATTTTCTATGGCAAACAATAACAGCCGCAAATTCAAACAGAATCAAATAATTTTTTGCATACAGCCGTGATTTGTAGAGTACTCAAGACCTCTTGTTTTTGGTGAAGATCGGTTGAGGGGAAAGGGGAGTTTACCAGCAACATTTTTTATCAAGCGTATTTTCTATGGCAAACGATAAATGCCGCAAATTCAAACAGAATCAAATAATGTTTCGCATACAGCCCTGAATTGTAGAGTTCTCAAGGCCTATTGTTTATGGTGAAGATCGGTTAAGGGAAAGGGGTAGTTTACCAGCAGCGTTTTTTTATCAAGGGTATTTTCTATGGCAAACGATAACAGCCGCAAATTCAAACAAAATCAAATAATTTTTTGCATACAGCCGTTATTTGTAGAGTACTCAAGACCTCTTGTTTTTGGTGAAGATCGGTTGAGGGGAAGGGGTAGTTTACCAGCAACGTTTTTTATCAAGCGTATTTTCTATGGCAAACGATAACTGCCGCAAATTCAAACAGAATCAAATAATTTTTTGCATACGTCTCTCAAATGTAGAGGACTCAAGGCCTTTTGATTTTGGTGAAGATCGGTTAAGGGAAAGGGGTAGTTTACCTGTAACGTTTTATGTTTTAACAAGGGTATTTCCTATGGCAAACGATAACAGCCGCAAATTCAAACAGAATCAAAAGATTATTTGCATACAGCCCTAAATTGCAGAGTTCTCAAGACCTGTTGTTTATGGTGAAGATCGGTTAAGGGAAAGGGGTAGTTTACCAGCAGCGTTTTTTTATCAAGAGTATTTTCTATGGCAAACAATAACAGCCGCAAATTCAAACAGAATCAAATAATTTTTTGCATACAGCCGTGATTTGTAGAGTACTCAAGACCTCTTGTTTTTGGTGAAGATCGGTTGAGGGGAAAGGGGAGTTTACCAGCAACATTTTTTATCAAGCGTATTTTCTATGGCAAACGATAAATGCCGCAAATTCAAACAGAATCAAATAATGTTTCGCATACAGCCCTGAATTGTAGAGTTCTCAAGGCCTATTGTTTATGGTGAAGATCGGTTAAGGGAAAGGGGTAGTTTACCAGCAGCGTTTTTTTATCAAGGGTATTTTCTATGGCAAACGATAACAGCCGCAAATTCAAACAAAATCAAATAATTTTTTGCATACAGCCGTGATTTGTAGAGTACTCAAGACCTCTTGTTTTTGGTGAAGATCGGTTGAGGGGAAGGGGTAGTTTACCAGCAACGTTTTTTATCAAGCGTATTTTCTATGGCAAACGATAACTGCCGCAAATTCAAACAGAATCAAATAATTTTTTGCATACGTCTCTCAAATGTAGAGGACTCAAGGCCTTTTGATTTTGGTGAAGATCGGTTAAGGGAAAGGGGTAGTTTACCTGTAACGTTTTATGTTTTAACAAGGGTATTTCCTATGGCAAACGATAACTGCCGCAAATTCAAACAGAATCAAATAATTTTTTGCATACGTCACTCAAATGTAGAGGACTCAAGGCCTTTTGATTTTGGTGAAGATCGGTTAAGGGGAAGGGGTAGTTTACCTGCAACCTTTTACGTTTTAACAAGAGTAAAGTACTTGAAAATTCATTTAAACTTTTTCAAACAATGGTAATTGTTAAAAATAAAATAATTTTGTTGCCAGGCAATAAAATTATAATTTTTTCATTTTAATGTAAATCTGTACATAGTATAAAGTAAAGTCGGTCCGTTTTCTCTCTGTGTTTGAAATCGCTAATCTCAGGAAGTACTGAACGGATTTTATTCAAGATTTCGCCAATAGGCAGAGTGTCTATCGAGGAACATTTATGTGTATAATTAATGCATATATGTTGTACATTAGCTTAGCTATCACGGTTTATGTCAAGTAAGTGGTATAGTTTACATCTTATATATAAAAATGAATGTTTCTTTGTTTGTCCCATATGCGTTCCTATACCATTCATCCGATTGCGATGAAACTTCGGTGAGTTGTGCGCACGTCCGCGAAGGTTTCTTCCACATCTCCTCCTAAACCACTGTACCGATTTCAACCAAACTTGGCACAAATATTTTACGCAACGGGAGAACCAACATAGGATAGGTGTTTTTTCGATGGGGTCCTTTTGGGGGTTCTTTGGGGTCTTCCACATCGCCTCCTAAACCACTGGACCGATTTCAACCAAACTTGGCACAAATATTTTACGCAAAGAAGGATTTTCTATTATTAAAAATTATAGTTGAAGGTGGAGGGGAGAATTTTTTATATGTGTACTACATTATCGGCAACAAAGAAGTAGTTTTTTGTTAAAATTGCTTCCCGGGCTCTTTAGCCGTAGTCCAATGTTTTCTACAAAACCAGACTTTTCGGCAGTGCCATCGACTGCCATCATCGGTGAAAATCGAGTGCGAAAACGTGAGGTGGTATACGTTAGTGACCACAATACTGTGGTTAATGCTGAAGCAATAAGTAGAAAAACGTAGTTTCTATGGAAATATTTCAGTTCAAATATGATTTTAAATATAAATCTTAGAACATGGAAGTCATGTATGGTTCTCCATACCGATATTTACTTCCATGTTCCTTAAGGAAATGGAAGTATGGTGATGGCAAAAAAAAATCGTGTTCGAGATTATTGCAGATTCTGATTGTACTACACTCAAAACATGAAAAAAAGTCGTTTTTCGGAAAGTGTCTGTGTGTGTCTTTAGATTTTTTACTTCCATATTCCTTAAGGAAATAGAAGTATAGTGATGGCAAAAAAAATCGTGTTCGAGATTATTGCAGATTCTGATTGTACTACACTCAAAACATGAAAAAAGTCGTTTTCCGAAAAGTGTCTGTGTGTGTGTCTGTCTTGTGTAGATTTTTTTCTATGGCAAACGATAACTGCCGCAAATTCAAACAGAATCAATTAATTTTTTGCATACAGCCCTGATTTGTAGAGTACTCACGACCTATTGTTTTTGGTGAAGATCGGTTGAGGGAAAGGGGTAGTTTACCAGCAACGGTTTTTTTTTTATCAAGGGAAATTTTTTTTGGCAAACGATAACAGCCGCAAATTCAAACAGAATCAAATAATGTTTCGCATACAGCCCTGAATTGTAGAGTTCTCAAGGCCTATTGTTTATGGTGAAGATCTGTTAAGTGAAAGGGGTAGTTTACCAGCAGCGTTTTTTTATCAAGGGTATTTTCTATGGCAAACGATAACAGCCGCAAATTCAAACAAAATCAAATAATTTTTTGCATACAGCCGTGATTTGTAGAGTACTCAAGACCTCTTGTTTTTGGTGAAGATCGGTTGAGGGGAAGGGGTAGTTTACCAGCAACGTTTTTTATCAAGCGTATTTTATATGGCAAACGATAACTGCCGCAAATTCAAACAGAATCAAATAATTTTTTGCATACGTCACTCAAATGTAGAGGACTCAATGCCTTTTGATTTTGGTGAAGATCGGTTAAGGGAAAGGGGTAGTTTACCTGTAACGTTTTATGTTTTAACAAGGGTATTTCCTATGGCAAACGATAACAGCCGCAAATTCAAACAGAATCAAAAGATTATTTGCATACAGCCCTAAATTGCAGAGTTCTCAAGACCTGTTGTTTATGGTGAAGATCGGTTAAGGGAAAGGGGTAGTTTACCAGCAGCGTTTTTTACTTGCATATTCCTTACGGAATGGAAGTATGGTGATGGCAAAAAAAATCGTGTTCGAGATTATTGCAGATTCTGATTCTACTACACTCAAAACATGAAAAAAAGTCGTTTTCCGAAAAGTGTCTGTCTGTAGATTTTTTTTCTATGGCAAACGATAACTGCCGCAAATTCAAACAGAATCAAATAATTTTTTGCATGCAGCCCTGATTTGCAGAGTACTCGCGACCTATTGTTTTTGGTGAAGATCGGTTGAGGGAGAGGGGTAGTTTACCTGCAACGGTTTTTTTTTAGCAAGGGTAATTTTGTTTGTTTGGCAAACGATAACAGCCGCAAATTCAAACAGAATCAAATAATGTTTCGCATACAGCCCTGAATTGTAGAGTTCTCAAGATCTTCTGATTTTGGTGAAGATCGGTTAAGGGAAAGGGGTAGTTTACCTGTAACGTTTTATGTTTTAACAAGGGTATTTCCTATGGCAAACGATAACAGCCGCAAATTCAAACAGAATCAAAAGTTTATTTGCATACAGCCCTAAATTGTAGAGTTCTCAAGACCTATAGGTTTTGGTGAAGATCGGTTAAGGGAAAGGGGTAGTTTACCTGTAACGTTTTATGTTTTAACAAGGGTATTTCCTATGGCAAACGATAACAGCCGCAAATTCAAACAGAATCAAAAGATTATTTGCATACAGCGCTAAATTGTAGAGGTCTCAAGACCTGTTGTTTTTGGTGAAGTTCGGTTGACGGAAAGGGGTAGTTTACCTGCAACGTTTTTTTAACAAGGGTATTTTCTATGGCAAACGATAACAGCCGCAAATTCAAACAGAATCAAATAATGTTTTGCATGCAGCCCTGATTTGTAGAGTACTCAAGACCTATTGTTTTTGGTGAAGCTCGGTTAAGGGAAAGGGGTAGTTTACCTGTAACGTTTTATGTTTTAACAAGGGTATTTCCTATGGCAAACGATAACAGCCGCAAATTCAAACAGAATCAAAAGATTATTTGCATACAGCCCTAAATTCTAGAGTTCTCAAGACCTGTTGTTTTTGGTGAAGATCGGTTGAGGGAAAGGGGTAGTTTACCTGAAACGTTTTTTTAACAAGGGTATTTTCTATGGCAAACGATAACAGCCGCAAATTCAAACAGAATCAAATAATGTTTTGCATACAGGCCTGATTTGTAGAGTACTCAAGACCTATTGTTTTTGGTGAAGATCGGTTAAGGGGAAGGGGTAGTTTACCTGCAACGTTTTTTATCAAGCGTATTTTCTATGGCAAACGATAACAGCCGCAAATTCAAACAGAATCAAATAATTTTTTGCATACGTCCCTGAATTGTGGAGGTCTCAATGACTTTCGATTTTGGTGAAGATCGGTTAAGGAGAAGGGGTAGTTTACCTGCAACGTTTTTTGTCAAGCGTATTTTCTATGGCAAACGATAACAGCCGCAAATTCAAACAGAATCAAATAATTTTTTGCATACGTCCCTGAATTGTAGAGGTCTCAATGACTTTCGATTTTGGTGAAGATCGGTTAACGGGAAGGGGTAGTTTACCTGCAACCTTTTACGTTTTAACAAGAGTAAAGTACTTGAAAATGTATTTAAACTTTTTGAAACAATGGTAATTGTTAAAAATAAAATAATTTTGTTGCCAGGCAATAAAATTATAATTTTTTCATTTTAATGTAATATAATATTTTTCATTTAATACAGCAATAAAAAGGCAGGTAAGACACAGCCTGGCTGTTTGGCTGAAAATGATTTTAAATATAAATCTTAGAATATGGAAGTCATGTATGGTTCTCCATACCGATATTTTATCAAGGATTATTTTCTATGGCAAACAATAACAGCCGCAAATTCAAACAGAATCAAATAATTTTTTGCATACAGCCGTGGTTTGTAGAGTACTCAAGACCTTTTGTTTTTGGTGAAGATCGGTTGAGGGGAAGGGGTAGTTTACCAGCAAAATTTGTTATCAAGCCTATTTTCTATGGCAAACGATAAATGCCGCAAATTCAAACAGAATCAAATAATTTTTTGCATACGTCACTCAAATGTAGAGGACTCAAGGCCTTTTGATTTTGGTGAAGATCGGTTAAGGGGAAGGGGTAGTTTACCTGCAACCTTTTACGTTTTAACAAGAGTAAAGTACTTGAAAATTCATTTAAACTTTTTCAAACAATGGTAATTGTTAAAAATAAAATAATTTTGTTGCCAGGCAATAAAATTATAATGTTTTCATTTTAATGTAAATCTGTACATAGTATAAAGTAAAGTCGGTCCGTTTTCTCTCTGTGTTTGAAATCGCTAATCTCAGGAAGTACTGAGCGGATTTTATTCAAGATTTCGCCAATAGGTAGATTGTCTATCGAGGAACATTTATGTGTATAATTAATGCATATATGTTGTACATTAGCTTAGCTATCACGGTTTATGTCAAGTAAGTGGTATAGTTTACATCTTATATATAAAAATGAATGTTTCTTTGTTTGTCCCATATGCGTTCCTATGCCATTCATCCGATTGCGATGAAACTTCGGTGAGTTGTTGTGCGCACGTCCGCGAAGGTTTCTTCCACATCTCCTCCTAAACCACTGTACCGATTTCAACCAAACTTGGCACAAATATTTTACGCAACGGGAGAACCAACATAGGATAGGTGTTTTTTCGATGGGGTCCTTTTGGGGGTTCTTTGGGGTCTTCCACATCGCCTCCTAAACCACTGGACCGATTTCAACCAAACTTGGCACAAATATTTTACGCAAAGGAAGAACCAACATAGGACAAGTGTTTTTTTCGATACGATCCTTTGGGGGGGTCCTTTGGGGTCTTCCACGTCTCCACGTAAACCATTGGACCGATTTCAACCAAACTTGGCACAAATATGTTACGCAACGGGAGAACCAACATAGGACAGGTGTTTTTTTCGATACGATCCTCTGGGGGGTCCTTTGCGGTCTTAAAAAACTATTAGATCTGGTTATTGTGGCAACCCAATAGAATAGATTCTGTTCTAAATATATTATCGCATTAAATTGAAGACCACGCGAACGAAGTTGTGGGCAACAGCTATTTATTTTTAAGAAGCCTACTTTAATTAAACTTTATTAATTAAACTAACATTTTTATTACGTACAACGTGAAACTCCGTAGCGAAGCACGGGTATTCTGCTAGTCATGTATAAGAGAAAATATATCGTGCGTGGCAGGCAAGCATATCTCAGTTATGTACTGTTTACGTTTCAATGTTATTATTATCACTACCGCAATAAAAAGGCAGGGAAGACACACACACACAATTCGCGTTATTTCTGGCCTCATTCATGTTTATTTTCTTACATTTGCACGGTTTTTAAATGGAAAGTGCCGAACCCATACCAACATAACGCATGCAAGCCGAAAAAGTGTCCAGCGTGGATAGCGATTTGCTTCCTGTGGATCGCTGGGCAGTGTAACTGCACGTGTTTACAGAGGAACGATTCATACACAGACTTTTCGTCTTTAGGGAATGAACCCTCTGCAAGATGCTGAGGGTCCATGAGTGACTTCGGAGCGCTCCTTCTTTACCGCGTGTTTGTTCTGTGAAACGTACACTGTAGATTCGCAGATTTATTCTAAGCAACGCTCAATAGGAAATGTTGAAAATTTTTGTCCACGGTGAACCCTCATACACACTAAACCTGCTCTGATGTTTTAATTACGGACATCATAATATTAAAACTTTGGAAACTTGAGCACTACTTAATGGAGATCAATCATTAACTTATACAAGCCATTAATTTTATGCATATTTTTTACATATATGTGTACAACGTTATCGGCAACAAAGAAGTAGTTTTTGTTAAAATTCCTTCCCGGGATATTTGGCCGTAGTCCAATATTTTCTACAAAACCAGACGTTTCGGCAATGCCATTGACTTCCATCATGAGTGAAAATCGAGTGCGATAACGCGAGGTGGTATATGTTAGTGACCACAGTACTGTGGTTAAGGCTGAAGCAGTAAGTAGAAAGAAGTAGTTTCTATGGTAATATTTCATTTCGAAAATGATTTTAAAAATAAATCTTAGAATATGGAATTCATGTATGGTTCTCCATACCGACATTTTTCTATGGCAAACGATAACAGCCGCAAATTCAAACAGAATCAAATAATTTTTTGCATACAGCCCTGATTTGTAGAGTACTCAGGACGTATTGTTTTTGGTGAAGATCGGTTGAGGGAAAGGGGTAGTTTCCCTGCAACGGTTTTTTTATCAAGGGTAATTTTGTTTGTTTGGCAAACGATAACAGCCGCAAAATCAAACAGAATCAAATAGTGTTTCGCATACAGCCCTGAATTGTAGAGTTCTCAAGATCTGCTGATTTTGGTAAAGATCGGTTATGGGGAAGGGGTAGTTTACCTGCAACGTTTTATGTTTTAACAAGGGTATTTTTTATGGCAAACGATAACAGCCACAAATTCAAACATAATCAAATAATGTTTTGCATACTGCCCTGAATTGTAGAGTTCTCAAGACCTTTTATTTTTGGTGAAGATCGGTTAAGCGAAAGGGGTAGTTTACCTGCAACGTTTTATGTTTTAAAAGGGTATTTTCTATGGCAAACGATAAGAGCCGCAAATTCAAACAGAATCAAATACGGTTTTGCATACAGCCCTGATGTCTTGAGTACTAAAGACCTATTGTTTTTGGTGAAGATCGTTTAAGGGAAAGGGGTAGTTTACCAGCCACGTTTTTTGTTTGATCAAGGGTATGTTGTATAGCAGACGATAACAGCCGCAAATTCAAACAGAATCATATAATATTTTGGATACAGCCCTGAATTGTAGATTTCTCAAGACGTATCGTTTTTGGTGAAGATCGGTTAAGGGAAAGGGGTAGTTTACCAGCAACGGTTTTCATCAAGGGTAATTTTACTTCCATATTCCTTAAGGAATGGAAGTATGGTGATGGCAAAAAAAATCGTGTTCGAGATTATTGCAGATTCTTATTCTACTACACTCAAAACATGAAAAAAAGTCGTTTTCCGAAAAGTGTCTGTGTGTCTGTCTGTGTGTCTGTCTGTCTGTCTGTCTGTGTGTCTGTCTGTCTGTGTGTCTGTCTGTCTGTAGATTTTTTTTCTATGGCAAACGATAACTGCCGCAAATTCAAACAGAATCAAATAATTTTTTGCATACAGCCCGGTTTTGCAGAGTTCTCGCGACCTATTGTTTTTGGTGAAGATCGGTTGAGGGAAAGGGGTAGTTTACCTGCAACGGTTTTTTTTTAGCAAGGGTAATTTTGTTTGTTTGGCAAACGATAACAGCCGCAAATTCAAACAGAATCAAATAATGTTTCGCATACAGCCCTGAATTGTAGAGTTCTCAAGACCTATTGTTTTTGGTGAAGATCGGTTAAGGGAAAGGGGTAGTTTACCTGTAACGTTTTATGTTTTAACAAGGGTATTTCCTATGGCAAACGATAACAGCCGCAAATTCAAACAGAATGAAAAGATTATTTGCATACAGCCCTAAATTGTAGAGTTCTCAATACCTTTTGTTTTTGGTGAAGATCGGTTAAGGGAAAGGGGTAGTTTACCTACAACGTTTTTTTAACAAGGGTATTTTCTATGGCAAACGATAACAGCCGCAAATTCAAACAGAATCAAATAATTTTCTGCATACAGCCCTGATTTGTAGAGTACTCAAGACCTATTGTTTTTGGTGAAGATCGGTTGAGGGGAAGGGGTAGTTTACCAGCAACGTTTTTTATCATGCGTATTTTCTATGGCAAACGACAACTGCCGCAAATTCAAACAGAATCAAATAATTTTTTGCATACAGGCCTGGTTTGTAGAGTACTCGCGACTTATTGTTTTTGGTGAAGATCGGTTGAGGGGAAGGGGTAGTTTACCTGCTACGGTTTTTTTTATCAAGGGAAATTTTTTTTTTTTGGCAAACGATAGCCGCAAATTCAAACAGAATCAAATAATGTTTCGCATACAGCCCTGAATTGTAGATTTCTCAAGACCTATTGTTTTTGTTGAAGATCGGTTGAGGGAAAGGGGTAGTTTACCTGTAACGTTTTATGTTTTAACAAGGGTATTTTATATGGCAAACGATAACAGCCGCAAATTCAAACAGAATCAAATAATGTTTTGCATACAGTCCTGATTTGTAGAGTACTCAAGACCTATTGTTTTTGGTGAAGATCGGTTAGGGGGAAGGGGTAGTTTACCTGCAACCTTTTACGTTTTATTTTCTATGGCAAACGATAGCAGCCGCAAATTCAAACAGAATCAAATAATGTTTTGCATACAGCCCTGATTTGTAGAGTACTCAAGACCTATTGTTTTTGGTGAAGATCGGTTAAGGGGAAGGGGTAGTTTACCTGCAACGTTTTTTTATCAAGCGTATTTTCTATGGCAAACGATAACAGCCGCAAATTCAAACAGAATCAAATAATTTTTTGCATACGTCCCTGAATTGTAGAGGTCTCAATGACTTTCGATTTTGGTGAAGATCGGTTAAGGGGAAGGGGTAGTTTACCTGCAACCTTTTACGTTTTAACAAGAGTAAAGTACTTGAAAATTTATTTAAACTTTTTGAAACAATGGTAATTGTTAAAAATAAAATAATTTTGTTGCCAGGCAATAAAATTATAATTTTTTCATTTTAATGTAATATAATATTTTTCATTTAATACAGCAATAAAAAGGCAGGTAAGACACAGCCTGGCTGTTTGGCTGAAAATGATTTTAAATATAAATCTTAGAATATGGAAGTCATGTATGGTTCTCCATACCGATATTTTACTTCCATGTTCCTTAAGGAAATTGAAGTATGGTGATGGCAAAAAAATCGTGTTCGAGATTATTGCAGATTCTCATAGTACTACACTCAAAACATGAAAAAAAAGTCGTTTTTCGAAATGTGTGTGTGTGTGTGTGTGTGTGTGTGTGTGTGTGTGTGTGTGTGTGTGTGTGTGTGTGTGTGTGTGTGTAGATTTTTTTTTCTATGGCAAACGATAACAGCCGCAAATTCAAACAGAATCAAATAATTTTTTGTATACAGCCCTGATTTGTAGAGTACTCGCGACCTATTGTTTTTGGTGAAGATCGGTTGAGGGAAAGGGGTAGTTTACCTGCAACTGTTTTTTTTTTATCAAGGGTAATTTTGTTTGTTTGGCAAACGATAACAGCCGGAAATTCAAACAGAATCAAATAATATTTCGCATACAGCCCTGAATTGTAGAGTCCTCAAGATCTGCTGATTTTGGTAAAGATCGGGTATGTGGAAGGGGTAGTTTACCTGCAACGTTTTATGTTTTAACAAGGGTATTTTTTATGGCAAACGATAACAGCCGCAAATTCAAACATAATCAAATAATGTTTTGCATACTGCCCTGAATTGTAGAGTTCTCAAGACCTTTTGTTTTTGGTGAAGATCGGTTAAGGGAAAGGGGTAGTTTACCTGCAACGTTTTATTTTTTTAAAGGTTATTTTCTATGGTAAACGATAAGAGCCGCAAATTCAAACAGAATCAAATACGTTTTTGCATGCAGCCCTGATTTCTTGAGTACTAAAAACCTATTGTTTTTGGTGAAGATCGTTTAAGGAAAAGGGGTAGTTTACCAGCCACGTTTTTTGTTTTATCAAGAGTATTTTGTATGGCAAACGATAACAGCCGCAATTTCAAACAAAATCTTATAATATTTTGCATACGGCCCTGAATTGTAGAGTTCTCAAGACCTATCGTTTTTGGTGAATATCGGTTAAGGTAAAGGGGTAGTTTACCTCCACCGGTTTTTTATCAAGGGTATTTTACTTCCATATTCCTTAAGGAATGGAAGTATGGTGATGGCAAAAAAAATCGTGTTCGAGATTATTGCAGATTCTTATTCTACTACACTCAAAACATGAAAAAAAGTCGTTTTCCGAAAAGTGTCTGTGTGTCTGTCTGTGTGTCTGTCTGTCTGTGTGTCTGTCTGTCTGTGTGTCTGTCTGTCTGTGTGTCTGTCTGTCTGTAGATTTTTTTTCTATGGCAAACGATAACTGCCGCAAATTCAAACAGAATCAAATAATTTTTTGCATACAGCCCGGTTTTGCAGAGTTCTCGCGACCTATTGTTTTTGGTGAAGATCGGTTGAGGGAAAGGGGTAGTTTACCTGCAACGGTTTTTTTTTAGCAAGGGTAATTTTGTTTGTTTGGCAAACGATAACAGCCGCAAATTCAAACAGAATCAAATAATGTTTCGCATACAGCCCTGAATTGTAGAGTTCTCAAGACCTATTGTTTTTGGTGAAGATCGGTTAAGGGAAAGGGGTAGTTTACCTGTAACGTTTTATGTTTTAACAAGGGTATTTCCTATGGCAAACGATAACAGCCGCAAATTCAAACAGAATAAAAAGATTATTTGCATACAGCCCTAAATTGTAGAGTTCTCAATACCTTTTGTTTTTGGTGAAGATCGGTTAAGGGAAAGGGGTAGTTTACCTACAACGTTTTTTTAACAAGGGTATTTTCTATGGCAAACGATAACAGCCGCAAATTCAAACAGAATCAAATAATTTTCTGCATACAGCCCTGATTTGTAGAGTACTCAAGACCTATTGTTTTTGGTGAAGATCGGTTGAGGGGAAGGGGTAGTTTACCAGCAACGTTTTTTATCATGCGTATTTTCTATGGCAAACGACAACTGCCGCAAATTCAAACAGAATCAAATAATTTTTTGCATACAGGCCTGGTTTGTAGAGTACTCGCGACCTATTGTTTTTGGTGAAGATCGGTTGAGGGGAAGGGGTAGTTTACCTGCTACGGTTTTTTTTATCAAGGGAAATTTTTTTTTTTTGGCAAACGATAGCCGCAAATTCAAACAGAATCAAATAATGTTTCGCATACAGCCCTGAATTGTAGATTTCTCAAGACCTATTGTTTTTGGTGAAGATCGGTTGAGGGAAAGGGGTAGTTTACCTGTAACGTTTTATGTTTTAACAAGGGTATTTTATATGGCAAACGATAACAGCCGCAAATTCAAACAGAATCAAATAATGTTTTGCATACAGTCCTGATTTGTAGAGTACTCAAGACCTATTGTTTTTGGTGAAGATCGGTTAGGGGGAAGGGGTAGTTTACCTGCAACCTTTTACGTTTTATTTTCTATGGCAAACGATAGCAGCCGCAAATTCAAACAGAATCAAATAATGTTTTGCATACAGCCCTGATTTGTAGAGTACTCAAGACCTATTGTTTTTGGTGAAGATCGGTTAAGGGGAAGGGGTAGTTTACCTGCAACGTTTTTTTATCAAGCGTATTTTCTATGGCAAACGATAACAGCCGCAAATTCAAACAGAATCAAATAATTTTTTGCATACGTCCCTGAATTGTACAGGTCTCAATGACTTTCGATTTTGGTGAAGATCGGTTAAGGGGAAGGGGTAGTTTACCTGCAACCTTTTACGTTTTAACAAGAGTAAAGTACTTGAAAATTTATTTAAACTTTTTGAAACAATGGTAATTGTTAAAAATAAAATAATTTTGTTGCCAGGCAATAAAATTATAATTTTTTCATTTTAATGTAATATAATATTTTTCATTTAATACAGCAATAAAAAGGCAGGTAAGACACAGCCTGGCTGTTTGGCTGAAAATGATTTTAAATATAAATCTTAGAATATGGAAGTCATGTATGGTTCTCCATACCGATATTTTACTTCCATATTCCTTAAGGAATGGAAGTATGGTGATGGCAAAAAAAATCGTGTTCGAGATTATTGCAGATTCTGATTCTACAACACTCAAAACATGAAAAAAAGTCGTTTTCCGAAAAGTGTCTGTGTGTCTGTCTGTCTGTGTGTCTGTGTGTCTGTCTGTCTGTCTGTCTGTAGATTTTTTTTCTATGGCAAACGATAACTGCCGCAAATTCAAACAGAATCAAATAATTTTTTGCATACAGCCCGGTTTTGCAGAGTTCTCGCGACCTATTGTTTTTGGTGAAGATCGGTTGAGGGAAAGGGGTAGTTTACCTGCAACGGTTTTTTTTTAGCAAGGGAAATTTTGTTTGTTTGGCAAACGATAACAGCCGCAAATTCAAACAGAATCAAATAATGTTTCGCATACAGCCCTGAATTGTAGAGTTCTCAAGACCTATTGTTTTTGGTGAAGATCGGTTAAGTGAAAGGGGTAGTTTACCTGTAACGTTTTATGTTTTAACAAGGGTATTTCCTATGGCACACGATAACAGCCGCAAATTCAAACAGAATGAAAAGATTATTTGCATACAGCCCTAAATTGTAGAGTTCTCAATACCTTTTGTTTTTGGTGAAGATCGGTTAAGGGAAAGGGGTAGTTTACCTACAACGTTTTTTTAACAAGGGTATTTTCTATGGCAAACGATAACAGCCGCAAATTCAAACAGAATCAAATAATTTTCTGCATACAGCCCTGATTTGTAGAGTACTCAAGACCTATTGTTTTTGGTGAAGATCGGTTGAGGGGAAGGGGTAGTTTACCAGCAACGTTTTTTATCATGCGTATTTTCTATGGCAAACGACAACTGCCGCAAATTCAAACAGAATCAAATAATTTTTTACATACAGCCCTGATTTGTAGAGTACTCGCGACCTATTGTTTTTGGTGAAGATCGGTTGAGGGGAAGGGGTAGTTTACCTGCAACGGTTTTTTTTATCAAGGGAAATTTTTTTTTTTTTGGCAAACGATAACAGCCGCAAATTCAAACAGAATCAAATAATGTTCCGCATACAGCCCTGAATTGTAGATTTCTCAAGACCTATTGTTTTTGGTGAAGATCGGTTGAGGGAAAGGGGTAGTTTACCTGCAACGTTTTTTTAACAAGGGTATTTCCTATGGCAAACGATAACAGCCGCAAATTCAAACAGAATCAAATAATGTTTTGCATACAGTCCTGATTTGTAGAGTACTCAAGACCTATTGTTTTTGGTGAAGATCGGTTAAGGGGAAGGGGTAGTTTACCTGCAACCTTTTACGTTTTATTTTCTATGGCAAACGATAACAGCCGCAAATTCAAACAGAATCAAATAATGTTTTGCATACAGCCCTGATTTGTAGAGTACTCAAGACCTATTGTTTTTGGTGAAGATCGGTTAAGGGGAAGGGGTAGTTTACCTGCAACGTTTTTTTATCAAGCGTATTTTCTATGGCAAACGATAACAGCCGCAAATTCAAACAGAATCAAATAATTTTTTGCATACGTCCCTGAATTGTAGAGGTCTCAATGACTTTCGATTTTGGTGAAGATCGGTTAAGGGGAAGGGGTAGTTTACCTGCAACCTTTTACGTTTTAACAAGAGTAAAGTACTTGAAAATTTATTTAAACTTTTTGAAACAATGTTAATTGTTAAAAATAAAATAATTTTGTTGCCAGGCAATAAAATTATAATTTTTTCATTTTAATGTAATATAATATTTTTCATTTAATACAGCAATAAAAAGGCAGGTAAGACACAGCCTGGCTGTTTGGCTGAAAATGATTTTAAATATAAATCTTAGAATATGGAAGTCATGTATGGTTCTCCATACCGATATTTACTTCCATATTCCTTAAGGAATGGAAGTATGGTGATGGCAAAAAAAATCGTGTTCGAGATTATTGCAGATTCTGATTCTACTACACTCAAAACATGAAAAAAAGTCGTTTTCCGAAAAGTGTCTGTGTGTCTGTCTGTCTGTCTGTCTGTCTGTGTCTGTAGATTTTTTTTAATGGCAAACGATAACTGCCGCAAATTCAAACAGAATCAAACAATTTTTTGCATACAGCCCTGATTTGCAGAGTACTCGCGACCTATTGTTTTTGGTTATGATCGGTTGAGGGGAAGGGGTAGTTTACCTGCAACGGTTTTTTTTTTTAGGAAGGGTAATTTTGTTTGTTTGGCAAACGGTAACAGCCGCAAATTCAAACAGAATCAAATAATGTTTCGCATACAGCCCTGAATTGTAGAGTTCTCAAGATCTGTTGATTTTGGTGAAGATCGGTTAAGGGAAAGGGGTAGTTTACCTGTAACGTTTTATGTTTTAACAAGGGTATTTCCTATGGCAAACGATAACAGCCGCAAATTCAAACAGAATCAAAAGATTATTTGCATACAGCCCTAAATTATAGAGTTCTCAAGACCTATTGTTTTTGGTGAAGATCGGTTGAGGGAAAGGGGTAGTTTATCTGCAACGTTTTTTTAACAAGGGTATTTTCTATGGCAAACGATAACAGCCTCAAGTTCAAACAGAATCAAATAATGTTTCGCACACAGACCTGATTTGTAGAGTACTCAAGACCTATTGTTTTTGGTGAAGATCGGTTAAGGGGAAGGGGTAGTTTACCTGCAACGTTTTTTTATCAAGCGTATTTTCTATGGCAAACGATAACATCCGCAAATTCAAACAGAATCAAATAATTTTTTGCGTACGTCCCTGAATTGTAGAGGTCTCAATGACTTTCGATTTTGGTGAAGATCGGTTAAGGGGAAGGGGTAGTTTACCTGCAACCTTTTACGTTTTAACAAGAGTAAAGTACTTGAAAATTTATTTAAACTTTTTGAAACAATGGTAATTGTTAAAAATAAAATAATTTTGTTGCCAGGCAATAAAATTATAATTTTTTCATTTTAATGTAATATAATATTTTTCATTTAATACAGCAATAAAAAGGCAGGTAAGACACAGCCTGGCTGTTTGGCTGAAAATGATTTTAAATATAAATCTTAGAATATGGAAGTCATGTATGGTTCTCCATACCGATATTTTTCTATGGTAAATGATAACAGCCGCAAATTCAAACAGAATCAAATGAGTAGTTTACCTGACACATTTTTTGTCTTATCAAGGGTATTTTATATGGCAAACGATAACAGCCGCAAATTCAAACAGAATCACATAATATTTTGCATACAGCCCTGAAATGTAGAGTTCTCAAGACCTGTTGGTTTTGGTGAAGATCGGTTAAGGGAATAGGGTTGTTTACCAGCAACATTTTATGTTTTATCAAGGGTAATTTTGTTTTGTAGAGTTCTCAAGATCTGCTGATTTTGGTAAAGATCGGTTATGGGGAAGGGGTAGTTTACCTGCAACGTTTTATGTTTTAACAAGGGTATTTTTTTTATGGCAAACGATAACAGCCGCAAATTCAAACATAATCAAATAATGTTTTGCATACTGCCCTGAATTGTAGAGTTCTCAAGACCTTTTGTTTTTGGTGAAGATAGGTTAAGGGAAATGGGTAGTTTACCTGCAACGTTTTATGTTTTAAAAGGTTATTTTCTATGGTAAACGATAAGAGCCGCAAATTCAAACAGAATCAAATACGTTTTTGCATGCAGCCGTGATTTCTTGAGTACTAAAAACCTATTGTTTTTGGTGAAGATCGTTTAAGGGAAAGGGGTATTTTACCAGCAACGGTTTTCATCAAGGGTAATTTTTACTTCCATGTTCCTTAAGGAAATGGAAGTATGGTGATGGCAAAAAAATCGTGTTCGAGATTATTGCAGATTCTGATTGTACTACACTCAAAACATGAAAAAAAGTCTTCTTTTGAAAAGTGTGTGTGTGTGTATGTGTGTGTGTGTGTGTGTGTGTGTGTGTGTGTGTGTGTGTGTGTGTGTGTGTGTGTGTGTGTGTGGATTTTTTTTCTATGGCAAACGATAACAGCCGCAAATTCAAACAGAATCAAACAATTTATTGCATACAGCCCTGATTTGTAGAGTACTCAGGACGTATTGTTTTTGGTGAAGATCGGTTGAGGGAAAGGGGTAGTTTACCTGCAACGGGTTGTTTTTATCAAGGGTAATTTTGTTTTGACGAACGATAACTCCCATACATTAAAACAGAATCAATTACTCTTCTGCATACCTTTTTGAATTATACAGAACTCAAGGTTTGTTGATTTTGTTGAAGATCGGTTAAGGGAAAGGGGTAGTTTACCAGCAACTTTTATGTTTTAACAAGGGTATTTTTTTCTATGACGAACGATAACTGCCGTAAATTCAAGGAGAATCAGCTAATGTTTTGTATACGGCCCTGAATTGTAGAGTTGTCAAGACCTATTGTTTTTGGTGAAGATTGGTTAATGGATTAGGGTAGTTTACCAGCAACGTTTTATGTTTTATCAAGGGTGTTTTCTATGGCAAACGATAACAGCCGCAAATTCACACAGAATCAAATAATTGTTTGCATACAGGCCTGAATTGTAGATTACTCAAGACCTATCGTTTTTGGTGAAGATCGGTTAAGGGAAAGGGTTAGTTTGCCTGCAACGGTTTTTTATCAAGGGTAATTTTTTTACTTCCATATTCCTTAAGGAATGGAAGTATGGTGATGGCAAAAAAAATCGTGTTCGAGATTATTGCAGATTCTGATTCTACTACACTCAAAACATGAAAAAAAGTCGTTTTCCGAAAAGTGTCTGTGTGTCTGTCTGTCTGTCTGTGTGTGTGTCTGTAGATTTTTTTTCTATGGCAAACGATAACTGCCGCAAATTCAAACAGAATCAAATAATATTTTTCGTGCAGCCCTGATTTGCAGAGTACTCGCGACCTATTGTTTTTGGTGAAGATCGGTTGAGGGAAAGGGGTAGTTTACCTGCAACGGTTTTTTTTTAGCAAGGGTTATTTTTTTTTTTTTTGGCAAACGATAACAGCCGCAAATTCAAACAGAATCAAATAATGTTTCGCATACTGCCCTGAATTGTAGAGTTCTCAAGATCCGTTGATTTTGGTGAAGATCGGTTAAGGGAAAGGGGTAGTTTACCTGTAACGTTTTATGTTTTAACAAGGGTATTTCCTATGGCAAACGATAACAGCCGCAAATTCAAACAGAATCAAAAGAATATTTGCATACAGCCCTAAATTGTAGAGTTCTCAAGACCTATTGTTTTGGGTGAAGATCGGTTGAGGGAAATGGGTAGTTTACCTGCAACGTTTTTTTAACAAGGGTATTTTCTATGGCAAACGATAACAGCCGCAAATTCAAACAGAATCAAATAATTTACTGCATACAGCCCTGATTTGTAGAGTACTCGCGACCTGTTGTTTTTGGTGAAGATCGGTAGAGGGGAAGGGGTAGTTTACCAGCAACGTTTTTTATCAAGCGTATTTTCTATGGCAAACGATAACTGCCGCAAATTCAAACAGAATCAAATAATTTTTTGCATACAGCCCTGATTTGTAGAGTACTCGCGACCTATTGTTTTTGGTGAAGATCGGTTGAAGGGAAGGGGTAGTTTACCGGCAACGGTTTTTTTTTATCAAGGGAAATTTTTTTTTGGCAAACGATAACAGCCGCTAATTCAAACAGAATGAAATAATGTTTTGCATACAGCCCCGATTTGTAGAGTTCTCAAGACCTGTTGTTTTTGGTGAAGATCGGTTAAGGGAAAGGGGTAGTTTACCTGTAACTTTTTATGTTTTAACAAGGGTATTTCCTATGGCAAACGATAACAGCCGCAAATTCAAACAGAACCAAAAGATTATTTGCATACAGCCCTAAATTGTAGAGTTCTCAAGACCTATTGTTTTTGGTGAAGATCGTTTAAGGGGAAGGGGTAGTTTACCTACCACGTTTTTTTAACAAGGGTATTTTCTATGGCAAACGATAACAGCCGCAAGTTCAAACAGAATCAAATAATGTTTCGCACACAGACCTGATTTGTAGAGTACTCAAGACCTATTGTTTTTGGTGAAGATCGGTTAAGGGGAAGGGGTAGTTTACCGGCAACCTTTTACGTTTTAACAAGAGTAAAGTACTTGAAAATTTATTTAAACTTTTTGAAACAATGGTAATTGTTAAAAATAAAATAATTTTGTTGCCAGGCAATAAAATTATAATTTTTTCATTATATGTAATATAATATTTTTCATTTAATACAGCAATAAAAAGGCAGGTAAGACACAGCCTGGCTGTTTGGCTGAAAATGATTTTAAATATAAATCTTAGAATAAGGAAGTTATGTATGGTTCTCCATACCGATATTTACTTCCATATTCCTTAAGGAATGGAAGTATGGTGATGGCAAAAAAAATCGTGTTCGAGATTATTGCAGATTCTGATTCTACTACACTCAAAACATGAAAAAAAGTCGTTTTCCGAAAAGTGTCTGTGTGTCTGTCTGTCTGTCTGTCTGTCTGTGTGTCTGTAGATTTTTTTTTATGGCAAACGATAACTGCCGCAAATTGAAACAGAATCAAACAATTTTTTGCATACGCCCTGATTTGCAGAGTACTCGCGACCTATTGTTTTTGGTGATGATCGGTTGAGGGAAAGGGGTAGTTTACCTGCAACGGTTTTTTTTTAGCAAGGGTAATTTTATTTGTTTGGCAAACGATAACAGCCGCAAATTCAAACAGAATCAAATAATGTTTCGCATACAGCCCTGAATTGTAGAGTTCTCAAGATCTGTTGATTTTGGTGAAGATCGGTTAAGGGAAAGGGGTAGTTTACCTGCAACCTTTTACGTTTTAACAAGAGTAAAGTACTTGAAAATTTATTTAAACTTTTTGAAACAATGGTAATTGTTAAAAATATAATAATTTTGTTGCCAGGCAATAAAATTATAATTTTTTCATTTTAATGTAATATAATATTTTTCATTTAATACAGCAATAAAAAGGCAGGTAAGACACAGCCTGGCTGTTTGGCTGAAAATGATTTTAAATATAAATCTTAGAATATGGAAGTCATGTATGGTTCTCCATACCGATATTTTACTTCCATGTTCCTTAAGGAAATGGAAGTATGGTGATGGCAAAAAAATCGTGTTCGAGATTATTGCAGAATATGATTGTACTACACTTAAAACATGAAAAAAAGTCATTTTTCGAAAAGTGTCTGTGTGTCTGTCTGTGTGTGTGTCTGTCTGTAGTTTTTTTTTTTGGCCAACGATAACAGCCGCAAATTCAAACAGAATTAAATAATGTTTCGTATACAGCCCTGAATTGTAGAGTTCTCAAGACCTATTGTTTTTGGTGAAGATCGGTTAAGGGAAAGGGGTAGTTTACCTGCAACGTTTTATGTTTTAACAAGGGTGTTTCCTATGGCAAACGATAACAGCCGCAAATTCAAACAGAATCAAAAGATTATTTGCATACAGCCCTAAATTGTAGAGTGCTCAAGACCTATTGTTTTTGGTTAAGATCGGTTAAGGGAAAGGGGTAGTTTACCTGGAACGTTTTTTTAACAAGGTTATTTTCTATGGCAAACGATAATAGCCGCAAATTCAAACAGAATCAAATAATTTTTTGCATACAGCCCTGATTTGTAGAGTACTCAAGGCCTTTCGATTTTGGTGAAGATCGGTTAAGGGGAAGGGGTAGTTTACCTGCAACCTTTTATGTTTTAACAAGAGTAAAGTACTTGAAAATTCATTTAAACTTTTGGAACAATGATAATTGTTAAAAATAAAATAATTTTGTTGCCAGGCAATAAAATTATAATTTTTTCATTTTAATGTAAATCTGTACATCGTATAAAGTAAAGTCGGTCCGTTTTCTCTCTGTGTTTGAAATCGCTAATCTCAGGAAGTACTGAACGGATTTTATTCAAGTTTTCGCCAATGGATAGAGTGTCTATCGAGGAACATTTATGTGTATAATTAATACATATATGTTGTACATTAGCTTAGCTATCACGGTTTATGTCAAGTAAGTGGTATAGTTTACATCTTATATATAAAAATGTATGTTTCTTTGTTTGTCCCGTATGCGTTCCTATACCACTCATCCGATTGCGATGAAACTTCGGTGAGTTGTGCGCACGTCCGCGAAGGTTTCTTCCACATCTCCTCCTAAACCACTGTACCCATTTCAACCAAACTTGGCACAAATATTTTACGCAATGTGAGAACCAACATAGGATAGGTGTTTTTTCGATGGGATCCTTTGGGGGGTTCTTTGGGGTCTTCCACATCGCCTCCTAAACCACTGGACCGATTTCAACCAAACTTGGCACAAATATTTTACGCAAAGGGAGAACCAACATAGGACAAGTGTTTTTTTTTTCGATACGATCCTTTGGGGTCTTCCACGTCTCCACCTAAACCATTGGACCGATTTCAACCAAACTTGGCACAAATATTTTACGCAACGGGAGAACCAACATAGGACAGGTGTTATTTCGACACGATCCTCTGGGGGGTCCTTTGCGGTCTTAAAAAACTATTCGATCTGGTTACTATGGCAACCCAATAGAATAGATTGTTCTAAATATATTATCGCATTAAATTGAAGACACGCGAACGAAGTTGTGGGCAACAGCTATTTATTTTTAAGAAGCCTACTTTAATTAAACTTCATTAATTAAACTAACATTTTCATTACGTACAACGTGAAACTCCGTAGCGAAGCACGGGTATTCTGCTAGTCATGTATAAGAGAAAATATATCGTGCGTGGCAGGCAAGCATATCTCAGTTATGTACTGTTTACGTTTCCATTTTATTATTATCACTACCGCAATAAAAAGGCAGGGAAGACGCACACACACACACACACACACACACACACAATTCGCGTTATTTCTGGCCTCATTCACGTTTATTTTCTTACATTTGCACGGTTTTTAAATGGAAAGTGCCGAACCCATACCAACATAACGCATGCAAGCCGAAAAATTGTCCAGCGTGGATAGCGATTTGCTTCCTGTGGATCGCTGGGCAGTGTAACTGCACGTGTTTACAGAGGAACGATTCATAGACAGACTTTTCGTCTTTAGGGAATGAACCCTCTGCAAGATGCTGAGGGTCCATGAGTGACTTCGGAGCGCTCCTTCTTTTCCTTTTTGTTGCCGATATTTGGCCATAGTCCAATGTTTTCTACAAAACCAGACGTTTCGGCAGTGCCATCGACTTCCATCATCAGTAAAAATCGAGTGCGATAACGTGAGGTGGTATACGTTAGTGACCACAGTACTGTGGTTAAGGCTGAAGCAGTAAGTAGAAAGAAGTAGTTTCTATGGTAATATTTCATTTCGAAAATGATTTTAAATATAAATCTTAGAATATGGAAGTCATGTATGGTTCTCCATACCGATATTTTTCTATGGCAAACGATAAGAGCCGCAAATTCTAACAGAATCAAATACGTTTTTGCATACAGCCCTGTTTTGTTGAGTACTAAAGACCTGTTGTTTTTGGTGAAGATCGGTTAAGGGAAAGGGGTAGTTTACCAGCAACATTTAGGTTTTATCAAGGGTAATATTTTATTTGACGAACGATAACTGCCGTACATTAAAACAGAATCAACTACTCTTCTGCATACCTTTTTGAATTATACAGAACTCAAGGTCTGTTGATTTTGTTGAAGAATGGTTAAGGGAAAGGGGTAGTTTACCTGCAACATTTTATGTTTTAACAAGGGTATTTTTTCTATGACGAACGATAACTGCCGTAAATTCAAACAGAATCAACTAATGTTTTGCATAAAGCCCTGAATTGTAGAGTTCTCAAGACCTATTGTTTTTGGTGAAGATCGGTTAATGGAATAGGGTAGTTTACCAGCAACGTTTTATGTTTTATCAAGGGTGTTTTCTATGGCAAACGATAAAAGCCGCAAATTCAAACAGAATCAAATAATTGTTTGCATACAGACCTGAATTGTAGAGTACCTAAGACCTGTCTTTTTGGTGAAGATCGGTTAAGGGAAAGGGGTAGTTTACCTGCAACGGTTTTTTGTCGAGGGTAATTTTTTCTATAGTAAACGATAACAGCCGCAAATCAAACAGAATCAAATGATGTTTTGCATACAGCCGTGTATTGTAGAGTTCTCAATACGTATTGGTGTTGGTGAAGATCGGTTAAGGGAAAGGGGTAGTTTACCGGCAACATTTTATGTTTTGACAAGGGTAATTTTTTATATGACGAACGATAACTGCCGTAAATTCAAACAGAATCAACTAGGTTTTTGCATACCTTTTTGAACTAAAGAGAACTCTAGGTCTGTTGATTTTGTTGAAGATCGGTTAAGGGAAGGGGTAGTTTATCAGCAACGTTTTATGTTTTAAAAATGGTAATTTTTTTATGACGAACGATAACTGCCGAAAATTCAATGGGAATCAATTTTTTGTACCCCCTGAGTTGCAGAGAGCTCAAAGTCTATTGATTTTGGTGAAGATCGGTTAAGGGAAAGGGGTACTTTACCTGCAACATTTTATGTTGTAACAAGAGAAATGTTTCCATGACGAACAATAACTGCCGCACATTCAAACAGAATCAAATATTTTTTTGCATGCTTCCGTGAATTGTAGAGGACGGAAGGTCTGTTGATTTTGGAGAAGATCGGTTAAGAGAATGGGGTAGTTTACCTGAAACATTTTATGATTTAACAAGAGTAAAGTACTTAATTTTCATAAATAAAATATCCTGATAAGAAGCTCATAGTAATCCACTGTAGAAACGTAGATGAAATATCTATAAATGAAGAAGTTAGGTGAACGGGGTGGGGGTAATTTTCTATTATTAAAAATTATAGTTGAAGGTGGAGGGGAGAATTTTTTATGTGTACTACGTTATCGGCAACAAAGAAGTAGTTTTTTGTTAAAATTGCTTCCCGGGCTCTTTAGCCGTAGTCCAATGTTTTCTACAAAACCAGACTTTTCGGCAGTGCCATCGACTGCCATCATCGGTGAAAATCGAGTGCGAAAACATGAGGTGGTATACGTTAGTGACCACAGTACTGTGGTTAATGCTGAAGCAATAAGTAGAAGGACGTAGTTTCTATGGAAATATTTCATTTCAAATATGATTTTAAATATAAATCTTAGAACATGGAAGTCATGTATGGTTCTCCATACCGATATTTACTTCCATGTTCCTTAAGGAAATGGAAGTATGGTGATGGCAAAAAAAATCGTGTTCGAGATTATTGCAGATTCTGATTGTACTACACTCAAAACATGAAAAAAAGTCGTTTTTCGGAAAGTGTCTGTATGTCTGTAGATTTATTTTCTATGGCAAACGATAACAGCCGCAAATTCAAACAGAATCAAATAATGTTTCGCATACAGCCCTGAATTGTAGAGTTCTCAAGATCTGTTGATTTTGGTAAGGATTGGTTAAGGGAAAGGGGTAGTTTACCTGCAACGTTTTATGGTTTAACAAGGGTATTTCTATGGCAAACGATAACAGTCGAAAATTCAAACATAATCGAATAATGTTTTGCATACTGCCCTGATTTGTTGAGTTCTCAAGACCTTTTATTTTTGGTGAAGATCGGTTAAGGGAAAGGGGTAGTTTACCTGCGACGTTTTATGTTTTAAAAGGGTATTTTCTATGGCAAACGATAAGAGCCGTAATTCAAACAGAATCAAATGATGTTTTGCATACAGTCCTGTATTGTAGAGTTCTCAATACCTATTGGTGTTGGTGAAGATCGGTTAAGGGAAAGGGGTAGTACCTGCAACGTTTTATGTTTTAAAAGGGTATTTTCTATGGCAAACGATAAGAGCCGTAATTCAAACAGAATCAAATAGGTTTTTGCATACAGCCGTGTTTTGTTGAGTACTAAAGACCTATTGTTTTTGGCGAAGATCGGTTAAGGGAAAGGGGTAGTTCACCTGTTACGTTCTTTGTTTTATCAAGGGTATTTTATATGGCAAACGATAACAGCCACAAATTCAAACAGAATCAAATAATATTTTGCATACAGCCCTGAAATGTAGAGTTCTCAAGACCTGTTAGTTTTGGTGAAGATCGGTTAAGGGAATAGGGTAGTTTACCTGCAGCATTTTATGTTTTATCAAGGGTAATTTTTTTTATGACGAACGATAATTGCCGTACATTAAAACAGATCCAACTACTCTTCTGCATACCTTTTTGAATTATACAGAACTCAAGGTCTGTTGATTTTTTTGAAGATCGGTTAAGGGAAAGGGGTAATTTACCTGCAATGTTTTATGTTTTAACAAGGGTATTTTTTCTATGACGAACGATAACTGCCGTAAATTCAAAGAGAATCAAATAATGTTTTGCATAAAGCCCTGAATTGTAGAATTCTCAAGAACTATTGTTTTTGGTGAAGATCGGTTAATGGAATAGGGTAGTTTACCTGCAACGTTTTATGTTTTATCAAGGGTGTTTTCTATGGGAAACGATAAGAGCCGCAAATTCAAACAGAATCAAATGATGTTTTGCATACAGCCCTGTATTGTAGAGTTCTCAATACCTATTGGTGTTGGTGAAGATCGTTTAAGGGAAAGGGGTAGTTTACCAGCAACATTTTATTTTTAACAAGGGTAATTTTTTATATGACGAACGATAACTGCCGTAAATTCACACAGAATCAACTAGGTTTTTGCATACCTTTTTGAACTAAAGAGAACTCAAGGTCTGTTGATTTTGTTGAAGATGGGTTAAGGGAAGGGGTAGTTTATCAGCAACGTTTTACTTCCATATTCCTTAAGGAATGGAAGTATGGTGATGGCAAAAAAAATCGTGATCGAGATTATTGCAGATTCTGATTCTACTACACTCAAAACATGAAAAAAAGTCGTTTTCCGAAAAGTGTCTGTGTGTCTGTCTGTCTGTCTCTGTAGATTTTTTTTCTATGGCAAACGATAACTGCCGCAAATTCAAACAGAATCAAATAATTTTTTGCATACAGGCCGGTTTTGCAGAGTTCTCGCGACCTATTGTTTTTGGTGAAGATCGGTTGAGGGAAAGGGGTAGTTTACCTGCAACGGTTTTTTTTTAGCAAGGGTAATTTTGTTTGTTTGGCAAACGATAACAGCCGCAAATTCAAACAGAATCAAATAATGTTTCGCATACAGTCCTGAATTGTAGAGTTCTCAAGACCTATTGTTTTTGGTGAAGATCGGTTAAGGGAAAGGGGTAGTTTACCTGTGACGTTTTATGTTTTAACAAGGGTATTTCCTATGGCAAACGATAACAGCCGCAAATTCAAACAGAATGAAAAGATTATTTGCATACATCCCTAAATTGTAGAGTTCTCAAGACCTTTTGTTTTTGGTGAAGATCGGTTAAGGGAAAGGGGTAGTTTACCTACAACGTTTTTTTAACAAGGGTATTTTCTATGGCCAACGATAACAGCCGCAAATTCAAACAGAATCAAATAATTTTCTGCTTACAGCCCTGATTTGTAGAGTACTCAAGACCTATTGTTTTTGGTGAAGATCGGTTGAGGGGAAGGGGTAGTTTACCAGCAACGTTTTTTATCATGCGCATTTCCTATGGCAAACGACAACTGCCGCAAATTCAAACAGAATCAAATAATTTTTTGCATACAGCCCTGATTTGTAGAGTACTCGCGACCTATTGTTTTTGGTGAAGATCGGTTGAGGGGAAGGGGTAGTTTACCTGCAACGGTTTTTTTTATCAAGGGAAATTTTTTTTTTTGGCAAACGATAACAGCCGCAAATTCAAACAGAATCAAATAATGTTTCGCATACAGCCCTGAATTGTAGATTTCTCAAGACCTATTGTTTTTGGTGAAGATCGGTTGAGGGAAAGGGGTAGTTTACCTGCAACGTTTTTTTAACAAGGGTATTTTCTATGGCAAACGATAACAGCCGCAAATTCAAACAGAATCAAATAATGTTTTGCATACAGTCCTGATTTGTAGAGTACTCAAGACCTATTGTTTTTGGTGAAGATCGGTTAAGGGGAAGGGGTAGTTTACCTGCAACGTTTTTTTATCAAGCGTATTTTCTATGGCAAACGATAACAGCCGCAAATTCAAACAGAATCAAATAATTTTTTGCATACGTCCCTGAATTGTAGAGGTCTCAACGACTTTCGATTTTGGTGGAGATCGGTTAAGGGGAAGGGGTAGTTTACCTGCAACCTTATACGTTTTAACAAGAGTAAAGTACTTGAAAATTTATTTAAACTTTTTGAAACAATGGTAATTGTTAAAAATAAAATAATTTTGTTGCCAGGCAATAAAATTATAATTTTTTCATTTTAATGTAATATAATATTTTTCATTTAATACAGCAATAAAAAGGCAGGTAAGACACAGCCTGGCTGTTTGGCTGAAAATGATTTTAAATATAAATCTTAGAATATGGAAGTCATGTATGGTTCTCCATACCGATATTTATGTTTTAAAATGGGTAATTTGTTATGACGAACGATAACTGCCGAAAATTCAAGGAGAATCAAATAAATTTTTGCACCCTTTCCTGAGTTGCAGAGAGCTCATGGTCTACTGATTTTGGTGAAGATCGGTTAAGGGAAAGGGGTAGTTTACCTGCAACATTTTATGTTGTAACAAGAGAAATGTGTCCATGACGAACGATAACTGCCGCACATTCAAACAGAATCAAATATTTTTTTGCATGCATCCCTGAATTGTAGAGGACGGAAGGTCTATTGATTTTGGAGAAGATCGGTTAAGAGAAAGGGGTAGTTTACCTGAAACATTTTATGATTTAACAAGAGTAAAGTACTTAATTTTTATAAATAAAGTATCCTGATAAGAAGCTCATAGTAATCCACTGTAGAAACGTAGATGAAATATCTATAAATGAAGAGGTTAGGTGAACGGGGTGGGGGTAATTTTCTATTATTAAAAATTATAGTTGAAGGTGGAGGGGAAAATTTTTTTATATGTGTACTACGTTATCGGCAACAAAGAAGTAGTTTTTTGTTAAAATTGCTTCCCGGGCTCTTTAGCCATAGTCCAATGTTTTCTGCAAAACCAGACTTTTCGGCAGTGCCATCGACTGCCATCATCGGTGAAAATCGAGTGCGAAAACGTGAGGTGGTATACGTTAGTGACCACAGTACTGTGGTTAATGCTGAAGCAATAAGTAGAAAGAAGTAGTTTCTATGGAAATATTTCATTTCGAATATGATTTTAAATATAAATCTTAGAACATGGAAGTCATGTATGGTTCTCCGTACCGATATTTTGCTACAAGTCATGGGAAATCAATATGTGATGGTCTAGGAGGAACGGTAAAAACAATTTTAAGAAAAGCAAGCCTCCAGCTACCAGATGAAGATCAAATTGTGACAGCAAGTGCTGTCTACAACTATTGTGAAAAGAACATTGAAAACATGCACTTTCACTTTATTGACAAAAAAGGTGCTGATTCACTATGATTGGAACTAGAAAAACGATTTTCAACAACCCGGACTATTCCTGGTACTAGAAGTTTTCTTAATTTCAAACCACTTCAGACAAACAACCTTGAAATTAAAAGGACTACTTAACCCTGCACTAATCTTTTCTTATCAAACTTCTTCTGATTGGGTTTGTGTTCAACCATCTTCAAATAATTATGTGGCTGCAAATTATGATTGTAACTGGTATTTCGGACTAGTAAAAACTATCTTCAGTGAAGAAGAAGATGCGGAAATTCTTTTTCTCCACCCTTCAGGACCAGCTGCATCTTTTTATTGGCCTCAAAGAGAAGATTCGTGCATAGTGCCTTTGAAACACATCATCAGTATAGTAGAAGCACCTCAATTAAGTGGCACCGGAAGAATGTATTATTTCAAAAAAGATTGTTTGAAAAAAACTGAAAGCTGTTGGATGAAGTGGAAAAAGTATTTCAATCAGCATTAACATGTATTAAAAAGACAAACAACTCAATATTGAATGTGTATTTTGAACAATAAATTGTGTTTAACATAAGTACTCAATCATCTTTTGTGAATTTTAAAAGATATTCTTCTGTTATGCACAGTAATAAAACATGTTAAAAAGCCAACTATATTTTTTAATAATCTAATAGCCTATATAATTAAGAGTATTTTAAAATAAATTTGAGCATTCTATCATGTCTGAGACTCTAGATATTGTGGTTTTTGTAAAACAAAACACCCGTTTCTTAAATTTCTAAAAAACTAATTTAAATATTTTTAGTTTTTTGAGGGATTGAAATAGGTTAATAAGAGCATTTTTCGCTGCTTTTAGGTATAACACACAAACTTCCTGCAAAAGTTCATGATGATATCTTGAATAGTTTTCAAGAAAAATATTTTTAAAGTTGTGAGTGCACGTTAAAGGCGCGATTTCCGAGGCTTCGGATAGCGCCAAATTAAAAAAACTAAAAAATTAATTAAAAAAGCTATAAATGATAGAGCAAAAAAAAATTTGCAGGTGTTATCAGGATAGTAATAGAATAAATTGTGTCAAGTTTCATCAAAATCTGAGGAGGTGGGTGTCATGACCTGGGTGACTTGACATGGAATGACCCAAGTACAGTATCTGGGCCATCTGGTTTCGGCATCGGGTGTTAGCATGGATCCTAATAAAGTAAACACCGTAAGAGACTGGCCAGTTCCGAAGAGTAAATACGAAGTTCGGAGTTTCCTGGGGTTATGCTCATATTACCGATGTTTTGTGAAAGGCTTCGCTACTATTGCTAAACCACTACATGAGCTAAAAGAAAATAAACGAAACTTCCAGTGGTCGAGAGAGTGTGACGAAGCATTTAGGACTTTGAAGATTGCATTATGTTCACAGCCAATTCTTGCTTTTCCAGCTTCCGAAGGGAAGTACATCGTAGACACAGACGCAAGCAATACAGGTCTAGGAGCAGTTTTGTCTCAAATGCAGAACGGTGAAGAACGAGTAATAGCGTATTGCAGCAAGACGCTTTCTAAACCAGAGAGAAATTATTGTGTTACACGGAGAGAGTTGTTGGCAATTATCAGATCTGTAGAGTACTTCCATAAATACCTCTATGGGAGAGAGTTTCCACTACGTACCGACCATGCCGTGCTTGCATGGCTCTTTGAGATTTAAAAATCCGGAAGGACAGTTGGCAAGGTGGCTCGAACGTCTGCAAGAGTACAACTTCAAGGTACAACATCGGCGGGGGTGCCTGCATGGTAATGCAGATGGCTTATCACGAAGACATTGCCACAAAAAGGAAGAACAAAACTCAAGCGAACATGTTCAAGCCATCACTGTAGATTTCCTGGCAGACGGCTGGACAACTCAAGACTGTCGACAAGAACAGATGACTGATGAAGACATTGGACCGATCTTGACAGCAAAAGAGGAAGGTTGCCGCCCTGATTGGCAAGATATCTGCCATGGTTCCGAAGGGCTACTGGGCACAATGGGAATCTCTCACTTTAGAAAATGGATTGCTGAAAAGGGCTCGGGAAAGTGCAGATGGACGAGACATGGTCATGCAGTTGATAGTTCGCCGAAGTAAAGTGCAGTCTGTTTTGAAGGAGATGCATGATGGAACATCTGGAGGCCATCTTGGCGTTAACAAAACCCTTGGCAAAATACGGAAGCGATTCTATTGGCTTCATCTTCGCCACGAAGTAGAGGAATGGGTTCGGAAGTGTGAAATATGTGCTGCAAGCAAGGGCCCACAAACCAGAAGCAGGGGAAAATGAGACAGTATAACGTTGGACTGCCTTTCGAGAGAATTGCCATAGACATTGCCGGACCATTCCCAGTTACTGACGATGGAAACCGGTACATCATGGTTGTAGGTGACTACTTCACTAAGTGGGTGGAAGCCTACGCAATTCCAAATCAGGTTACCACTGTGGCAAAGCAGTTAGTTCACAACTTCTGTTGCCGTTATGGAGCCCCTATGGAAATCCATACGGATCAAGGGAGAAATTTCGAATCAGGAGTGTTTAAAGAATTATGCCATCTACTCGGAATTCGAAAGACCAGGATAACGCCTCTGCATCCTCATTTGGACGGGATGGTTTAGAGATTCAACAGGACACTTGAGCAGCATCTTTCAAACGTTGTTGACAAGAACCAAACAGACTGGGACTAATGTATACCACTATTCCTTATGGCGTATAGGTCATCAGTACACGACACAACCGGCATGACTCCAGCAAAATTGGTGTTTGGGCGGGAGATTCGTCTTCCTGGGAACTTGATGTTTGGATCACCTGAGACTCAGTCCCAAGAGCCAAAGAACTATTCCTTGCAATTAGAAAACCAACTGCAAGAAATAAATCACTTGATAAGAGGACGGCTGAAGATAGCCAGTGATAAAATGAAAACTCGGTATGACATTCGCAGCAATATTGTGGGTTTCCAAGACGGTCTGGTTTTTCAATCCAAAGCGCCGTCGTGGTCGCTCACCTAAGCTTCAGTCTAACTGGGAAGGACTCTACAGTGTGAAAAAAGAATCAATGATGTTGTTTATCGGATTCAACAGGAAGGACAGCGAAAGTTCAAGGTCGTCCACCTAGATCGCCTGGTTAAGTACTATTTCAGAGACGGTTTGCCAGTTCGGGACGAATAGGATTAAGGAGAGGGAGTGTTACGACATCACAGAACAATCTACATTTGTCGAATGTGCCAGTAGAATCTCGATGTAATGCTTGTGGCGTACGTGCTTGCCAACGCATTTTCTAGATGGTCCGAGAATTGGCTTAGCCGCGCAGACTGTGTCAAGGCCGTAATTAATTACGTAGTACACTGACGCTAAGACGCAATTAGGAATGTTCTCATCTGTGAGCGTGGGTATAAATACATGGCGGCAGCGGCCTTAGTAGTCAGTGTAGCAGCGATATATTTACATTGCGGTTCGAGTTATAGTCGCGATATATTACTGTGTGTGTTCAAGTGGTTATTAGTGAAGTGTTGCGTTTTATAATCGGGCGGTATAATTGTAATACAATTGTGTTTAATATTAGTGACATTTTATTTGCGCGTGAACAATTTTTATTTGATTTGTTATAAGAGACTGTGTTGTTAATTACGAACTGTTAACTGTGAAAATTAAAGCTGGTGATTAGTGACTTAATTGGTGTCTTGTACTGTATTTTGTTGTTTCCCACTGTACCTACGATAAACGAGTAGACCGTCATAACAATATAGCAAATAAAGTATAACGAAGTACTGTGCCATTGTGTCAGTACTTGCTGTACTTTCCTAATAGTTTTGAGAAATTATATTTGAAAATTGCTGTGCTGAAATCAAGTAAAATACGAATATTTAATTTTGAAGGATAAGATACATTAGAAATTACATATGATAAAACTACTACTCTATGAAAGTGTGAATATCATTCATGGTGGTGATCAGTTGAGGAGGCGGGATGATTTCTGCGTAGTTCAGTTTCTTTTTGTAAGAATAAAGTACCTAATTTTTAAAGATAAAGTGACTCGAAAATAATATTATATTAAACGACTATCCCACAGTAACAAGAATATCTATAAATAGTAAAAATAGTGTGAGGGTGGGTGATACTTTTTTTGATTATCAAACCGGATTCAAGTAAATGATTTTAAATATAAATCTTAGAACATGGAAGTCATGTATGGTTCTCCAGACCAATATTTTTACATGTGTACTACGTTATCGGCAACAGGAAAGTAGTTTCTATGGAAATATTTCATTTCAGTTTGTCAAACTTGTCAAATTTTTCAGTTTATATTATAATATTAAATATTAATCTTAGAACGTGGACGTCATGTACGATTGTCCACATACTGAGTTTTGTGTTAAACTGTATATCCTAAAAAATTATTTTCTTTATGTTTTAAACAAACTGAATAAATTCTTTCAGATATCATTTGTAGCATTTAAGATTTATTATAGAGAAAGCAAACAACATTACTAAACTACATACACACGTAAAAAGAAGTGTGGTTTGAAATGTTTCACTGGTTGCAAATAGCTTCATCAGTAACTGGGAATTACACACAACAGAAAGAAAAACAAGACAAGACAATGATGCCAGTTAAAAAAAAAAACCTAAAACCCTCACTAGCATTTTGTTTATTTTCTCCAAAATTATCTGTTCATGTGTTTGCTGACTAAGGAGGAATCTAGTGAGAGGCTATTTAAGGAATTATTTTAGCCTACTCTTTTATCAATAAGAATATAATTATCTAATGTTGAGATTGTATTGGACCCAGCATAGTTAGGTAAATTCTAGTCTTCTGAATTGAGAATTCCCAGATATTACTAGATTCCCCACAACCCTCAACAGTCAGGGTATGTGTGGTTATACACTGTGTAAAACAGTGAATTTTGTATTCTGTACGTCTGTTGGCTTTCCCTATAATAATTTTGAAGTATGGTATAATGTGGTGTAGTATTGTATAACCTTAATTTTTTTGTAAAGGTTGTCTTAAGTGCTCCAAAAGCACCTGAAACACTGAAGTACATATCTCTCAAGTTGCACGAGCAGAAGCCAAAATCTGTGGGCAGAACAAAACAAACTGCGAAGATTTTGCCTGAACTCCCCAATACAAAACACGACTGGGGCTACTATGAAAAACCTACAGTATTCACTAATAAACACATTGCTATGGAACATTTGTTGAAAAAGTTAAATATTGCATCATAAAGCAACATTTTATCATATATGACTTTCGTTTTATAATATTTTACTTTGTTGTATTTTTACTTTATTTGCATTTGTATTTCTGTTTTTACTTTATACTGTATTTGTTGTTATAAATATATTCATGTTATTGATCACAATGCCATATTTTAAATAAATGTAACTGTCCATTTGTTTCAAACAGAATACTGATATTTAAGTAATTTATCAAAATTGTAAATAATTTTTGCTATTTATAAGAAGATGGTAGCCTCCTGATAGTCCATACAAATGAAAGACTAGTGGAAATATAGAACAAGTACATCTTTTTAGTTACAAAAGTCAAATCTATTACATTACTACAGATTACTATTTAATTTTAAGGAAAACATAAAGGTTACAAATTTTAAAGTATTATTAAACAGCATTTTAATCAATTGATTAGAATGCTATTTAATAATCTTTTAAAATTTGAAAATTTTGTTTTCTTTTAAATTAAATAGTAATTATCATGGACAATTGTACTATCAGCAAACAAAATAAATAAGCAAAAAAGAAGAATGCGAATCTGTCTGAATAAGAGAAAGGCACATACTTATTGTCCTACATATTAGTGTTTTTTATTTTAATTGTTAACGTTTGTTGATTAAGTCTTTTCATATAAAGAATCGTATAGATTCCTATATTTACAGTTATCCATTAAGACTGAAAACTGTCATTGCAAAGTAAAAGTACATATAAAAGATATTTTTGGCACTGCCCTAATATCGTATTTATAAATTATTGATATATAATAGATCATACATATATTAATATATTAAAATTATTACAGATTTTATTAGTGTATTGTCGCTTTTTTAATTCTGGTGTTTTGTAGTCAGTATGTAAGTGTAAGTTTTGTGTTCTTATTTTTACATTAAGGATGTGATTGAAACACTTGATTCTAATATAACAGAATGCTTTGTAAAAGTGATTGTGTATGTGTTTGTTTCCCATGATGACATACAATTTCTTGTAATAATATCTAATAGCAATTATTATTTTCAGTTATAGTAACTTTTTAAAGTAATCAGCTAGTTACTACTGGAATACCAAAATACTCAGTTGTGATAAGTATTTGGATGGTCGCTCAATTGTACCGTGCAAATACGAGGGTAGAGCGAAAAGTACCGGGCCTGAATAAGAAAACAACACTTTTTTGGATTAATTTAGATTTATTTCTCAACATAATCTTATTTAGCTCTATACACTTTTTATAACAATGTTCTAAAGTGGCTATGCCAGTTTGATAAGCCACATTGTCAAAGTAGCCATTTACAGCATCGCTAACTTGATTGTCATCAGTAAATCTTTTTCCAGCTAGCCACTTTTTGACATTAGGAAGAAGATAGAAGTCACTCAGGGCTAAATAAGACAAGTATGGTGGGTGAGGAAGCAATTAGAACTTCAATTCTTTGATTTTAGCCAGTGCTACAATTGACATGTGAGATGATGGTGGACCGTCTTCATGGAACAGCACTATCTTGTTTGCTAAATGTGGTGGTTTTTTCTTGATTTCATTGTTTACAAGGTGCAGTAGGTTTGCGTAGTACTCGCCATTAATTGTTTCTCTTTTTACGGTAGTGTCAATGAAGATTACTCCACGGTCAACTCAAAAAAACGGAGTCACCATAACCTTACCAGCAGAAGGAATTGTCTTTGCCTTCTTTGGAGTTGATTCGCCTTTTGTGGTCTATTCTTTTGACTATTGTTTGGTCTCAGGAGTGTTATGGTGGACCCATGTCTCATCAACGGTTATGAATCAATACAAAAATTCGGTTGGATTGTGCATATAGTGCCAAACAATCGGTCGAAACATCATTCGACAGTTTTTGGTCATGTCAGCAAATGCGGCACCCATCTAGAGCACAGCTTCGGTATACACAGATGTTCGATTAAGATACTGCGCATACGTTCTGTTGATATGGAACTTTTCTAAATCATTTCTAATTTAGTTAGTGAAAAACTAACCTATAAAAAACGTTTTTTTGAATTTTTTACTATGGCTTACCAACTTAAAACACACAAAATGAAACAAATTTCAAACCTGCACTTCTTATAGTTTTCAAGATATTGTAATTATTAATTTTTCAGAATTTTTCTGACACTGGAGATGGTGCCACCAGAAATAAATTAAATTTTTTTCAAGGAGAGTTTCGTGAGCTGCTTGATTACATAGCTTTCCAGAAGACAAATGAAAACCATAAAAGCAGTTTTTTAATTATATATAAGGTGTGGAGGTGGTTGAAATGTGTATAGATTATCCTCTTTTTTGTTCATGGATATGTGCATATAGTCTTTATCGAAATTCATGCTAAGGCATTTTGGGATGCACTATTTAGGGGCACCCTTTCAAAGAACGTGTCATAAATCATTTTGCAGTGCAGAGGCAGTGGAGGGTTGACTTCATTTACAAAGAGATAGAGTATGTATGACTTGATTTAAATTATTTATATTCCCAAATACAAATACTTACTCTAGTAATTTAACATCCAATATGTATAACAGATTACAAAATTATATTATTCAAACTTTTTGTTACCAACAAATATGAGAGCCTTCTCTAATTTTTTCAAGCCACAATTGATCTAAATCTTAACCTGTGTGTGATCCTTAAGAGAGCCGGTGGGAGGTAAAGATGTGTCACCAGTTAACTGTAAAATGATATTTATGTGAATATGTCTCTTGATTGGTAGGTTTGGCTATTAAAAGAGTTAAGTCCAAAACAAGATTCTAAATCCAGTTTTTGTATTGTACCGTCAAGATCCAGATTTAAGAATTTTCAGTAGCTGTATTTTATCATTTAGCTACTCTGCTATGTATGTGTTAATATTTCTATACATCAAAAGAAATTGGTTAAGTACAGTAGACTACTTTTGTTGTATAACTTTCACATATCATAAAAATGTTAGCACTCTGGAGAAATGTATGCCCAAAGGTTATTCAGGACATCTTGTAACCTTGTAATCCTGTGATCAGTTATTCCTGTAATCTTCCTGATATACCAAATATTTTGACTATTAATTTTCAGGTCTAAGTATTTGTTTTTATAAACAGTATCTGTTTCTATTATTTTCATTTGGAAAAAATTGAAATATTTGTCACAATTACTTTCTCATAATAAAATGATTATTGGAGCGGTCATGGCATAGTGGCTAGCGTGTGGCACTGCTAGGCTGTCGGCACAGGTTCGATTCCTGCATAGGCCATCTGATTTAGATACGACCGTTCCCTCGTAAGGTGATGGCAAACCAGCGAGAGGTATCCTGCCTAGTATAAACCCTCCCCAACTATGCCGTTTGGATCCGGTATTAAACTGTAGGTCCCATATACCTGTGAGAGATTCCGTAACATACGCACCACGGGTATATGCGGGGAAGATACAAACCAGTCGAAAGACTGTAGGACCCAATAATAATAATAACTTTCTCATAACAAACCTGAGTTTTCTGTTTGCTGGACTTATATAGTCAAATACAGGTCAGTTAGCTCAGTTGGTTGATAAAAGAAGAAATCCACCAAATGTCACACAAAATACATACTATAATTTAAATTACTTACTGCACATGCTACAGATATTTTCCTCCTGCCTTGTTAAAGTCAGTACAGTGGGCTTGCTATAATATTGGAACAGTAGTTTGTATGATACTTGTTGGGTTTCCTCTTTCACCAATGGGATATACAGGACAACTGATGACAATAGAGGGGCTTAAACTTTTTAAAAACTCAATCTTATTCACTGTTTTTAATTTGAAAAAAAAAAGAAAGAAAAAAAGCCGTGGCTGTCAATGGACACAATCTAAGCCACACAAAGGAAAGTGAATAGTCTTTAATATAACCAGAAAAAAGGAATGTAATACAAACTTATGAAGGAATGTAAAAGGGAAAATATTTTCAACAACAAGTAATAATATAATTTTTATTTATAGTCAGCTCAAATCAAATATAATAATAAACAGTTCATTTATTCACAAACATTAAAATAATGAATAAATACATTCAGACAGATAACAACAGCTATGGAACTCTTTATATGACTAGTTTATAATTCCTATACATTCAGCTACAAAGTCTTTAGATTTACCTATATTTGTAATAGTTAATCTTTGAGAAAATAAGCTTTTAACACTCCGATTATTTTCTAGGTTGGTATGCTAACCTAGAAAATACCATGCCATACCAACCTAGAAAATAATCGGAGTGTTAAAAGCTGTAAAGATTTTATCAAAAAAGTAAATCATATTACAATTCAACCAAATTACAAGCTAGTATCCTTCGACATAGTAGATTTATATACTAATGTGCCTATCGAAGAAACATTAAAATTACTCAGACGTAATTTAATAAATAATGATTCATTGGAAATACAGAAAGTTGACCAGCTGATGATGATATTAAAAATTATTCTTAATCAAAACTAGTTTTTATTTGAAGGTTCATATTATAAACAGAATGAAGGCCTTGCTATGGGCTCTCCACTTTCTGGCATCCTGGCAAACCTATACTTAAATCATTTAGAAAACACAAACATTTTAAAAGATAATTATTTCGCCAATAAAATCATCCATTATTCTAGATATGTAGATGACACCTTTATTCAATGGGAATACCAGACAAATAGAATTGTTTAAGAATTACTTAAACAAAATTCATAATAAATTAAAATTTACTATGGAGATTGAAAACAACAGAAATATTAATTTTCTAGGCTTAACAGTATCACATAACGGAAATAATTTAAAATACAAAATTTTCAGGAAACACACTTATACCGACACAGTTATACATTACGAATCACATCATCCTGTTACACAAAAAATGGCTGTATTTAACAGTCTTGTAAACAGACTTCTAAATGTTCCCCTTGAAAGAGAAGACTACTTAAATGAGGTACACACTATTAAACAAATAGCCATAAACAACGGATATAAACCTACAATAGTAGATAAAATAATAAATAAACATAAAAACGTTTAAAAAATAAAAATTCAAACATTATAAAAGTAAACAATAAAAATCGTAAATATCTTTCTGCCAATTTTACAGGTATTATGCCGAATATTTTAAAATCCATTCTCAAAGATAAAAATTATATCATTTCATTTAAAACAACTAATAAATTGGAAAATTACTTCAAAAACAAGAACGAATTACCTTTAAAAAAGAAATCCGGTGTTTACAAAATAAAATGTGACGATTGTGAGGCTTTCTACATCGGTCAATCGGGCAGATGTTTTTACACGAGATTTTTGGAACATATTCCCAAACCGAATAATAATAAATCTAATTTTGCGCAACACTTAATATCAAGCGGACACAATTACACTAGCTTTGAAAACAATTTAACAGCATTACACATATGCAAAAAAAGGTAAACTGATGGATAGTCTGGAAGAACTTGAAATTTATAAAGCCATAAAAAATACCACCACCAAAAATAATATTTTGAATGATCAAGTAAATTTTGCATGAACAACTTGTTAGACACTGCCATTAGATTAGATTATAATCTTTGACCACTTGTGTGACGATCGCGATAGTGAGTGCACGCATGCGGGAGCTCTGGCCGTTCTTCGTTAAAAATTTTCAGTGATTTAAAGTTTTATTTATAATGACATAACCACAATCATGGTTTTCAATTTTATGTAGTAATTAGTTTTAAATTAATATCAGTGTTATCTGAATATGGGACCTTGTGCCCGAAACGCGTCATAACTAGACGAAACTTAGTGTCACTCAAGTGGATCATATAAAGGTATTTAAATAATTACAAATAAAATAAATATAAGGTATAAAATAAGACTACAGTAAAACCTCTCTAGTCCGACCCCGGCTGGTCCGACGCTCCAGTTGGTCCGACCACAGCTCAGGCACCGACTTGTTGATGACTCACCAGCTTGTTAACATACTTGTCAGTTGTTTTGCTGCCTCAGTGAGCCAGCATCTAGTGTCTAGTGCGCAGTGTTGCCATGCAGACCTTCCGATTTTTTTTAATGTTTCAGAAAATATGAAATTTGGTGTAAATCTTCCGAATTTTTTCCTACTCTCGTTTCAGTGCTATGTCGCATTTCTAGAGTTTTGTTTTTGTATATGATATGACATCAAAGCTGGTGTTTCACTGGAACCACAATTATAATTGCTTTCAATAAAAGTTTATAAGAGGTCTTGTCAAAAATTATAGTTCCTTCCTCATATCACAAACAATAATTATGACCACCCATACACAATGATGTAATAAGCATTTTGCAATATCCACTTACTGTATTGTACCATACTACTATTCAAATAAGAGTAACTAATCGTTATAGTTTAGTCTCAAGCTGACAGAATCACACTGCATGACTGCACCTAAATACACAGATACTGTAATGTCTAGCCTACACCAGGTCATAATAATGTCAAGTCGCCGTGATAAACATGAAAATAAAAGTAGGGTACTACACTTGGTGGCTAAACTGTGTTGGGTATGAAGAGTGTTGAGCTGTTGTTATGTCTACATCTCTGCGGTCCTGAAGTTCGAGCTCTGGCAAATCGAAAACATCGAGCCAACACTGTTCAAAACATCAAATTCGTGAACTCCATATCTAGAATTGCGGGCGCTCTCGCAATAGATAGAGCCAATTCATTTACACTTTTTTTCAGTGTAAGCACGCTTACTAGTGCGTGGTAATTACTCGTCCTATGTGAATTGGTGTACGTAGTAATTGATGACAGTTTTAGCGTTTACAAATATTTTTTTACACTTTTAATACTGTGTGTACATACAGTACATATTATCATTTATTGTACATAACCAATCATAGCCTGGTAGCCTACTGTATAAGTTTTATTGTATTTTAGACTGTCTCATTGAATGAATTAATAAACACTTTGTATTCTTCTGATAATCCGACCTTTTTTGCTTTCCGACCATACCCCAGTCACACAGGTGGTCTACTGGGGGTATGTAATTTTAGCGAGGTTCTACTGTAATTTTGTAATACATGATTGTGGAATTCTTAACTGTCAATGTTAACTTACAAGTAAAGTAACTTGTATTTTTATAACTATACATACCATGTTAAACAGATGCATTATGAACATAGAAATAATTTTTTTGTTTAACTGACTTCACCTTCATTATCTCTGGACGTTATTTGTGCAACTTTGTTTTTCTGTTACCCCTTAAATTTTTTTATAGTTTACCGATGGTGTAAACAGGTTTTTCTTAGTGCCTGAAATGGGGGGTTTTCATTGTATTACTGGTTATATTTTAAGGATGATGTTTTTCATTACGTGTATTATTTTAACTTGAATATCTCACTAGCATACATATTTCAAAAAACGCATTTAAAATTTATGGAGTAAACTGTCAATTTGCTATTAAGAGTGGATTCTGTCTAGATGACAGAAACGGGGTAGACCCAGGACATACTCCTTGATATGTAGCCAATATTTTATTACAACTAGAACTACATATTAAACTCAATAATGAAATAAGCAGTGATTCCATCATAATTTGTTCTGAAATATCCAAAGTAATTAAGCCTAGTTTGTCTACCAAGATACAGATTTGAGTAATAAAATGATTGGAAAAATCTTTTCTTAAGGCCTCCTAGCATTGGCCACTCTAACTTCAAATATACCCATTGGATATAAAAATTTGAATAAAAAAGGTGGAATATCTGTTCTGATCAATTCCCATTAGATTCTATCTCTGGAAAAGTTGTAACAAATGTATAATGAACAAACCGGAAATGACCTCTTGAATATTTGACTTCTATGAACATAATCAGTGTGTAAAATTGTATATTTCTATTACACTGAGTAAGCATAGGTCCTTTTTAGAACATACGGAACAAGTCATATACAGCCTGTAGAACTGGCAGCGACAAGGAAGAAGTAACTGGTGATATCACAACTGAACTTTCATAATATTATTAACACACATGAGTATCAACAAATTCAGCAATGATAAAATCTTGGACAAGTTAAACCACTATTAATTTGCTTAAACGTTGTTATCAAAATTTATAACAATCTCAATGTATGTGTGTGTGAATTCAGTATATTCTTTTACTGTTTCAGCACTAAAATGAAATACAAATCTACATTATTGTTAGAGGTTATTGGTTACTAGGCTGTTAGCTCTAAGGTTTCCGTGTGGGATATCCCAGCCATTAATCAGTAAAGCAGCAAATGAATCTCGATGCTTGAGTAGGATTCAATATGGGACAAGAAAGTTGGAAAGGTCTTTGCACCAGGGCCATTGTAAGTGCCATGCAAGGTGTGCACTGCACACAGGCAGCAAATCACATCATCATCAATGTGTATACGTTTTTTTACCCACCCAATCTCAACTTTTTAATGTATCTCAGAGTCTTCTAATTGCATCCATATTATGTATTTTTTGTATAATACGTAACTTGTACTGTATGAACTTCAAAAAAAAAAGATAAAAACTTCAAAGCTCTGCAAGATTCAGTGGATCCAAAAAATGACTACAAAGCAGAGTTTCTTGTTTACAGAGTCCAGGATCAGATCTTATACTCATGAACTGCGGATTTGAAAAATTTATAATATTCGATAGAGTATTTGTTTTTCCAGTAGTAATTTGTTTAATTAGACGAATTAATTATAGACTGCAGAGATATAAACTCGAAACGATTCTTGAGATGAGGTAGATATTGACAGGACTGATTTGTTTAATGAACTAAATGCTTTAAAAATGAATTATTCCACAATTCGCTGGGCGAGATGTCGTCAACTTTTTCATAATAATTTGTTTTCAACATTCCTGAATGTTGCATTAAGAATATTTCTTATATTAACAGTGTCAGATGCAGCTCACAAAAGATCGTTTTCAATATTAAATATAATAAAATGCTATTTAAGATTAACTGTGGCTTATAGATATTGAGATAGAAAATTCAAGCAAATCTTGAATTCAGCAGATTCAAGATTGCACACAAGCATATGAATACCAAAGAGGTTGTCCTGCTCTGCACTATGGAGTCTACATGGAGAGTGGGATATCGTTCCCTGCATCACTGAAAATAGCTGTTGTGGATATAGCTGAAATGTCTAGAATCCTGGAAAGAGACCCTTAAACCATCGCCTAAGAGCCCAGCAACTTGTAACAATATTGACACTGGCCATGACTGCTGACATTCTTTCAAACATGGAAAACATGAGTTGAAAATTCTAGAAAATTTGTAGTTATAAGTAAAGAGAAACTTCAGTTATATTATGTATTAAGCAGTTTTGATGTCAGAAAAATATAACAGATGGTAACACATTCTGTTTTACAACTGTGCCCACATGAAACCAGAATGATTCAAACACACTTTAAGATAGCAGTATATTAACACCACTGTCAGTGACTACTGCTTAATTTCCTCAAAAGCATAAACTGTTATCTTATACATTACCTGCAGAATATAAGAAAATTCTGCTAATACTGGCTTAAAAAGTTATAATGCTATACAACACTGTTCTTAAGGACATATATGAACATTTTAAGTATACAAGAATACTTTTCATTACACATAAAATATAATAATTAATGATTTAATTAAATAAACTCCTATAATATTTTACTATTATTAAATAAAAACATTCCATGCATAGTACACAGTTATGCATGACTATATACCTTATTAAATACATCATCACATATCTTGCTAAATTTATTAATATAATTTCTCTAAGATCACTACGTAAAAACTATAATCTTATATAAATAAAACAATATAAATATAGAGATTTATGGCACCACAATTTATAATGAAATTACCACCTGTGTGCAGGTGGAGGATACAACTCAATGATCAAGACATAAATAATTACACTGAAAACTGGCCACATGGGAACTGATATTATAAAAAAGAAATTGAAATAAATTACATCACACAAAAGGTAGCATCTTGTCTCTACATAATAGGAGGATTATATCAATATGATGCTGACTACTCAGAACATAATTTGTGTCACAGGGGATTTACAGCACACCAATGGAACTTTTATGTATTTTGTACCATTCATTTTTGTTCTACAGACATAAAAACAACCACGTGCACTGATTCAATTACATATATTGGTGACACTAAAACTTAACATATCTTACCAATGTGCTGGATAACTGATGTTCTGGTAACTAGATTAACTGATTCTGGTTAACCCTTGCTCAAAAATGTTTAGCTAAACTTGAATACATTATGTGGACTTACCAAAATTTAAAGTGTGTGAAGTTTGAAATGACAGAAATGATAAGTATTCTGTGATCAAGAAGTGCACAGTGCAGGTAATTTACAATTTAGTTAAGTGTGTAATACTGCAAACAAATCATTTGTAAAACTAGTGAAGTTTATACTAACCATGTTATAACAACATGTGATTTTAGTGGCTGCTGTATGGTTACTTAAAGATACAAATAAAACAAACCAGTAGTCAGGAAAAAATAAAAACACAATAAAGAAACACATTTAAGACAATAAATAACATAGAAAAATAAACACATAAAGTCATAGGATAAACAAAATTTAACATTGCTGATTCTCCTGACAATTGGACAAACAGTTCTATACTGTTAACATTACTTTTGTACATTGATATTTGATCGCACAGTCATAAGTATTTCGAAACAGATCATAACAAGTAAGAACAAAAGTCAAAAAGAGAACAAATTAAAAAGAAATGTAGATACTCAACATAAATGGAGTTCATATATTAAGACGATCTACAATATCATTTATTTGCAGAATTTTTATTAAATAATAACAATACTTTTACAGCTGGCATTTTTATTGATATTATTAACACCAAACATTTGAACCCAGTTTATGACGTGGGATTCTTAGTGGTGAAACTGAGACTGCAAATTTAAAGATCAGTTACAGCTTTACCATTGTAGAAAGGGCGAAACACGTGGTGTTATATTAATAAGTAAAAATAATAATTAAAAATAAGTAAATATGTTTAGTGTCATATTTCAGTTAATAGGCTGTCATAAATAAAAAAACGCTTGTTATTAAAGACTGAATACACAAGTCTCAACTGAACACAGTTAAATCGCTTCATGTGGATATTAGATGGATAAGGATTATGTGGTATACACAGCACAGTCCTTCCACATGTGTCTTCATTTTGTGAATGGAAAAGCCGAAGCTGGAAGTACAGGCAAAACCCGCTCATTTGAGACCACTGGTGACTATATCTGAACCGCATACCTTCACTTGCCTGCTTGTCGATGTGTTAGAACAACAACGCACATGTGGAAGTGTATTGTATCCTTTTGGTAAATGGTAGCAAAACACGATGAAACCCCCAGTACTGTACGATTAACTTTACAATGGAAAACTCATTTGGGTAAACAATTATAGCACATGCAAATTACTCTTTTCAAGCAACTAAGTATGCTATGAGTAATTTTTAAAATTCATATCTTCTTTTACCTTGGCATAAAAATACCATGTGGGTTTTGGCCTCCCGAATTAATGCACACTACCGTCTCTACCCATTTCTAGCCTGGTTTCCTGCTACTTATAGCTTCTATTCTATTATCTTCTTTGTACTTGCCACTTTTACATGTATTTTATAAGTCTCAATGCTTACAATATTAGATAATGAATTACTTCCACGTTTGTTCAAATTAATTTACCACTGTTTTGTAGTGCTATAAATACTATTCTTAAAAATTATACTTAAAAAAAGGTGATCCTGTAATAATCAACAAAACATAGAAAAAACAACTTGTTTCAGTGCAGAAGATACTGAAACAAGTCCTACATTATCATTTATGCAAAACGTTCTGTACATACAAGAAAATCATATATATGATGAAATAAGTATTTATCATACATAAAATTATATTAATTTGTTCACTTTTTAACTATTTTGTTGGATGATTTACAAAAAACAACGAATGTTTTGAAACTCGAGGAATTTAGTGAATACAACACACACATTGTATAAAAACAATTAGTTTAATAAGTAAGGACTCATTTAAGCCTTCTGTTTTCTCAAATCATTACATACAATGGTCTGCTAAAAACACTTTTTAAAACATTGAAAGACATTTTCTTGTTCCAAACAAAAGTGTTGATTTGACTGACTTTGCAACCTTATACTTTCTTGCACTATGATAGTTTTTTTTTTTTTAATAAAACATTCAATACTTTCTCATTAGCATTAATGCTAAAACATAGGAAGAACAGTGCACATATTTATGTTTCTACAAATATGACTAACAAATAATGCATATATAAATATCTACGCACATCACACGTACACACTTACTGTACAAATAAAAAAATATGGGCCCACCTTACAGTTGCTGTACACACATTGTCTTATGTAAAACTATAACAACAATTAACATACATTATAATTAATGTAATGTATAAAAAAATTCCTCAATTTTAAATGTATTGAAACATTACTGATTACTGTATTCTGTAATGACTAAAACAATAATTGCTAATAATTTTCAAACAACTTGAAGTCAGACTGAATTTAAAATCACATTTTTAGAATTTAACCATGCTTATGCTTATTGTTTCCTTCTCTATATATTATCATATGACTGAGTCTTTATATGTTCTTTATCTGACTGAGTCTGAACTAAAATGACTGAAAAGTCCTAAACTTTTGTTTAATGAATTGCAACACTAATCCTATGCAAATGTTCGGTAGAACCAGATCCTACCTATTAAAATATTATTTTGGGTACAAAACATTTTATTTAATTTTGGCAAACCAGAAATAATGCTCCCCCATACGCAAAAAACTGCCTAGTCGATGATAATGGTTAAAGTTCGAACTGCCCTACACTGAATGGTTTATATTGCAATAGCATGAATACGTAATATTCTTATAAACTCAGTATACCAGCTTACAATTCATCTTGAAATATATGAATATTATGCAGATGTTCCCCAAAATCTGTCGCTTCACTGCCAACAAATGTCTCATGATTGTTTAAAATTTCAGCGAATGACAATAAACTGTCGTGATCATCATCAGTTGCAGCAAACAAATGGTTGACTTCTTCTGTCGCTATGTCCCTAAGACAAAGAAAGCACATTATATCATAACATGATCTTTAACTTATAGCACATTACCTTAACATGAAATCTTTATACACTTAAATTATGTACACAGATAAGTTTGCCTGATGGAACAAACTTAGCAACTTTAGTGAAGTCAGATACCTAACCAACATGTAACACTCAGTTACTAACTGCATAAATTTCCAAAATTCAAACGTTATTCTAATAAAGAAATATGACTTACTTAATTACAATATGATAGCTTTATCAATTCATTAAAATTTCAGAACCTACTACTACATCCAGTAGATTCAATGGGTCAGTTATCTTGAGAAAACAACAGTCACCCATTTTCACTCAGATTTTTTTATTGAACATACAAAATTTAATAACACCAACCATGTTTTACTAACACTAACACTAAATGTTTTGCCCATTACATAGTCCTCAGCAATGCCACATAACAGTGAAATGTTTGTTATATTGAGTAATATTATTGCTATTCAAATTCAAATATTGAAAACCTAGTACTAAACAGTGCTACTCTTACTTTTTTTTTAATTGATTAGTTAATGAAACTGCAATAGCTATTTATAATGACTTGTTAAAAACGGTATTTAAAAAAGACCTATAACAATTTACAACAGAAGTAGTTATTGGAGTACTTATGGGACCTGTGTCTGTGACATGACATGACATGGGACAGGTAGTCATTCAATAGAATGCTTTAAATTGAATCGAACATTTAAATTACTTTTAAACATTATTTAAATTTGTAAAGGTATAAACTCTTTTGCAAATATAATACCAACGTGAAGAATATTACCTACCTTGAACTCTCCTATGCACTTACCTCAAAAAGCCCCATCAGAAGATTCCCAAACGGCCCTCAAGATCGCCACCATATTTTTTATAGCAAATATGGAAACTATTGCACTCTTCCCCAAATAGAAATAATTTAGATCATTTATTACCCTTAATTCAGAACTTACCCAGGCTCGTTAGACGAGTTTGTCAGCACAGAAAACTAGGATTTGGTCATGGCGAAATAATTCAGCTAACACATGGTTATGCTATTCAAACAAACTATTTTATTTTTTACTCAATCTTTAACTCTTTCTTTCTACATGTTATTTCAACTAATCTCTATTATACAAAATTTCCCTATACTAATTGCTATTTACAAACCAGTACTCTTTTACTTTTTATTTCTCCTTTTTTCCCTCACACACACTCTCACGCTCTTTATATTTTTGAATACCCCCTGTTTTATTTATTGAGCTCTTTATTATTTATTGTATTAATGTATAAACTTGGGCCAATTGGTCTTTTACAGTGTACTTATCTGGACTTGTATCCAATCGTTACGCACTATTACGTTGCAAGTCACTCAAACACTCAACGTTTCAAAACTGTTTATTTAATCATCACTATTCTGCACTGCCACATTATTAACGCTGTTTTAATACATTATTACTACCTTTTGCTTAACTTTGGGGGCAGGCCGCGCATGCTTACACGCGCAAGCCTTCCGACACTATTCCACTGCGACTGTACTGTTTGATGAGTTATGCTGAACTGCGCGAGCTTGGGGCTCGCAACTGTATACTATGCGGTCTTTCCACGCCCTGGACATGTGATTCCCCTGGCTCCCCTCTCCGCCCCTGGTCTGGGCACATCAAAAAGTCTAGAACCCAGAACTGCGTTGTAAGATTGAAAACACGTGTTCCGCTCATGATACCATCGTGACGTAAGGCTAATTTATAAAAATTCATTACCTTATATGGTTAGGTTTTGTTCCCTACTGTGTTATACAGTTAAATATAGCTGTTGACTCACCTACGCGTTGTCCCAACTCCCAAAGCGTACCTGTCACTGGCTGTCACCAAGTATTATATAGAATGGTTCATATTCATCGAATGGTTATATAGAAAATTATTAAAATAAAAGTTCTTTCCTTTTTGCCCCGTTACAGTACCCCCTCCCCAATAAGAGGTTTTATGCCAAAGCATAAAAACTCTCATTGCCTAAACCTAAGAGGACCAGCTAGGATATGGCGCCACGACCCTCCTTTACTTCCTTATTCGAATCATGGGTTACTCACCCCCCTAATCCGGTGACTGTGGCCGGACCTGCATGACTTTACTGGACTTCCCTCCTCAGGATCCCAACACCATAAAGCCAGACAGGCACTAGACGCCCCTGCCCTGGCGCGCTGGCCAGCACAGGGCCACCACCACAGCACCACCAGACTCTGTAACAATTAATTAAAACACCAATAAATGGCCTTTCAATATTCCATATCCTTAACTGATTTGGTTTCCTCTTAGCCATACTGGTTTGCCTTTTTCGAAGTACTGGTTTTCTATCTTAACTTTTAATACACAAATACATTATTTGTCTACAATATTATCCTTAATATAACATAATATATTTTATGTAAAACACCTAACATCGACCTACTCTTGAAAGTCAAAATTCAACTCCAAAAAAAAATAATTGTACCTTTACAATTGAACAACAATTCCATCTTACATTTGCATTTAAAATTTACATTTAATATCTCAATTTCCTCATTACAATGCAGACTATTACTGTTATTTTTATACAATACAAAACATGATTAATATACAATAGAACATTATTCAATACAACAGATACAAAGGTAATTAGAAAAATCTACCCCAATACTTCATTACTATCAGTTTCATAACAATAATCATCAACCTTCTCTTCTTTATTATTTATTCTAACATCCTCCCTCCACATCATTTCTTAATATCCCCCCTTCTAAATCCCTTAACCCCTGAAACCCAGCGTTACAAAAGTGTTAAGTGACCTCAAGGACTTTCACCTCTTTTGGTATTACACAAACTCACATAAATGAAGTTTCTCCCTCGTACCATGTAACGTTGCCACCACCCATCCACTACTCTATTTCCCCCCATGGCTGGACTGTCTCGCCCAGTTGCTTCCACAAGGACTGAAGCGCCTGGCAGTAAACATTTTTTTCTTTTATTTTACCCCGTCCTTGCTTCGGCTTTACATCAAGTTTGGTATTACTGGTATCCAGGATACCAGTAATCCTACTAAAATAATAATTTACAAGCCGTTAAGCGGTTTATCACCTTTCCATAGGTACATAGCCGTAGTTCCAAAGTTATTTTAGATTCCCCTTATTCCTCCCAAATAAATTTCTAGGTTCTCCAATTTAGAAAATAACAAACTATGGTCAGGGTACAATAAGTCTGCCCATAGCTTGTTACAGATAATGTAATGGGACAAAATGGGGTATTTCATTTTATTAAATTCAGTTAATTTTCAAGTGCCGCTCACATGTATGAATACGGTAACCAGTCCACTACATAAAACGGTGTGGTTCAGACAAAGTGCGTTGGAATGCGATGCATGTCGGTCAACGCAACTCAATTCCAAGAAAACGGGTGATGTGTTACACACTAGTGCGCGTAACAACCAACAGGCGCGCGGACGGGACGCCAAGCAGCTTCAACCGACTTTGTGAAAAAATGGCGAAACGATGAAAGTTTTGTGTCATGCGGTCCGATGCTGGCAGAAGTCTGGCTAGGTCACACCCATTTGCGTGACGTAACCAGTGGCAGTGAAATTTCGTCGACATATAACACCTATGAATGACAGCGTACTTTGTGAACAGTGACTAACGATTCAACATCATAAGGCATTGCTTTCCTCTCCAGCAATTCGACTTGGTGGGAGTTGGTAGAGGCTCTCGGTACAGAGTCACGACGAAAAACAGCAAAACTTAATGGACGCGGATACTGGTGCATGTACCCGGTTGGGAAAAAACATTTATAAAAATGTGAATATCCCAGTCGAATAAAACTCTCATCCCGGCCGAGATCTAAGAAAAAACGTGTGCACACTAAATTTTTAAATCTATTATGTAAAAGTATTAGCCAACATATAGAAATGAACCGAATCGGAAGAATAAGTCAGTGACGTAAATGAAAAGTGAAAATGTGAATAAAAACTTCCGGACTTAAAACGCACATGGCCATGAGAGGAGTAACGTCGGTTGGGTAATCCATCAGAAAATTATTTTATTTTTTTTTTTTTGGGTTCTACAATTTAATTAATACAAAAGGGGGTGTTTAAATGGCATGAATGTGAGTGCGAGCAGGCTGGGCTGCTTTCTGTAATATAATATGTGTATTTCAACTCTATTAGTATTAGATGTTTCACTAATATTTAAAGAATTTTTTGTTTGTCTTGATTCTTTGGAAAGAATCTGTCATGATTAGAGAACAATACAAAAATGAAATAATTATATAATAAAAAATTTTTTTGAATTCCATTACATAAATGAGCGTAGCGTACATTTTTCAAATAACCTTACTATCATATCTGCATTTCAACGTTCGTGTGACGTAATCCTGGGCAGAAAGAAGATTTAAAGGTAAGTGGGACAGATTTAAAAACAGGGACAGTTTTTATAAATTGAAATCTATATATATAAAGACCACACCTACAAGTAAAATGCAAGTTTGATGTAAAGGTTAAGTAACTACGTAAAAATTACGTGGCATATATAAAATGGTACATCAATGTTCAAATGTTAAGAGTTAAGTGGTAGATGTTTTATATAAGAAAATTTAAATCAATAAACTTATAAATATGGCAGGAAATGATGAAAGTATTGTAAGTGAAATAATTAATTTTGACGAATCAGCTGTTATAAACAGCCCCGAAGTACATTCAACACCCAATGTAGGTAAAGAAAATAAAATAGAAATAAGTGTTACAGATGAAACAAACATGACAGAGGATTCGGGAGTCCAGTTAACTCCAACCTCAGTAAAATGTAACAAATTAGACAATGACATGATGAGTGTTTTACTAAATCAATTTGATAAAATGAACTGTAAATTTGATGTTATAAATAGTCGTTTTGACGAAATAAATACGCAAAATGCCAAGTTTGAGGTTAATATGAATAAACGTCTAAATGAGATGGATGAATGCTTTAATACAATTACAGAACAAATATTAGAATCAGTAAGTAGCAGTTGCGAGAAAAAGATTGATGAAATGATTAAAAATTTAGAACGTAAATTCAATCTCCATTTACAAATATCTTCTCTGGATAGTTCAAACATAACCCTTATCCATTCCCTTAATTCTGCGTTTTCTGTTTGTATTGGTTTTTCTGGTTGTTTTATTGATTGTCTCCATTGTTTATGCTCGTCCTGTGTATATTCCTCTGTCACCTGTGCGTATACTCCCGTTCTTTCGTTTTTCATTTGTATTTCATTATCGTCCCATCTATCCCAATCTTCTTCAGTCATTCTTTCCACATTGTTATCTCCTTTTTCGTGGGCTGTCCCGATAGTCTCTTCTTTATTATACTTGGTGTCTAACTTCCACATTTCATTATAAATATCTCTCAATGTCATTTTGTCGGTCGGCGTTCCCATTGCATTTGCACGACTCATCTGCGCTCGTTTGTGGTCCGTGGTATTTTTCTTGATGTACTCCATCTCTCTGCTGAATTTTTTAAACAATGTTGTCATCCATTCCGCATAGCTGAATCGTTTTTCTGGTTCTGGAATTTTTGTTTGTTTTTCTTCTATCTCCGTTTCATTATTATTTACTATTTCTTCCTCCATAACTTGCATCCTTTTGCGTCCTGGTTGTTTATTGACTAATTCTGTATTTCGTTTGATCCTTTTCCGCCGTTTTCTTATTTCCTGCGGGGTTTCTCTTGATGTTTCCCTCTTGTGCATCTCGTTATCCTTTTGCAATCGCCGCTAGAATTTCGTATCTCCCTTTCTTCTAGTCCCACCAGTTGGTTGCCAATTTGTAACGTACTGTGCGTGCCGTCGTTCTTAACGGATCCTGTAAAATGTAGAAGTGTCATAGTATAACTTGTGTATTGTCTTACCAATCCATCGTCGCTCGGTAGCGTAACTTCCGCTGCTTGAGTCCGTCGCGAACATACGAATAACCAGGTATCGTATTCCTTACCTGAGGTTCACTAGGAGTGTATAAATCCCGGGTGGCGCCAAATTGTTTAGTTTAAACAATTAAAATAACTTATTATTATCAGCGGTTCCACTCATGCGGTGTTGATAATTCAACTTGTCCCGCCGCTTATCGATTTTTACGATCAAGCCAGCAGTTTGCTGTATTCACTATTAGAGCGCTAGTCTCCAATTCTTAGATGTCCACTAACATGTACAATATTAATAATACACTTTCCTACTGAAAATAAAACACATTTGTTATACACAGTACTGATTTATTAATGAGTTGTTATTACTGTTTTCATTGACACAAGTTATATTTGGTTTATTATATTACTTTGCACCGGTTATTTATCTATGAGACAATCTCTCTTTGGGTTTGACAAATTGATTTTGAACGTAACAAATACCATGTAATGGTGTTCTACCGGAGTAGTAAACAAATATTTTCGTTCAATCGTCTGGATTCTTTTGATCACGATAAAAGGGTTAGATGCAATTACAGTAATAAAAATACACAACCTTACAATGTTTCTACTTAAATATTATGATGTGTAGCTATAATTGGTTTGTTGGAGTGTAGTAAAAGTGTTTTAAAGGTTCGTAAACTAACAATAGGTTATTTTTATGATTTGACAAATTTTCAGTATCTTAGTTTATTATTTAATCTTTGAAAGAGAATAAATTCAGTTTAGTGATATTTAATAGTATAGTGAGAAATATTTAAAGTGCATTATTTCGGAAGTTTGGATAATTTATAGGATACTTAACAACTTCGTAGTCTGGGGTGATTCAGTTGGTCTGGTACAAAGGGCTATAGCTGCAATAGAATTCAATTTTCAATTATTCGGGCTTCTGGCATCTTTTTCAATGTACTTGGATTAATTTATACACTTCGTTTCGAATTAAAAGGTCTTCGTCATCAGTTAATTGGTTTCAGTTGTAGTCTGCCTCCTTCTCATTCAATTTTGGGTAGTTTGGTCAACTTTTATAACATTTTAAATTAAAAATTGGTTGTTCAAAATTTTGGCTTCTGTTTTCCAAGAGCGTCACTGTTCGAGTAAAGATATTCAATGGCGGTCTCTATGGTTACCAATGAATTATGATTGGCTTAGCTTGACATAAATCCATTGTTATCAAAATCTGAATTCTTTTCAAAATCCTCATATATCTTCTGACTGTCTTCCTTCCATTATCTTCCTTCCTAAGTATTAATTATTAGCACTGTTATTTGTATTTTCTTCCAAAGATTATTTTGGTATCCTACAAGATTGGGTTATTTCATGTTTATAAGTTTACCATTATTTTAATATTTCCTAATTACAATTCTCTGTTAATTTAACTCCTTATTCTAATATTTTGCTTTTAATAAGATTTACAATTTATCCTTGGTTAATTTGTCACCTTGGATTTGTTAATTGCTTGGTTATTTTCGTACAATTTGTATTTGTTGGTGTTTGACAGTTAGGCTTTTCTCAAGTCTAAGTAGCCATTACTGATTTGTGATTATTTCATATACATTATATCTCATTTTAGTCTATAGCTTTATTTCGTTCTTATTACTATGTTTATTATCTATTGATGTGTTTTGGTTCTGTTTTTGTGTGATTTGTATGTGTAACTATTTTATACATCATGTATTGCTAACTATTAACTAACTGGTTTTATAAAATAGGTTAATTACCTTCTGTCAACGTTTCTTAAAATCCTTTTAGGATGACTCGAGTTTCGACACCATTTGGTGTCATCATCAGATCGGAATATGAATTAAGTTAAAACATTTTGATGCATATACATCTCGTCAGATGTTAAAAAATTTAAAAAACAACACATAACATTATATAAATAATAAATAAACTATATCATAATAAAATAACAATATAACAATAAAATATAAAACCACGCGGCCGCAAACGAACCTGTACAGGAACGCCCCCACGGTAAGACTAATCAATGCCGGTTTGACCTTGGTTCAATTTATCGATCTGATATAGCCAATTTCTCGTTCTATAAGATCGATTCTATTAAATAAAACATTATTGGTATGTATTGCTTTCTCATTTAGGATACGATTGTGATCCTTCTTTATGGCTTTATATATCTCGAACCTTTCAAGGGTGTCCAGCTTTAGTGACTTTTTACATTTATGTAGGATATCCAAATTATCATTAATACTCTTTATATTATGGTTATATGAGCTCAAATGTTCTGCAAATGTGGATCTTATTACATTTGACTTGGAGCTTGGGATATGTTCTTTATAGCGTAATTTGAAAGAACGGCCTGTTTGTCCTATATAGAACTGTGCGCAATCAGAACAATTAAGTCTATATACACCAGTACCATCAAATACATCGGAGGGTATATTTTTGTTGGTAAATGTAAGTTTTTTCTCAAGTTTATTACTTGCCTTTGAAGCCAAAGTAATATTATGCTTTTTTAATTGGTTTTTTAAAGTATGGTATAGATTTTCACCATATTCTATAGCAATGTATTTGTTTACTTTTTCTTTGGATACATCAATATTTATTGGTTTATTTCGTTTTTTATTAATTATTCTATCTACTATATGACTTTTGTATCCATTGGCTAATGCTATGTGTTTGATAATGTTTAGTTCATTGTTATAATCATCTGTGGATAAGGGTAATGCCAGCAATCTATGAATCATACAGTTGAAAAAAGCCATTTTTTGTGAAATAGGGTGATACGATGAGGCGTGAATAGCATGATCCGTAATTGTTGGTTTTCTGTAAATATTATAGTTAATTTTATTATTTATTTTAGTTAAAGTTAAATCTAAAAAATTAATTTTATTATTCATTTCAGTCTCTAATGTGAATTGTAAATTATTTGTAATTGTATTCATATGTTTTTTAAGCATTTCTAATTGTCTGCAATTGCCATTGTAAATCATTATTGTGTCATCCACATATCGTCGGTAAAATAAAATTTTTGTATAATGTTTGTTTTTAGTCGATAAAATTTCGTTTGTTTCAATATGATTTAGGTAAATTTCAGCCAGGATGCCTGACAATGGGGATCCCATAGCTAAACCATCCCGTTGTAAATAATATTTGTTGTCGAAAGTAAAATAATTTTGTTCTAATATTACTTTTGTCAAATTGATTAACTCATCAACTGTTTCATGATTTAATGTGGATTTAGATAGTAATAAATTTTTAGCTATTTCTAACGTTTCGGTAATAGGTATGTTCGTGTATAGATTTACTATGTCGAATGAGGCGAGAGTGTGTCTCGGCTCGATTGTAATAGTTTTTGTAAGTTCGACCAGTTCTAAACTGTTTTTCAAGCTATAATTTTTATTGAACGTTATGTGTTGTCTAAAAATTTTTTCGAGTTTTTTGGCAATTTTATATGAAGGTGCAGACATAAAATTAACTAAAGGACGGACAGGCATATTATTTTTATGTATTTTAGGAAGGCCCTTAAGTCTAGGGGCCTTGGGATCTATCATTTTTAGGTATTTTTTCTCATCGTTCGTTATGACGTATTTTAAAATAACTGGTTTAAAAATGTTTAAAATAACTGGTTTTCTCGTTTTCTAAATCAAACATTGCTTTCTTTTCTTACTTATTTACTCCGCCAACGTCAACAATATGGCTATTAATTACTATTTTTTCATCATATAAAATACAACATTTAGGTCTATGGTAGGTATAATTATCCCATCCATATCCTATTCACAAGTTTGTTTAAACAACTGTTTAACACTTAATATCTAATATTGGTGTACAATTCATTACCTTTGATTTTATTTTTTGGGTGATAAACAACCTCACCTCTTTCGAACTTGATTCAATAATCATCCCTTCTAACATGGGTGTTTATTGACCGTTTTAAACTTCTTATTTCGTAAAAACTCTTTGCCTTCATTCCATGTTAACACTATCTGATTACATTTTCAAGTGGTTCTCACCTTTAAATTCTACTATATACTTTTAAACTCTATAATAATATTCTTATCTAATCAATACAGTTAATATCACTCTTCAGTGTTCATTACTGCTTAATTACTGGTTTACTTTAAAGACAATTCTTAACAACTTTCTTAAATATTATTGTTCACTATTAAATCTTTAGTGTTTGTTATTTTTACTAAGTGTTTATCTTAGCTTTCACTAATTTTACTATTGCTATCATTGACAATATTTTTATTTACTCTTCACCTGCACTTTTAAATTATCTTGTGTTTATTATAATTTATTTAGTGTTTCTTTTTCTATCATTTCACTTTAGGGTAATTTCACTTTCACTATGTTAAATTCCGTTTACTTCTCACTATTTCAATATCTCTCTCTTTCTCTACACATATTATATATGCCTATTAATATCATGTCTTTCTCTATTACTAACTCATGTAATTCTAATTCTTTGGCTAGTGTATTTTTAGCTATCGTGTTTTATTAATGACTAATTACAATTGTCACTTAATCAATACTAACGTTTATTTTTTATTTTGGTTCTTTACCGGTTTGGTTTCCTTTATTAGATTTTATTATATTATTTCTCCCTTCTCTATTCTCTATTCCTTGTCTGTGTTTTCTCGACTTGTTTCATTTTATTTTCTTCATCGTGGGTTTGTTCCCTCTTGGTTCTCAATTTCCTTCTCCTTCACTTCTCATCTTGTTTACTTTTATTTTGGTTCTTATCTGGCCAATCTCTGGGGTTGGGTCAACGTCTGTCAGTCTAGTCTGTGAGTTTCTTTAATAATCACTTTTAGTTTATAATTCTTCCTCCTTCTTTCTTAATTACATTTTCTAATTTTATTCTCTTCATTATTTATTTATTAAAATATATTATTTTTTAGCATTTCTTACATACTTATAGTCATCAACTATGATCTGAATTTGGCGATGTTATAATATACATAATGTGTTATTGTGGAACAGATATGTAGATGATATATTGGTTATATATAATCCTAGCATAAAAAATTGACATTTAATAATACTAAATAAATTGAATAGATACAATGATAATGTGAAGTTTACATTTGAAGAAGAAGTAAATAGGAAAATCAATTTTTTGGACATTGATATTCAAATTGAAAAAGATAACGAAATAACTACTAATGTATATAGAAAAGAAACAAATAATAATACAACAATACACAAGGATTCATCACATCCTTGGACACACAAGGTTAATACATATAACAATATGATTAATAGACCTTACAAATACATAAATAACGAAGAGAAATTATATCAGGAACTGAACATCATAAAAGAAATAGCAATAGAAAATGGATATGACAGTAAATTTATAAACAAATTAAATAAAAAATATAAAGGAAAAACAATATTAAACAACAGAACAACATTAGGCAGTATAAATACATGCAGAAAAGAGGAAAATGTAACATACCTAACTTACAAATACACATATAGAGATCTCCAAAACATTATAAAAAATACAAACTTGGATAAACATATATATAAATATGCATACAAACCAAATAAAAGTATATACAATATAATAATAAATAAAAAAGAATGTGATATATACAAATTAAGTGGACTATACAGAATAAAGTGTAATGACTGTGACTACAAATACATCGGAAGAACATATAGAAATTTCAAGCAGAGATTTAGGGAACATTTCAAAGCTTTTACTAATAAAAAAACAGGAATCTCCAACATAGCAGATCACCTTATTAATATGAATCATAGCATAACAAATATAACCAACAATATGGAAATAGTGGAAGTAAACAATAAAAAAAACGACATTATACAGTTGGAAAAATTATATATATATATATATATTGTAGCGTGACAGATGTATGCATAATATTGAATGGCAATTGATCATTAGAATAATGAAGTTATAATATTTAAATTTGGAAGAAAGCACTAAGTTGAATATAAAAAGATTAATTCATAGCAACTGTGGAAAGAAATCATTATTATAAAGAAAATACAAGTTAAAATAAAAGGAGTTACTAGTGATGAGTCATCCAAAACCAGTCTCATAACCAAAGGTTTTCAAGGTATAACCCAGGAAGGTAAAATAGTAAATAACAAAGCAGTACACAATATGACCAAACCCACAACGAGGGAGAATAAATAGAATAGAAACCCTAAAATAAGCCAAGATCAACCAATACAGGTTGTGTATTTCTGAATTAAAGAAGAAGATGGAGAAGATCCCAAGAAACCCGATGGCATCAAGAACAGATGGAGAAGATACCAGTCCCAGAAGGCAGGAGAAAAGAAGACTGAAGAAAGAAGAAGAGGGCAGCATCCTGAAGAAGACGTCATGCTCTTATAAAAGACACCCAAATCCCTATATCCCCAAAATATATATCTAAAAACAAAAGTATAACGAAATAAAAACCACATGTATATAAATTTAAGAGAGAGAAGTGAACAAAGTAAAAGTTTCCTGTGAACTAAGATGAAACAATAATATAGTACCCATGGAACAAATCTCCATTGAAAAAACGCTAACCAATTTATTATGTTAATAAGACTATACGACCATTTAGCATTAACATAATATATAAGTGAAAGTGAACCAGTGATAGTTTTGGGTATTATAAAAAATGAACCTTGTGTTGCATTCTTGGCAATCACAAACATTGGATGCAATGAAATATGCATTTTTCAATGACTTAAAATATGTACGGTGACAATATGTTGTTCATAAGACATGAATCTGTTTAAAATAACATTTTTGTTTTACATGAAAAAAGAAAAACAGATTTCATAGTGCTTTGTGAACGGTTCATACTATTTATTTGTTAATGACAGGGTACAATTCCCCAAAGACAAGGTATAAAAGACTGTATAAAAACTGTAGAATCCTACTTATAATAATAGTTAGAAATAAGAATATAAATATAAGGTTTTGATGTATATAGTACAAGAATGTTTAAAAATGTTTTAGATATAAGGCCATTTGTTTGGGTCTGAAACAACTAACATCAGAACTATAAAAATAATTACCACTTGTAAATAGTAGAGAGTAATTAAGATGTTAGTTAGTACAAAACCTTTGTTGTAAACCATATTTCCATGTTGGAAATGGGAATTTTGTTGCAAAATGTCTGATTTGAAGACAACCATTTATTTAAAAAAAATGTTCTTTATTTTGTGTTAACTATTGTTTGTATTGTAACCAATACTAATTGTTTTTGTGTAATTTGAAAACATGTTTAATTTATAATACTATTTGTAAAAAGTCAGAGAGGGTATCACACATCATATATTGTTTGTAAATTATTTTGTAAGAAAAATTGTTAAAAAAAATCATAGCCCAAAAGAATGGAAACCAAACTTCATCAAAACAGAGAAATTACTCATTTAAAAGCAAATAAACAAAAGGGGTTTAGACAAAATAAACTTGAGATCATGCCATATAATTGCACATACCATTTAGAGAGATTTTAATAAATTATATTCAGAATTATAAATAAAAATAAAATGACTAAACTCAGAAATTTAGACATGGGAGTCATATATTTCAGAATAATGTTTCAGAATACAACTAATTCAATTAATTACCAGAAAATAAGGGAATAGGAACCTTTTAATACAATATAGGATTATTAATATTAAATATAACTGATAAAATGGCTGAATTTATATAATGACAGGAAGTAAATTTTGATGTTTTGACTCTTCACAGTATACCAAACTGAAAGTGAAATTACTATTTTTTTGGACAGAAAACACTATAAAATGGCATTATTTAATCTGAAAATAACCAGAATGAACTGAAAGATTAATTTAAATCAAATCTAGTGAATAAAATTGACAAATAACCAAAGTTTAGGCATTCATATAGTGAAAATATAAAGTATTCACAGGATGTGAAAATATTTTTGAACAATGTTAAGGATAATATTATATGGGCTAAGAGTTTAATTGAAACTGAAGGAAACAGTTAGTTAATTATTGGTTTTTGAACGGTTAACATGACATGCGTTTGGTAACGTGCATAACCTAACCTATAATAGACATACTAAGCGAATGTATAGTATGTTATTGTGAAATCGCGAGTGACTTGTGGAATACTTCTAAAAACTATCATATTATAACAGAAACAATCAAGAAACACTCCATAAACACAGAACAATACATATCTACTCTGAAAAACACCACAAAACACTAGAAAACTGTGTAATATATTAACCCAAATTAGTGATGGAATCGGGGAAAGTGTTTGAACTAATAATTATACAGATACACTAAATACAACCCAGAATCACTACACCAGTCACTACACAACATATAACAAGAGATTTGCGGACACGAGAACAGAAATATTGCGTCAAAATACATTATTTGGAATGCAGCAGCAACGAGCAACATTTTCATCGACTTGACGGCGGCCATTTGCTCTGACAATTCCAGTGCCTCTTCTTGGTTCATCACAGCTGTTTGGTGAAAACAATTATTATATTTACAATTTATTATTCAATGTCTGTGTTTATTAATAACTATTAATTTGATTGTAACGTTATACTTTTTAAATATTAGCCCGATTTCTCTGACTTTGGTAATAACTGGGTGTTTAAAGAACCCTATATAATTTTTATAACATATACTTGTAACTTTTTTCGATATCCTGAGAATCGATACTAATCGATAAGAGTCAATATTGCTGTTACTTAATAAAACATTAATACTTTTCAATACTTAATAGTTCTTTATTTCTTCAATAATACTAATTACCAATAATATAATTCTAATTGATAATCTACAAAGACTTTACCACCCGTAAGTGAAGATAACCTAAAAAATAGAAAGGTAAACAAATATCGATTGGTTTACAGACAGTCTTATGAGTGGTGATAGATTATTTAAATTATACTAAAACTTTAATAAAAATTTTCAGAAGAGCATTACACTGTTTAAAACTGCACAGCCCTATATTAATTAATTGATCCTAATTAATTAATTAATAAAATTAAAATTTTTTTTTTATTATTTTTTTTTATAAACATAATTTTTTTTTAATTTTCCTTCAAAACAATATTTTTTGTTTGTTTTGAAACTTTCTGTGAAGCTAAACATATATATAATTCTTCATCAACTTCACGATACTCGACCGGTCTTGCTACAATTGGGACTCAACCAGCTGGGAAACTTAAGGAAGTGTTTCAGGCCAGTAAGACGTCGAGAGCCACACCAATTAAGCATATTACATTGGACTTGATTACATCGGAGTCGCATACTCCACAATATCAATAACACACAACATCATCTTTTTATTTATATTATTACAAATTGGCGCACAACTTTAGGGGCTTTAATTAGCGATTGGAAGGCCAATACATTCTGCACAATCACTAGTTGGAGCTAGGCAACAGCTACAAAGTCAGAGAATTTCGAGGGAAAATGCAACGACGTGCAATATCTAAGAAACGGGCGGCGGAGGCCGAGAAAGAAATAGAAGTTGACATGGACAACAAGGAGGCGACACCAGTAGAGGTGGAAAGTTCATTGCCACCAGTGTTGCCCAAACAACCTGAACAACCAGGGGAACAACCGGAGATACCTACACAAACAGTGGAAACCAATGCGCCGGAGAAGGAAACAGAGGACATGACAACACAACAAATGTTCAGGATGATGATGGAAATGAATAAGAGAATGGAGGAGAGTAACAAGGAAATGAAGGAAGACTTGAGTAAGAAAATGGGGAGTGATAACCAGTCCTTGAAAGAAGATTTAGGAAATAAGATCGAAACAACAAATAAGAAGCTGGAAGAGAAGATGGAAGAAAACAGCAAGAAGATGGAAGAGAAGATGGAAGAATTGAAGAAGGATAATCAATCCACAAAAGAAGAGTTGACTGGGATGAACAAGAACATGGAAGAATTGAAGGAAGACAACCAATTGTTCAAGGAAGAATTCAAAGCGACTAAAGAAGAGTTGATTAATAAAATTGAAAATACCAATCAGAAAATAGATGAAACCAGGAAGAAGATAGAGAAGAACAACCGACAATTGAAGGAAGAGATGAAAGAAGATAACAAGAAGTTGGAAGAAAAGATGGGGGAGAAATTGGAAGAATTGAGAGAGGACAATCAAATTCTGAGAGAAGAATTAAGAGAAGTCAATCAGGAGAATTTGGACAAACTGGACGAAAGGATGGAATTGTTGCGAGAAGAACTGAATAAAGAAATCAACGTTAACAAAAAAGTGATGAATAAGAAGATGGAAGAAGAAAATATAATGGTCAATCGACAGATTCGAGAGATTGATGGAAAGTGCAACCAGACCGAAAAGGAGGTGAATGAGTTTAAAGAAGTGGTGAACATCAAGTTCACAAATATTGAAGAACATAGTCGTAGGAAGGTAGAAGAACAGAGAAAGGAAAATCAAGAAGAATTCGGAAAAGTACGCGACCAAGTCACAGAACGATGTAACGATATACAAGAGACCGTGGCCAGTATCACCGGTCAGGTGCGACAAAGCCGAGAGGAGATGGAAGCGATTAGAAACAGACCGACTCATTTCACCGGATTGCCTGTCAACGAAAGCCGAGAGTGGCTCAACTTCCGGCAATACAAACGCAAGCCGATGGAGTTCCTGGCAAGGGTAGAAGAATATTTGACCAAGCATAAAATTACCCAATGGAGCCATAGCAGGGAGATATTCGACGAGTCCTTCCGAGACATTACAGATAATTGGTGGATGGCCAACCGGAGTGAAATTTCCGACTACCAACAGTTCCGGAAAATGTTTAAGACAAAATACTGGTCTGAGACCACCCAGAACTTGATACGTGACAATATTTGTAACGGAAGATACAGGTCACAATTAGGTAGCAGTATGACGGCATATTTCTTGGGGAAGGTGTGTATGGCAAAGCACCTTGAGCCAGCAATCCCAGAAGAATGTTTAGTGAATAAGATATCTTATCACTATGATGAGGACATTATCAGGGCCCGGAGAGGTAGTCAGATCAAGACGATCCAGGGAATGACTGAGTTATTGGAGGGATACGAGAATGAAGAGTATTATCGGCAGAGCAGGAAGAGAAATGAGAGACCAGAAGCAAGGCCGACTACTTACCCCAATAACGGCAATAACCATACAAATAACCGGAACCAGCCCAGTAATTACGACGGCCCTAACAACCAGCCGCGTAATAACCAGTTTAACGGTAATTTTAACGGCGTGAGGAATAACAACCCCTACCCAAATAATAGAAACCACTTTTATCAACAAAATAATAATGTCCCATACAGTCAGAGAAATCCATATCCCAACAATAATGTTGACAGACCTTACCCACCTAACCGAAATTACTATAATAACAATTTTAATAATAATAATAATAGCAATAGTAATAACCGAGTGTCGCGCCCTAGGGTAAATTTTATAAGAGCAGAAGATCGCGGACCTAGGAGATACTATCAACCGAGGAGGAGCAGCTTCCACGGCGCCGACCGAAGATGGAGGAGTGCGGAACGAGACGGCCCAAGATACGAACAGGAAAGACGAAGTACCAGCCTGGAAGATCTTGGCAGACAACCGAACAGGGCGTTAAACATCAACCAGGGTACAGAACGTCAGGAAACAAACCAGAGTTTCCCGAACGATGCCTCGGTCAACAATAACTTAAACAATGACCAAAATGCTTTAAACGAGAGGAGGCAGTAATCAACAACGATGACCCGTTACTGCTTATACTTCCTGGGTTAGAAAAGGATGATTTGCAACAAGCAAACAATGATAAAAACATCACTATTATCAGTAACCATTATTTGAAAGACATACGAACTGAACTGTTGGAAGAGAACGAGAAGAGTCTCAGCAACAGTAATAATGAGATAATTTATATAACAGCGGAGGTGGAAGGAGTTCCCGCTAAAATAATGATAGACACAGGAGCTAATATTTCAATAATAAACTCCAATGAGTTGGAGAGAATACAATATACATGTGGAAAAACTTTGCCAATGTTACCAGTCAACAACATTGTGTTGGTAGGTGCAACTGGCCGCCAGAATAAAACCATTAGGAAGCAAGTTTCCTTAAGTGTCGTTAGCCGTGATATAGCTTTAGACATGGAATTTTTAATCGCCACCGGATTACCATTTGACATCTTAGTCGGTTGCGATATTCTTCGTAGATATTCGGCAGTAATCGATCTTAATTTAAATAAAGTATCACTTTTCCCAGTCGGAGTAACATGGACCGCAGATCTGGTAGGAGGCACAACTATACTTCCCAGCCCTATACATCAACAACTTCGTAAAATAAATGTTCTTAGAAACAGCCCTCTTTCTAAACCCATAATATACAATAATGGAGGAGAGGATTTATGGTCAGTTAAGATCCAAGAAATACGGAATTTCCAGTGCGGAAGCGATGACGAGAAAATACCAACACATCTGGCTGATCGTCTAATCGCTATATATGAGAAATACAAGGCGGTGTTTTCTGATGAACCAGGGAAGGTAAAAAACTACCAGTGCCAACTTCGTTTTAAAGAAAACGTAGAGTTTAACCGGAGGTCATATCCAATAGCGCAGTCGCTCAAAGAAGCCGTGAGAACAGAGATAAACAAGATGATTGAAAACGACATAATTGAGATTAGTCAATCACCTTACACTAGTCCAATTATTGCTGTTCCGAAGAAAGACGGACAAGTCCGGCTCTGTTTAGATGCGCGTGAGTTGAACAAGACAATTGTGAATGACAGAACCTCTCCCGGTGAAATAGAAGAGATTTTAAAACGTTTTCATGGTACTAGATTTATTAGCACCTGGGATACGGTCTGTGGGTATTGGCAGGTAGAGCTGCATCCACAAAGCCGCCAGTATGTAGCGTTCATTTTCGAAGGGCGCAATTACCAGTTCAAGAGACTGCCCTTCGGACTTGTCAATTCTGTCGCCATATTTGTGGCATGCATGGACCAGATTTTGGGACCAGAAGCACTCCAATTTACCACCGTCTATGTTGACGATTTACTAATTACATCCGGAACCTGGGAAGAGCACTGTTACAGAGTGGAATTTGTACTAAACAAACTAGCGCAGAACAACATAACACTGAAGTTGGAGAAATCCAAGTTCATAGCGCGAGGTACAATTCTTAGGCTTCAACCTAGACGACAGAGGTATTACCCCATCAGCAGAAAAAGTGGAGGCAATTCAGAGGTTCCCGCAACCAAGAAACAGGAAACAATTGCAATCTTTCCTCGGACTCTGTAACTATTACAGGAAGTTTCAGAGCCGATATTCCGAGTTGACCGCCAAGTTTCAACCACAGTTATCTGCCAAAAACAAATGGACTTGGGGTGAAGATCAAGATATTACTTTCCGATTAATAAAAGAGAAGTTTCTGGAGAGTGTGATACTTCGTCACCCAGATTTTAAGAAACCGTTCTTTCTAAACTGTGACGCTAGCGATCTAAGCTTAGGAACGACATTATACCAGGAAGATGAGGAGGGACAACATCTGGTAATAAGCTTCGCTAGTCGCACACTGAACCAGTGCGAAAAGAACTACAGTGTGACAGAAAAGGAATTGTTGAGCGTGGTGTTCGCATGCAGCAAGTTCCGGACGTACATTCTCGGATATCAAGTCACGGTACGAACTGATCATAAATCCATCTCGTTCCTTCGTAGGTGCAAATTGAGTCACGGCCGATTGGCTAGGTGGGTACTCGCCCTACAAGAATATGACCTGAAATGGGAATACATTCCAGGAAAGAAGAACGTGGTAGCGGATGTGTTGTCACGTATAAATCTGGAAGATCAGACTTTCGAGGGAGAGAAGGAGAGCTTAGTAAAAATTTATAACATATTCACGACCAGAGCCGATTTACAAGCTTTGTTAATAAATATCCGAATCCATCAGCAGTCTGATCCTAAGCTGAAAAACATTGTGAGTCGTTTAGAAGCCAATGATGAAACCATTTCTAAATATTACCACCTTAACAAGGGAATTTTATTCATAAAAACCGCATTGGACGATGAGACATGGAAGGTGATAATCCCGCACCAAATAGAAAAGGAGGTCATCATCGATTACCATGTCAGGTATGGTCACATGGGAGCGTTAAAAGTGATACAAGCTCTAGAGGAAAATTGTAAGATCAAGAATATCAACCGCAAGGTGAGAACATACATCAAATCCTGTAAGATCTGCCAATGTGCCAAAATAAACAATGAAAGGACAGAGGGTATCATGATACCGATAACTTCCAACGCAAAACTGGAAAAAGTGTTTTTGGATATATGCGGGCCATTTCCCCGTAGCGGTGGTCGGCACAGATATAAATACTTGGTAATCATAATGGATCACTACACCAAGTATATAAAGCTATATCCGGTTAATTGGGCAACGACAGCAAAGGTTTTGGCGGTGATTATTGATTTGTATATCCCAGAGATCGGTAGACCATTTTCTATTATTACCGACCATGGTACACAGTTTAAGGGGAGGAGATGGCGAGACACTTTATTAGCACTTGGGGTCAAAACATATAAGACATCAGTCTACCACCCAAGTAGCAATCCGGCTGAGAGAGTACTAAGAGAAGTGGGTAGGATATTGCGCACGTACTGTCACAACCAACAGAAAAAGTGGCAAGAGTACCTAGCAGCGACAGAAACATTCCTAAATTACGCCCACCATCCAGCTATAGGAATTCCACCGTACTCAGCCATGTATGAGAAGCCGACTCCCCGGGACATTGAACAAATCATTGAATTTCCAACGAACAACAATAGGAAATTCAACCAGTTGAAGTTTTACAATAAGGTAGCAGAAGATCAGGAAAAACGGCAAGCCAAATACCAGAAGGCAATAGGGCGAATTGTAACATATAAAGAGGGTGAAAAAGTCCTCCTAAAAAATAGAGAGCTGCCTAGCACCTTAGAAGGCATAACCAAAAAACTACTATTACTATATACTGGCCCATATGTTGTGGTAAATGATAAGCATAACAATACATATGAGTTGAGGGAAATCATTTCAGGAAAAATCAAAGGAGTGTACAATCAAGCTTCTATGAAGAAATATTATGAAGAATGAGTTGTGAGTTTTAGAATTTTGAATTTAATAATTTTTTAAAAATCCTAAAATAATGTAAGTACATCTTACAACCTAATATTTTGAAAAGAACATTCTGGAGAATTAAAAGAAAAAGAATTTTTAATAATTTGTAAAAAATTTTAAAATAATGTAAGTACATCTTACAACCTAATAATTTTGGAACAAACTTTATGAAAGAAAAAGAAAGACTTTTGAATTGAAATATAATTATAAAAATTTAAAATTGAGTAAGTACATCTTACTACAACCTGATAATTTAGAACAAAACTTTATGGAAGAAAGAGAAAGAGAGAGAATTTTGAATTTAAAAAACAAAAAATTTAAAAATGAAGTAAGACCAACTTACTATAACTAAGTTTATGAGAAAACTTTATGGTAAATAATTAAGAAGAATTTGAATTTGGAGAAATACCAAAACATTCAGAAATAATAGTAAAATCACAATACTATAAACAATTCTGAATGAAACAATTCTGGGAATAAATGAATTAAACAGAATTTGAATGTTGATAGAACGTCAGTACTTTGAAACAAGATAAGATCAACATATTACAAGGATTTATGAGAAATATTTTTCAATTAAATAAAAAGAATAGTTTGAATTTTACATTAAAACTAACGAAGTTCCAAAAAATAATTATGTGTCAATTTTGATTGAATTGAGAAGAAAATAAAGTGATTAATTCAGAAAAGAGAATTACTTTTAATCCAGAATAAATGCTAGACATTCACAATAGCATTTGAAGGTGTAGAGAAGAATAACAAAGAAGAATGTAATATGCAAGAGAAGAAAAAATTTGGATGCAAAGAGACTAATTACCTATGAAACGATAATGAAAACAGTTAATTAAGAGCAAAGAAGAACAACTCATACCAAACATATGGAGAAGATGATTTTGAACCAATGATAATAATAAGACCTATATGAAATGCAAAGAGAAGAAATACCACATGAAATATGATATAAATGAATTAATGTTAATGAATGCGAAGGCGGATTAATAACTTTCTAAGAGAAAGGAAAGAACCAAAATGTTTAAATAAAATGATCAATATAACAACCTGTATATCTAATGTAAAGATACAATGTCAAAAAATTAAATATAATATATTAAGACCATTCAAATAATGAATACGAAAGACTATTTATAAAGACCATGCTAATACTATGAATAACCAGAAGAAAATATAAAGAGAATTCAGATGGAGAAGAAAGAGAGTTACACTGTAAACAGTAACCAGAATTATTAAAAGAAAGGTTTTCAACCATAATTAAATTAAATATATCAGACAAGTTAAGAGTTTTGAAAAAATATATATGTAATGAGTATAATAATGATTATGAAGATTTATTAAGATAGAAAATGTGAGATAATCTGAGAGACTACGAAGTGGAGAATCCAAAGATATTTTTATTAGTCGAAAATGAGACTACTTTTTATTTATTTATTCGATGACTGACTGAAGATAATTCCAGCAGCATTATGTTTTTGAGCAGGGATGGATATGCCCCTGTACTCAATTTATAGAGGTGGTGTATGGCCAGCAGAGAAGTAGCGTACAGTGCCCCTCTGATCTGCCCCAGCCCACGTGATAGGGAATGTTAGGGAATTAATATCCCAAGGATACAACACGAAGTTGATATAGAAAGAAAATGTATTACAATTATAATATATCTCAGAAGACACTAACTATCCAAAAAGGATCAGTAGTAAGACAAGTAACCATATATATAAAATTAATAAAACTCTAATATAAAAAAGTCGATATAAAAATGGAGAAGAAAATGAATTATAAGAAATGATGAAATTATAATAAGAAATTATTTCATCCATAAACATGTCTGAAATAATTACTTCTGGAGGAGAGCAATCTGTAGCGTGACAGATGTATGCATAATATTGAATGGCAATTGATCATTAGAATAATGAAGTTATAATATTTAAATTTGGAAGAAAGCACTAAGTTGAATATAAAAAGATTAATTCATAGCAACTGTGGAAAGAAATCATTATTATAAAGAAAATACAAGTTAAAATAAAAGGAGTTACTAGTGATGAGTCATCCAAAACCAGTCTCATAACCAAAGGTTTTCAAGGTATAACCCAGGAAGGTAAAATAGTAAATAACAAAGCAGTACACAATATGACCAAACCCACAACGAGGGAGAATAAATAGAATAGAAACCCTAAAATAAGCCAAGATCAACCAATACAGGTTGTGTATTTCTGAATTAAAGAAGAAGATGGAGAAGATCCCAAGAAACCCGATGGCATCAAGAACAGATGGAGAAGATACCAGTCCCAGAAGGCAGGAGAAAAGAAGACTGAAGAAAGAAGAAGAGGGCAGCATCCTGAAGAAGACGTCATGCTCTTATAAAAGACACCCAAATCCCTATATCCCCAAAATATATATCTAAAAACAAAAGTATAACGAAATAAAAACCACATGTATATAAATTTAAGAGAGAGAAGTGAACAAAGTAAAAGTTTCCTGTGAACTAAGATGAAACAATAATATAGTACCCATGGAACAAATCTCCATTGAAAAAACGCTAACCAATTTATTATGTTAATAAGACTATACGACCATTTAGCATTAACATAATATATAAGTGAAAGTGAACCAGTGATAGTTTTGGGTATTATAAAAAATGAACCTTGTGTTTCATTCTTGGCAATCACAAACATTGGATGCAATGAAATATGCATTTTTCAATGACTTAAAATATGTACGGTGACAATATGTTGTTCATAAGACATGAATCTGTTTAAAATAACATTTTTGTTTTACATGAAAAAAGAAAAACAGATTTCATAGTGCTTTGTGAACGGTTCATACTATTTATTTGTTAATGACAGGGTACAATTCCCCAAAGACAAGGTATAAAAGACTGTATAAAAACTGTAGAATCCTACTTATAATAATAGTTAGAAATAAGAATATAAATATAAGGTTTTAATGTATATAGTACAAGAATGTTTAAAAATGTTTTAGATATAAGGCCATTTGTTTGGGTCTGAAACAACTAACATCAGAACTATAAAAATAATTACCACTTGTAAATAGTAGAGAGTAATTAAGATGTTAGTTAGTACAAAACCTTTGTTGTAAACCATATTTCCATGTTGGAAATGGGAATTTTGTTGCAAAATGTCTGATTTGAAGACAACCATTTATTTAAAAAAAATGTTCTTTATTTTGTGTTAACTATTGTTTGTATTGTAACCAATACTAATTGTTTTTGTGTAATTTGAAAACATGTTTAATTTATAATACTATTTGTAAAAAGTCAGAGAGGGTATCACACATCATATATTGTTTGTAAATTATTTTGTAAGAAAAATTGTTAAAAAAAATCATAGCCCAAAAGAATGGAAACCAAACTTCATCAAAACAGAGAAATTACTCATTTAAAAGCAAATAAACAAAAGGGGTTTAGACAAAATAAACTTGAGATCATGCCATATAATTGCACATACCATTTAGAGAGATTTTAATAAATTATATTCAGAATTATAAATAAAAATAAAATGACTAAACTCAGAAATTTAGACATGGGAGTCATATATTTCAGAATAATGTTTCAGAATACAACTAATTCAATTAATTACCAGAAAATAAGGGAATAGGAACCTTTTAATACAATATAGGATTATTAATATTAAATATAACTGATAAAATGGCTGAATTTATATAATGACAGGAAGTAAATTTTGATGTTTTGACTCTTCACAGTATACCAAACTGAAAGTGAAATTACTATTTTTTTGGACAGAAAACACTATAAAATGGCATTATTTAATCTGAAAATAACCAGAATGAACTGAAAGATTAATTTAAATCAAATCTAGTGAATAAAATTGACAAATAACCAAAGTTTAGGCATTCATATAGTGAAAATATAAAGTATTCACAGGATGTGAAAATATTTTTGAACAATGTTAAGGATAATATTATATGGGCTAAGAGTTTAATTGAAACTGAAGGAAACAGTTAGTTAATTATTGGTTTTTGAACGGTTAACATGACATGCGTTTGGTAACGTGCATAACCTAACCTATAATAGACATACTAAGCGAATGTATAGTACGTTATTGTGAAATCGCGAGTGACTTGTGGAATACTTCTAAAAACTATCATATTATAACAGAAACAATCAAGAAACACTCCATAAACACAGAACAATACATATCTACTCTGAAAAACACCACAAAACACTAGAAAACTGTGTAATATATTAACCCAAATTAGTGATGGAATCGGGGAAAGTGTTTGAACTAATAATTATACAGATACACTAAATACAACCCAGAATCACTACACCAGTCACTACACAACATATAACAAGAGATTTGCGGACACGAGAACAGAAATATTGCGTCAAAATACATTATTTGGAATGCAGCAGCAACGAGCAACATTTTCATCGACTTGACGGCGGCCATTTGCTCTGACAATTCCAGTGCCTCTTCTTGGTTCATCACAGCTGTTTGGTGAAAACAATTATTATATTTACAATTTATTATTCAATGTCTGTGTTTATTAATAACTATTAATTTGATTGTAACGTTATACTTTTTAAATATTAGCCCGATTTCTCTGACTTTGGTAATAACTGGGTGTTTAAAGAACCCTATATAATTTTTATAACATATACTTGTAACTTTTTTCGATATCCTGAGAATCGATACTAATCGATAAGAGTCAATATTGCTGTTACTTAATAAAACATTAATACTTTTCAATACTTAATAGTTCTTTATTTCTTCAATAATACTAATTACCAATAATATAATTCTAATTGATAATCTACAAAGACTTTACCACCCGTAAGTGAAGATAACCTAAAAAATAGAAAGGTAAACAAATATCGATTGGTTTACAGACAGTCTTATGAGTGGTGATAGATTATTTAAATTATACTAAAACTTTAATAAAAATTTTCAGAAGAGCATTACACTGTTTAAAACTGCACAGCCCTATATTAATTAATTGATCCTAATTAATTAATTAATAAAATTAAAATTTTTTTTTTTATTATTTTTTTTTATAAACATAATTTTTTTTTAATTTTCCTTCAAAACAATATTTTTTGTTTGTTTTGAAACTTTCTGTGAAGCTAAACATATATATAATTCTTCATCAACTTCACGATACTCGACCGGTCTTGCTACAATTGGGACTCAACCAGCTGGGAAACTTAAGGAAGTGTTTCAGGCCAGTAAGACGTCGAGAGCCACACCAATTAAGCATATTACATTGGACTTGATTACATCGGAGTCGCATACTCCACAATATCAATAACACACAACATCATCTTTTTATTTATATTATTACAATATATATATATATATATATATATATATATATATATATATATACACCTTCATATAAAAATGACAAATTGATGAATCAACAAACAATATTTGAGAATGATCAATTATTTCAATACATGACTAGCTTAGTTTCACCCAATAATGATGGCAGTGGAAAATTCAATATGGATCATAGAAAGATGTAATGGAGGACACAAATAACAACAACAGATACATACATATAAAGGATGACATTACAGCAAGAACGTTAACACAGAAGAGGAAAGTGTAGTAATAGTGTGTGAACTGATGATGAAATTTAAATAATTTCGAAAAGGCCTTCTTCATTACCTTAACAAGGTGAAATTTTACCGATTTTGGTGGTTATGTATAAAATAATATTATAACAAGTCAGTGGCATAATGTATAGCAAAATAACCATTTTTTTATTTTCTCAGTTGTGTGACCATGAAAAGCATTAAGAATGAACATGACTCTCTGACCTAGTAAAACACCTGGTCAACACCCCCAATTAACTTTCAGCCAATCTGCCACAAATTCTTCCATTTTAGAGTCATCCGCCCCTTTTCCTGTGCTCTAAACATAATCCCAACTGGTAACTATTGATTTGGCAGCATTTTCTCTCCAAAATAACATATGGTGGAAGTTTTCTACCATCAGCAGTTACTCCTAGTATCACAGTAGTAATTTTTTTATTGCCTGTAGGTCTAACTATAACCAATTTTGCACCCTTCTTGTCCTAAGTAACACTTGATGGTATACTGGGGGGTCGTAGTGTGCCGTGGAAAATGTATTGCCCTGGCGAGTTTAAAATATCGCACCGTGACGTCGTAGCAGAAGACAGCCAAGGTCATCATTATCTAAATGCCGCTCCGGCAAACGGTAACGAGATTCAGTGCGCCGCGACCGTTTCGCAACGATGTAATTGCGTGGGCGGCTAATCAGCTGATTGACAGATTGCAACTGGATATTTTTCTGTGGCCTCTCGTGCTTTAAAGAAACCATGCCTCCTCTCATTTTCTTCTCCATCCTTCGACGGAACACTTCGAGGTCTGGCGGCGTGGCGAGCAAGGGGTTCACCTACTATGAACTCATAATTTATAAAGTGTCTTAGGTGAGGATAATTCTTTATTCAATGTTATGTACGCATAAGGGGTTATGTATTTAATTTGGTTTAATTAAGGGGAGAATGCATGGCAATTTTGTATGTGTGTGACTCATATTTAACTTACGGTAGATGGGCGAGCACGTGGTAATTGTACTTAACTGTTAGAGAGATTACAGGTAAATCTAAAAGGTAAAAGAAGTAATCTAAAAGTAAAAAGTAAAAGTAAGTAAATGTAAAGGCTTTGAATTGTGCAAATGTTAATTTAAACGTAAATGTGAATTTCAAACTTCGTGATTACACTGAGCAATATAGCTAATAACAGAGTGGTAGTGTGGATAAAAATTCCCACAGGGTGTGTGTGTGTTTTCTTTGTGCTGAGGCGAGTGAGATTGGGGGTAGTTATATTTCCCGATGGGATTCTACAAGTGAAAATTGTTCTAGGGTTCTCACACAGGCCAAGAGAGGGGCGAATGACCTGATGACGACAACTACAATCGTCACATCGTCAGAACTGTACACTGGAACACTCCCCATCACTGTCAGGCTTAGAGATGCTCAACATCAAAAGACAGCTGCATAGAAGGAAATGAGCAGGACTCCGGAACTAACCATCAACCTCACCCCACCTTTCTTCACAGTATCTAACGGGTATTGCCGAGTCTCCAAATGTGCAGGTGGGCCGTGTAACGGTACATAAAGGCCCGTTATCTTAATTATGGGGTTTGAGGATGTTTCATAATGTTTTATTGTATCAAAGTTAAATAAAGTATGGTTAGGTCCATTTTCCCCTATGTGTGCACAAACAACGCATATTCAGTAAGAGGAGAATAATTCCAAGGTCACCGGTGGACGGGCGAAGTCGAGCAGATATAATGGTGGTGTAAGCGGAAAAGGACTTTAATAACAATTCTTATTGGTTCACAAGGCTGTGTCGTCATTAATAAACGACAATGACGCAGAAACAACAGCGTATGAAACAAGGTGTTGGCCGAGAGAACAAAAGACGGTGACGTCAGATGCACTAATACGTACGCAAATCTTACATATAACCGTTCTCAGTCCATTACAACACATCAAAGTGTCTACACGCTAAAATGGTGGCTGGCACAGTTTTGCCAGTAGAAGTGCTTATTAATTAATCTAAAACGTGATTAACAATAACTACTATGTAGCATTGCTAGCTGCTACTTAACATGTTAAAGTAAATTCAGTGTAACAAAAGAACAGACTAGATTATTAAAGGCGCCGAACATCTGGCTCTAACTGGAGGACACCTGAAGGGAGACCGCAATCACTAATCAGGAAAGTTCAATTTAATTAACTATTATTCTTTTGGCGAAAACGAGCTCTAAATTCTAAATTATAATTTACAAAAGGTACCAAGAAATAACATGGGGGTAAAGAGTGTGTGTGTGTGTGCGTAAGAATATGTCTGTACTTATAAATTATAAATAAGTAAATCGAGGCATTGGTTTCTGTCTTTTATAAATGGATAAATCATAGAGAGAGAACTGCAGTCTCTTTGAAATGTTGTAACGGGTCAAATAAAAGGAAATTGTATTTTATTAATTTTTGGGGATTTATTAAAAAATATTTTAAATTCATTGTCCATCTGTGTGGCCAGTCCACGTGTTTGAATAAAAGCATTGCGGACAAAGAAACGCTACGCAATAACTGTTGTGTAACCTTTACAAAAGAATGTGCGAGGCGGCAATTCTAAGAACTTTACATTTGTGTGACGTCCATGCCCAAATGCCCCACCCCAGCAAGTGCGCAGACGACGCCACGGTAGTAAAACGCAAAATGGCTTAGAGACGAAAGTTAGGACGCACATGGTCTCAAAACGACGGATGTAAGTCTAAGCCCAACCTCTTTTGTGACGTCAACCAGTGCTGACCAAATGTCATCCACGTCAAACACACAAGAAACCACGTGTGTTGAATGGGACACAACAGTGGCGATGAAATAGAAGGCATTGCTTTCCACCTTGTGAGACCGCAATCTAGTGGATAGTAAGCGTAGAGACGCTCTGCCCAGTTCGCCTACAAACAGTGCCTGACCAGGTACTTGCCCCAAGGGGCCCTTTCAAAATTTATAGGTTTCAAGTAAAAAAAATGAGTTTCAGTTAACAGTATGACGTATAACGAGTTAATTAATAATTGGAATATTTAAATTTGGTATTACTTACCTTTAAAGATTGGTTCACATTACCAAGGTTTCGTCTGATGTACTTTGGCAGAGAATAATAGGTGAACGCAAATGACCAACGCACATTGATGTGGTTAATTAACACTTTTTATTAACTTTTAAATTTTAATATTAATTATTAAATTTTAATTCCCTCTTCATCAATTTCTTTTATACTACATCGATAATAATTATTGGAATATCAATTCAATTTTGATTTACTAGTTACTCATTCGAAAAACTTGGCTTCTCAGTTATTTAACCTTTCTCTTGGAAAACATTGATACTTTTTATACATGAAATAAAAATGGTTGTAATACTTATAACTAAACAATTACATTCTAACCATGGTATTAAAATTAATAAAGCGACCCAGATTGCTCTCTCTCTCCCTCTCATACTGTAAAATTCCCCATAATTTAGTTATAACCCCTTTTTTATAAGTTTGAAAATTAATTAATGAATTTAAATTTGAGTCGGCTACTTAACCCGCGTCCTTCTGATGACCACGTGCTGCATCTCGTATGTGTATGAATGTTTCGTTTATTTGTCACATTTCTCCCTTTTGCTGTCCACTCCGCTAACTTCGTCTAAACTGTCGGATTTAACTGTTTCTCTTCAAACTTTCTGTTACACTTCGGAATATGTTAAAATACAAAATTTAAAGTTCGCGAACTGCGTAACTTGTCCCGGCCGGGAACGGGTGATTTCGTCGACTAGTGACGCTACAGGTGCGTTGGTCAAAAAACATTTCCGTCAGCTCGCACTGTGATTGGCTGCGGCTCTTATATGGCCGGTTCCGGTGATCGACTTTGGTGTCGAGAGTACAGATAGCGGCACACTCACCACCACATTCCATTGTAGTTGGGCGTTATTTACGAAGTTTTGTTACTTCTCCCCAACGGAGGATACACGCATGTGCGCATAGGCTGATATTCCAACGGTGTTATCGTTGTGCGCTATGCACAGACTGATACGGAATCGTATACAGGGTGTCCAAACAAGTGTTAGTGGTCTCGGTGGCCGTAAAGGGTGTCCAAACAGATCATTCTCAATATTGTTATTAAATGAAATAAAAACATACATCCCTCAAAATTTCCCATTACAATACCCCCCCCCCCAATGAGAGATCTTCTGCCGAAACAGAAGAAATCTCATTGCTAGAAAACCCCTAAGAGGATCGGAGAGGATATGGTGCCAACAACCCCCCCATTTGCTCTTATACATCATGGGTAAACTACCCCCCTGGCTCGGCGACCATGGCCGCATCTGAACGAGATCACTGGACTTCTCTATACGAGATCCCAACACCATAAAATCGAACAGACACGCACCACAGCGCACCTCATCTTTTAACATGCCACCCCAAACTCCAAATCCCTGGCTTATATCATACCAGATCCTCAACCGATATGTTCCCCCTTACCATGCACACTGGGTCACCTTCAGCAATACTGGGCGCATACGTATACTTGTTAATACCTATCAACAAAATTTATTTTCATTCAAATTAAAATCAACTTTTCACATTACCATTAATTTCAAAATCAAAATACAAACCTTCTATCTGAATCTATTAGTTTTCTTCATTACCCTTAATAAGCCGAAAAACAAATAAATTGAACATTGCTTAAAAACATGAACCTCCTTGTTCTAACATGTGATTATACATATACCCTAAACAATACAATCCAATAAAAAACACGATTAATACACACAACAATAACATAATCAAGATTCAAAAACATCCATTAGATGCCAGACACAAAATCAAAAATTTTTTTTCTTTTTTTTTCCAAAAAAAATTTAAATTTATTAAAATTGTATTCATTATTTATTTCGAAAAAAGTAAAAATATTTAAATCCATTAAGCATCAAAAGTGACCTTACTTTATTGCCAAAACGGGTCTAGTATGGAACATCACCCATCAGCTGATCAAACTGGGTCAAGTCAAGAACCTTGACCTACATAAGTTACATCAGAAAATACATTGAACATCTTTAAAATTCCATCTTTAAACACAAAAACATAATAAAATAGGACATTTAAAAATAACAAAATATTATTATGATTACCATAACATTGATATTTTAATTACTCAAAATAAACACTTTTACAGCTTTACATTTTCAAACTCTATTAAAATTGTCACTTGTTTCAATCAAAATCTTACCTTTTTACTATAACTCTCTTTATTCAATAATCCCATTCTCCATTAAATTGGGTGATTTAGTTATTTATATTAACTTGAAAAAATTGCAAATCATTCATAAGTGATATTCTACAGCTGATCAGCTGATTTTCTCAGCAAGGTAGATGACCTTACTACTAACACATTTCAAATCCCTACAAATTATATGAAATACATATTCTTTATCAATCCTTATATCGAACACAATAAAATAATACATTTATAAAACAGAGTAAACACAGTATAATAAACATATGAACCTCTAATTATCAAATCATAATACGAGCGTTTAGTTAGTGCACAAATGAGTTATCATCTTTAAGTTATAAAATTTAAATTCGTTGCTCATCTGAGCAACCTCCAAATCCACACACACTATTGTATTTTATGTTGGACTGTAGCGCCCATTTGCGTTCACGAAGACTGCATAGTTGGAGGAACTGAACATCTCCGTGTCCTTGTTTCGGCTTTACATTTTAAAGATTTTAGGTATCGACATACCTTCGTTCTATATTTATAAGCCCTTAAAACGGGTCTACCACCTGTCTATGCTGTCCCTCCTCGGACAGAGTGGCAGCCGCTGTTCCATAGTTCCGGGGATTTCCCCTAGTTTCACCCCCCTATTAATTTCTAATATCAACTAATTTCAAGTCAGCTATGGTCAAGGGACTTGATATGGCCATAGCTGACCACTAGCCAAAACCACGATTAGTGCTGGTAAGGCAGTAATCGCCCGAAGAGTCGGGGAAATCAAACTTTACTTTAATGCCTGTTCTACTCATCACTATTCTGCACGGCACGGAAGTCTATCATGGTACAATTAAGTGATTGTACAAAAAGGTGTGCCGTACATTTTCGCCATTTCGGCCTCCGATGGAGGTAACACTCACTGTTACCCCCAACCCATTCCACTATCTACTGGGGCACAGGCCACCCCAGCAATAGCACCTTAATAGCTCAATAATAAAATTATGTAACACATTATACATGAAATTTTCATTAACCATTTTATCCATCATCATTTAAATCATTCATAACTTTCTACAATTATATTCATTAAAATTTTCAAATTTATTATTAACACTTATTTTTCATCATAAATTATTATCTCAAGTTACTTTTATTATTGAAGTTAAAATTCTTTCATTTGAATTAAACATCTGTAAACATTTTATTATAGCTGACTGGTATTATAAATTTTTATACTTGCAGTCCATTATTCACATACTGACATACACAAAATATATACACCCTACACACCAATATCTCCAAGTAACCTCTGAAACATTTAATCACAGTGTTATTTCATATAAAACAATTTATCATTTATTTATTAATGAATTCTCAAAGTCAACTCTCATAAAATAATTTAAATCCATTAGAAAAATTCAATTATATAACCTTTGAACCAATCAAAATATTTAAAACATCTCAAATTATTTTAATTAAATTAATTATTGAAAATACAAGTTCAATTGCTATCAAAACGATTACAATTCGCTAATTACTGTCTTCAAAATTAATTTTATTATTTATTTAGATTGCAAAATATTAATATGGTTTACCTACATACACATTGTTTACCTGACCTTTTACAATACACACAATTAAATTCACTAAACATTTTTATTTACAAGTTATTCGTCATTATTATTCAATTTATCACACTTCATTTGGTAAAGCAGTCCATTCCAAAACCATTAAATACATGATTAAACGTTCATAAACATTCATTGTCTTTACCCCCAATCATCGTACAAAAATCTGGTTTTACGTTTACACAGATCATTTTTTTCTAAACACATTATATTATTTTTATTCATATAAAGATTATTCAAATTTTTATATTCTTCCATAACATCAATAGGATTATTCCCTGTTATTAAATTATGTAATTTATTATCATCGAGTATAGTCCAGTCGCCTTTAGTACGATCTGTCATAGTTATGTCAATTACAGTTTCATTATCATCATCTGCTGCTGTATTCGCTTTGTCATAAAGTAAGTAGTCTATTACCTCAATTGCTGTACTAACTATTTCACAAGGTAAGTACTTATTATTAATAACTCTTTCAATGTTTAATCTCTGCAATAATTCGTCACAATCTCTACGAACCTTAAATAACATTACCTTCTTGTCAACATATTTTTCATCATAACACCAATTCACACTTTTTCTATCATTCCGTACAGAGGGTATTAAATCATAAAAATGCCTACTACAAATTAAAAAATTATTTAGATATACATCGCTTTCTGGTAGGGGACTCTTGCCCTTCAAAAACATTCGTAACCAGCTTGGTTTACCATAAAACTGGGGAAAATTTACCCTCTGCCCTATATTCACAAACTCATTCTCTTCAAACTCTCTCTGTAACTTACAAACACTCTCTCCTCTCTCTCTCACTGTTTCTATATTATTATGATCGCTAATTATTTTCACTGTATTATTTTTATATATCTCGTTTTCAACTATCTTACTACTATCGGTTGTTAATTCATTTTCGTAATTATTTGTTATTTTATTATTACTCTGGTCGTCTGTTATTTCGTCATAATCACTCGTAACTGTGTCATTTTCTACCTTCTCCTTCCGCGTTCTACTTTCGTTTATTTTGTCTTGAATATTATTTATATTTATAATTATCTCACCTCTCATGCCCGCAATAGTCTCACTCATACTTTCCAACTTATTCGTATTTACATCACTCATTTTGAGTTCGCTTCTTATTTTCGCAAACTCGTTATTCATTTCTACCTTTACTACATTTATTTCTGATTTGATTTCAGATTTTAAGTTATTATTTTCTGACTTCATTTCATTTAAGCTCATATTTACGACATTTATTTCGGATTTGATCTCAGTTTTCATTCCTGACATCATCTCCATCATCAATGCTAATTGGTTAATTATATTTACCCCACTGTCTTTACTACCCCCGATACTACAGTTTCGTTTACATCTTTTTCAACACTTTCATCAACAATATCATTGGTTGTCACCATATGATCTTGCGTAATATTTAAAATAGATTCTTCTACGCTTTCACCTAAATCTGCATTCTTATTTTTCTCTGCCATTTTCGATCAGTTTGTAAATTAATTTAATTTAATTTAATTCACAAAGTCGCTGTTGACGGGCGCCATTTGAAGTATAACGAGTTAATTAATAATTGGAATATTTAAATTTGGTATTACTTACCTTTAAAGATTCATTCACATTACCAAGGTTTCGTCTGATGTACTTTGGCAGAGAATAATAGGTGAACGCAAATAACCAACGCACATTGATGTGGTTAATTAACACTTTTTATTAACTTTTAAATTTTAATATTAATTATTAAATTTTAATTCTCTCTTCATCAATTTCTTTTATACTATATCGATAATAATTATTGGAATATCAATTCAATTTTGATTTACTAGTTACTCGTTCGAAAAACTTGGCTTCTCAGTTATTTAACCTTTCTCTTGGAAAACATTGATACTTTTTATACATGAAATAAAAATGGTTGTAATACTTATAACTAAACAATTACATTCTAACCATGGTATTAAAATTAATAAAGCGACCCAGATTGCTCTCTCTCTCTCCCTCATACTGTAAAATTCCCCATAATTTAGTTATAACCCCTTTTTTATAAGTTTAAAAATTAATTAATGAATTTAAATTTGAGTCAGCTACTTAACCCGCGTCCTTCTGATGACCACGTGCTGCATCTCGTATGTGTATGAATGTTTCGTTTATTTGTCACATTTCTCGCTTTTGCTGTCCACTCCGCTAACTTCGTCTAAGCTGTCGGATTTAACTGTTTCTCTTCAAACTTTCTGTTACACTTCGGAATATGTTAAAATACAAAATTTAAAGTTTGCGAACTGCGTAACTTGTCCCGGCCGGGAACGGGTGATTTCGTCGACTAGTGACGCTACAGGTGCGTTGGTCAAAAAACATTTCCGTCAGCTCGCACTGTGATTGGCTGCGGCTCTTATATGGCCGGTTCCGGTGATCGACTTTGGTGTCGAGAGTACAGATAGCGGCACACGAGCGCAAACTCACCACCACATTCCATTGTAGTTGGGCGTTATTTACGAAGTTTTGTTACTTCTCCCCAACGGAGGATACACGCATGTGCGCATAGGCTGAAATTCCAACGGTGTTATCGTTGTGCGCTAGGCACAGACTGATACGGAATCATATACAGGGTGTCCAAACAAGTGTTAGTGGTCTCGGTGGCCGTAAAGGGTGTCCAAACAGATCACTCTCAATATTGTTATTAAATGAAATAAAAACATACATCCCTCAAAATTGTCCCATTACAAGTAATGTGACAGTGGTGTTAGTGTTCAACGAAGAGACATCAAAATCTATTTTTTTGGACATCTACGAAGTTATAAATGAGTGGCCACGAGTTCGAGAGGTCACCACGTTGCCGGCTGGGGTATTATGTAATGTGTTAAATTTGTTAAATAAATAATAATGGTGAGGGGGTAAATTAGTGTGAATGTGCGGGTGTAAAAGCAGGCTGGGCTGTCTGTATTAAGGTAATTAAGGTAAGATGGTAATATAAGATAGAATAGTAATTGTATCAATCATGTAGCGAATAGCGGAGAACCATTATACTTATATTTCATTTCAAATTTTGATGAAATAGTCTAAAAAAAGTTTTTTCCTCTAAAGTAAAGAAATAAAATCATAATTCTCTTCAAACAATGAGTAGCGTAAGTTATTCCAATAACCCGTAAACCACGTTTGCATCCTAGTTGTTCGTGTGACGTAACTCTGGCTGTAGAAAAAGGGATTTTTAAGGTGAGTGGAATAAATAAAATTATGTATTTATATTTGTAATGATTAATTAACATAACAATGGCTTCTGAACAGGGACAGTTTTTATAAATCAAAATTTAATGTAAAAACCGCACCTACAAATAAGATGCAAGCGTGGTTTTAAGGTTGGAGTAATGAAGTAAAAGTGCGTCATCTACGCAAAATTGGCATAAGATAGAAATTGTATTATGATAAAGTAAATTAATTAAAGCGAATTAACGAATATCAATTATAAAGAATAAGAGATGGCAGGTAACGAAAGCAATATAAATGAAACGACTAGTGTCGAAAATTTTGATGAGTCAAACATGAGTAATTTTGAGATACATTCGACTCCAAGTGCGAGCTAAAATAAAGTAGAGTTAAATGGAACAGACCAAAGCAATGTAACTGAAGATTCGGACGTGCAATTGACCCCTACTTCAACAAAATGTAACAGCCAATTTAATAATGATGTAATGAATATGTTGCAATTAATCCTAGAGCAAAATAGTAATTTTGACACCAAATTTGACGTACAGAATAACCAATTTAACGAATTAAATAAACGTTTCGATAATAATGATATAAAATTGGATGAACAGAGTAGAAAGTTCAATGAGCTTAAAATCGATATTAATGAAGTTAAAATCAAGTGCAAAAGTAGTTGTAACGAACTAAAACGAGACATTGAGAAAATAGTAGAGTCAGTAGGAGAACAGAGTAAAAGTAAAAATAATAATGATAGTAAACAAGTAACTAGTGAGAAAAATAATGTCGAAAATGAGGATACAATTAAAGATGTGGTACTAGAGAATAAGTTAACAAATGATAATGACGATGTCAAAAATAATAAAAATAATATTGAGAATGGTAATGTGTTTGAAAAGGTAGTATCAGAGAGTGATACGTTGAAAATAAATAGTGAGAGTACTGATGAAGTTGTAGAATGTAATAATGGAATGTTAATGTGTGTTTATGAGTCAGAGAGAAAGTGGAAAGATAGTATAGTGGTAGAATGGGGGCAGAGGGTAAATTTTCCCCTTATTTGTGAGGAACCAGAGTGTTCACAACTGTTATTATTGGAGGGCAAGAGACCTTATTTAATGGAAGATTTGAGTTATATCCCTTTTTTGTATAAGTTTATACCCTCTGTATGGAATGATGTTAAAAGTATGAGATGGGGTTATGATGAGAGAAATTTAGATAAAGAGTTGTGTATTGAGAGAGAGACAGAATTGTATGAATTAAAGAGAGATTATAATGAGTGGAAAGCGATGTTAGAAGTGTGTTTAAACAATAATGATTTAATTTATGATGAAAAAATAACTGACCCGATATTGAACATAGTTACTAATGGAGACTGGACATAAATACATAATGTTGACTTGGTATATGATTATTATGATAAAACGAATAAACTGAAATTGTATGGTTATGACACACAAGATAGCCACATGTGTGCAAATAAAATTGAAAATTGTTATTTGAAACAAAGACTAATTTTTGACGACGGAGGTTAAGCAGTAAAGCAATAAATGGACAATTTTAAATATTTTGTTTTATGATTTAGACCTCGCAACCTTGGACAATGAAGTGTGATATACCTGAATAATAATGATGAAGATTTGTAAATAAATGTTTAGTGAATTTAATTGTGTGTATTGTAAAATGTTAGGTAAACAAGGTGTATGTAGGTAATTGTTGTAATAATAATATTAATATTTTGCAATCTAAATAAATAACAAAATTAATTTTGAAGACAGTAATTAGCGAATTGTAATTGTTTTGATAGCAATGGAACTTGTGTTTTCAATAATTAATTGAATTAAAATAATTTGAGATGTTTTAAATATTTTGATTGATTTAAAGGTTGTATAATTGAGTTTTCTAATGGATTTAAATTATTCTATGAGATGTGAATTTGATAGGTAATAAATAATGGGTAAATGTTAAATTGTTGAATATGAAATAACACTGTTGTTAAATGTTTTAGAGGTTACGTGGAGGTAATTTGGTGTGTATATTTTGTGTTTATGTCAGTAGGTGAATTATGTACTGTAAGTATAAAATTTATAATACCAGTCAAATATAATAGAATGTTTACAGGTGGGAAAAGATTTTGTTTCAATAATGAAAAATTTTGAAATGCTTGTGCTAAATAGAAACTATAGTTAAAAAATAAGAATAACTGAAATATGATGTAAAATAAATGTGAATAATAAATTTGAAAATTTTAAGGAATCGAATTGTAGAAAGTGATGAATGATTTAAATGATGATGGATAAAAGAGTTAATGAAAATTTCACATTATAATGTTTTATATAAAGTTTTAGTGTAGCTATTAGTGTGCTATTGCTGGGGTGGCATGTGCCCCAGTAGATAGCGGAATGGGTTGGGGGTAATAGTGTTACCCCCATCGGAGGCCAAAATGGCGAAAATGCACGGCACATATTTTTTGTACAATTTCATATTGTACCTTGATAGACTGCCGTGCCGGGCAGTTAATGATGTTGTAACATGCATGAAGGTAGAGTTTGATTTCCCCGACTTTTCGGGTGATTACTGCCTTACCAGCACTAATCGTGGTTTTGGCTAGCGGTCAGCTATGGCCATAATTAAGTGCCTTGACCATAGCTGGTTTGAAATTGGTTGATATTAGAAATTAATAGGGGGGTGAAACTAGGGGAAATCCCGGAAACTATGGAACAGCGGCTACCACTCTGTCCGAGTAGGGACAGCATAGCCAGGTGGTAGACCCGCATTAAGGGCGTGTAACTATAAAACGAAGATATGGTGATATCTAAATCTTTAAAATGTAACGCCGAAGCAAGGACAAGGAGATGTTCAATTCCTCCAACTATGCCATCCTTGTGTAGGCCAATGGGCGCTACAGTCCAACAGAAAATACAATAGTGTGTGTGGTTTGGGGGGTTGCTCAGGTGAGCAACGAATTTAAATTTTATAACTTAAAGACGATAACTCATTTTTGCACTAATTAAATACTTGTATTATGCTTTGATAAATAGGTGTTTACATGTCTATTATACTGTGTTTATTCTGTTTTGTAAATGTTTTATTTTATTGTGTTAGGAATATAGGGATTAAAGGAATATGTAAGCTATATAATTTTGAAATGTGGTTATAACAAAGTAAATACCTAGACCGACCGGCAGGCGGTTTATATAATTGTACCAGAGTCAGAGAAGGGGGAACAATGATGGGTAGTATGTTAGATATAAGGATTGATAAAAATATGTATTTCATATAATGTGTACAATTTTGAAATGTGTTTGCAGTAAGGTCATTCACCTTGCTAAGAAAATCAGCTGATCCGCTGTAGAATGTCGCTGATAAATGTTTGTAAATTTCCAAGGTAATCAATGCGTAAATATAATGTTTTAATGTGGTAAAGATTTTATTTTAAATGATGGACTGAATTGATATATTTAAGAATTTTAAAGGATTTGTGAAAGATAGTAAAAGGTAGATTTTGGGTGATCAATATTTTGTTGGGACATGTAGATCAGTCCAGGTTGAATTTGAAGTGGTAATAGAGATGAAAATGTTGTTGTGAATAAATGTAATGTAATAGAATTTGAGAAGTATTGATGCTGACACAGTAGATATGGGGAATACATGTAGAGTATTGATTGATATATTGAGGTAATAAGTAAATGATGTTATTTTGTAGTTGAAGTGAGGTAATGAGAATGTTAATTAGGGGATGGTAATTTTGTAAGAGTGGCTAATGTAGTGTAGGAGTCCGCAACAAAAGTGGTTGGGACGGGAAGGGACTGTTTAGCGCCGGAAGGGTTGCCTTAGGTAGAATCCAGGGACCAGATTAAGGGAATGAGCTTTTTGGGGGGGAGGGGAACACACATCCTAAGTACAAAGGGTTAGAGAGTTTTTTTTTATAACGAGAGAATGATGCGGATTGAGTTTAGTAGTAAGTTGGGTTTAGAGATTGTTTGATAGATATTTTGATAAAGATGGGTGTCATGATAGTTAAAGCTGTTAGTGGTATTAGAGTCAGAGTGGTAAAGATTATATGTGTATACATATCAAGTGGTATATCGAGTTATTATAAATAATTAAATCACCCAAACTAATGGAGATTGAGAATAGTAAAGAAAAGAGAGTTATAGTAAAAATATAAAATTTTGATTGAAACAAGTGACAATTTTAATAGAATTTGAGAATAAAGTAAAGTTATAAAGTGTTTATTTTGAGTAATTTAAATATCAATTTGATTGTTAATTATAATAATACTTTGTTATTTTTAAATGTTTTGTTTTATTGTGTTTTTGTGTTTGGAGATAGGATTCTAAAGAGGTTCAATGTATGTTATGATGTAACTTATGTGTAACTTATGTAGGTCAAGGTTCTTGACTTGACCCAGTTTGATCAGCTGATGGGTGATGTTCTATACTAAACCAGTTTTGGCAATGAAGGAATGCCAATTTTGTTTATTCATTAATTTAAATAAAGTTAAATAATTTTAATAATGAAAAAAATATATATATTTTAATAAATTTAAATTTTTTTGAATTTGAAAAAAAAAAATAATTTTATGCCTGCCATCTAATTGATGTTTTGGGATTTTGATTATGTTATTCTTTGTGTGTATTAATAATGTTTTTTATTGAATTATATTGTTTAGAATATATGTGTAAAGCATATTCATGTGCATATTAGAGTAAGCGAATTCATGTTTAATAAGGTGTTCAATTTATTTTTCTTTAGGATTGTTAGTAGTAGTGAAGAGAATTAGGGATTCATGTAAAAGATTTTTCTTATTGTGATTTTGAGAAAATACTAGTTGATTCTAACGTAAACGAATTTTGAATATAAAGAGAAATGTTTGAGAATTTTCAAGGATAGTTTTGTTTAATGAGTAATAATAAGTGTGTGTGGGAGCCCAGTAACTGCTAAAGGCAGCTCAGTGTGCATGATAAGGGGGAACATATCGGTTGAGGATCTGGCATGATATAAGACCAGGGATTTGGATTTTTTGGGGCGGCATGTAAGAAGGTGAGGTGCGGTGTGGTGCGTGTCTGTTCGATGTTATGGTGTTGGGATCTCGCACAGAGAAGTCCAGTAATCTCGTTCAGATGCGGCCATAGTCGCCGAGCCAGGGGGGTTGTTTACCCATGATATATAAGAGATCATGGGGGGTTGTTGGCACCAGTTCCTCACCGGTCCTCTTAGGGGTTTTAGCAATGAGATTTCTTCTGTTTCGGCAGAAGATATCTCATTGGGGGGGTTTTGTAACGGGTCAAATAAAAGGAAATGTTATTTTATTCATTTTTGGGGATTTATTAAAAAATATTTTAAATTCATTGTCCATCTGTGTGCCCAGTCCACGTGTTTGAATAAAAGCATTGCGGACAAAGAAACGCTACGCAATAACTGTTGTGTAACCTTTACAAAAGAATGTGCGAGGCGGCAATTCTAAGAACTTTACATTTGTGATTATAAAATGATTATAAAGTTGAGTAATAAAATTTGAATAATGAACTTGTCTGCCATAGTAGTTGTAGGTTGAATTTTATAGAAATAAATAGGTGATGGTATTTTGGGAATTTTGAAGGAATTTTTTACGTGTTATGTTATTTATAGGAATATAGATTTTTTTCTCTTATAATGAAGAGATTGAATTAGTGTTAAGTAAAAATCAGTCTTCTTTGAATTCTTGTTGTTGTTGTTTTGGAGAAGTCAATTGAACAAACCAATGCCTCAGACACAAACCAATGCATCTAAAGGGAAACATATCAGTTGCAGATATGGAAATATATTAGACCACTATTTTAAAAATTTTGTATTCGATGTTTCAGAGTTTGGTGGTGTTGTGACCGCCATCCTGCACTGGCCGGTGCGTCAGAGCAGGAACGTTAAGTGCCTCATGGCCTTATGGTGTTGGGATCTCTCCTGAGAAGTCCAGTAAGGTCAGACAGGTACGATCAGCATCATTGGACCAAGGGTAAGTGATTATAATTCTTTTATGTTAACACTACAGGGGGTTGTGGCGACACATCTAGGCTGATCCTTTTAGAAACATATGAATGAGTCAACAAAAGTTTTTGTGTCTCGACACAAAACCTTTCATTGAGGGGGTTTGTAACGGTACATAAAGGCCCGTTATCTTAATTATGGGGTTTGAGGATGTTTCATAATGTTTTATTGTATCAAAGTTAAATAAAGTATGGTTAGGTCCATTTTCCCCTATGTGTGCACAAACAACGCATATTCAGTAAGAGGAGAATAATTCCAAGGTCACCGGTGGACGGGCGAAGTCGAGCAGATATAATGGCGGTGTAAGCGGAAAAGGACTTTAATAACAATTCTTATTGGTTCACAAGGCTGTGTCGTCATTAATAAACGACAATGACGCAGAAACAATAGCGTATGAAACAAGGCGTTGGCCGAGAGAACAAAAGACGGTGACGTCAGATGCACTAATACGTACGCAAATCTTACATATAACCAGTTCTCAGTCCATTACAACACATTAAAGTGTCTACACGCTAAAATGGTGGCTGGCACAGTTTTGCCAGTAGAAGTGCTTATTAATTAATCTAAAATGTGATTAACAATAACTACTATGCAGCATTGCTAGCTGCTACTTAACATGTTAAAGTAAATTCAGTGTAACAAAAGAACAGACTAGATTATGAAAGGCGCCGAACATCTGGCTCTAATTGGAGGACACCTGAAGGGAGACCGCAATCACTAATCAGGAAAGTTCAACTTAATTAACTATTATTCTTTTGGTGAAAACGAGCTCTAAATTCTAAATTATAATTTACAAAAGGTACCAAGAAATAACATGGGGGTAAAGAGTGTGTGTGTGTGTGCGTAAGAATATGTCTGTACTTATAAATTATAAATAAGTAAATCGAGGCATTGGTTTCTGTCTTTTATAAATGGATCAATCATAGAGAGAGAACTGCAGTCTCTTTGAAATGTTTTGTAACAAACCATGTATACCATCAAATCACGAAATAAGTGAAACTCAGTAATTATTAACAAAGCGGAAAGATACGTGGAAATCATTTTGGTTGTGATGGTAAGGCGCCATCTTTGTTTCTATTGTAAATGTAACTAATGAAAAGATATAGTATTAAACAAATCATGTGTCAACACAAACGTTGTTAAAATTATTGTTTCGAAAACCTCTATTGTTTCTGAATCTCGCTGAGAGTGAACCGTGGCCACTAGAGAGGAAATTCAAGTTGAGTATGAACCACGTGCTAATACCGAGTGTTATGGAAAGTACATGTGTTTTATTGTGTGTTATTAACACTAATATAAATATAATAAAATGTTTGAAGAGTAAGACGACAATTGGCCCCCGAACATTGGACTTTATATAAAATTATTTTATATAAAATAAGCCAGATTCAGAGACAAAGAGAGTGGTGAAATAGTTCATAACGTAATACATGAGAGGTTATGTAGGTTATGTTGACAAAAGCATATCAAAGACAAGTGTAATCAAATAGTTATTTTAGTATTAGAAAAAAAAAAAAGTTTATCAAAAAGGCAGAAAATAACGAAAGCGTAGAGATGAACAACACAGATACAGAATCAATTATATTAAACGAAATAAGTGCCAATTCAACGCCTAGAGCAATCTATAATAAGGTGTCATTAGAAGACCTATTTCAATTAATAAAAAAACAAAATAACCAATTAAGAGAACAAATTGATGAAAAATTTGACCAGCAGAATATTAAATTTAATGTAAAGTTTGACAGTTTTGATACCAAATTAAACGAACTAAAGAAACAAAGTAATCTGCAAAATGTAAAATTAAATCAAGTAGAGGAGAAATTTGAAGAATTAAAAAATGAAATACGCAGACGAAATTTTAATGTTGACAAGAGAATTAATGAGATAGAGTTAGAAAATAAGAGGGGAGTAGACAAGTTAGAGATAAACAAAAACAAGGTAAGTAGGGGAGAAAATTATGACAAAATAAATAAAAGTATGATATTAGAAAATGATTATGTAAACAGGGGTAGTGATAATGAGATTTTATGGGGAATAGAATATAATAATGATGGAATGATAGTGTGTGTTGAAGGGTTAAAGAGAGTGTGTAAAGAGAGTATAATTGTAAAAGAATAGATTGTTTCGAAAACCTCTATTGTTTCTGAATATCGGTGAGAGTGAACCCTGGCCCCTAGAGAGGAAATTCAAGTTGAGTATGAACCACGTGCTAATACCGAGAGTGTTATGGTAAGTACATGTGTTTTATTTATGTTATTAACACTAATATAAATATAATAAAATGTTTGAAGAGTAAGACGACAATTGGCCCCTGAACACTGGACTTTATATAAAATTATTTTATGTAAAATAAGCCAGATTCAGAGACAAAGAGAGTGGCGAAATAGTTCATAACGTAATACATGAGAGGTTATGTAGGTTATGTTGACAAAAATATATCAAAGACAAGTGTAATCAAATAGTTATTTTAGTATTAGAAAAAAAAAAGTTTATCAAAATGGCAGAAAATAACGAAAGCGTAGAGATGAACAACACAGATACAGAATCAATTATATTAAACGAAATAAGTGCCAATTCAACACCTAGAGCAATCTATAATAAGGTGTCATTAGAAGACCTATTTCAATTAATAAAAAAACAAAATAACCAATTAAGAGAACAAATTGATGAAAAATTTGACCAGCAGAATATTAAATTTAATGTAAAGTTTGACAGTTTTGATACCAAATTAAACGAACTAAAGAAACAAAGTAATTTGCAAAATGTAAAATTAAATCAAGTAGAGGAGAAATTTGAAGAATTAAAAAATGAAATACGCAGACAAAATTTTAATGTTGACAAGAGAATTAATGAGATAGAGTTAGAAAATAAGAGGGGAGTAGACAAGTTAGAGATAAACAAAAACAAGGTAAGTAGGGGAGAAAATTATGACAAAATAAATAAAAGTATGATATTAGAAAATGATTATGTAAACAGGGGTAGTGATAATGAGATTTTATGGGGAATAGAATATAATAATGATGGAATGATAGTGTGTGTTGAACGGTTAAAGAGAGTGTGTAAAGAGAATATAATTGTAAAAGAATTGCAGGGGGTAGATTCTTCCCTTAATGGTGTATTTGGGGGTGATGTACATGTGTTGAGGAAGGACGAGAGTGCCTTCGATGTATATTTGGGAGACATATAGTCTACAAATAAAGTTGTCCTTGGTTTTATTAGTGCACTTCACAGGTGGTGCAACAATTGTGAATTAGTGTCCCCTGCAAATGTGGAAAGAGAGAATGTAGCTTGGTGTGATAGAGAGAGATATATTAAAAGAGAGAGATATATTGAGAGAAAAAGAGAAATAGAAATTTTTAAGATAAGTAGAGACTATGAAGAGTTTATGGAAAGGTTAGGAGGAGAGAGGATATATAATAAATATAGTAAGTACTTACCTTGTAATAAAACTGAAGTAGTAGGAGATAAAGAGAATAATGACTTGGCAAATTACCTAATTATGACTAATTATACCGAAGGTGACAGGACCATACCGAATGTTGACAAGTTTTATGATATAGTAATGTGGAGTAATCCTGCAGAGTATTACTATGGTATAATGGACAAAATAAATTTAAATAGTTATTATATTACAAAAGATGATATAATGTACTTAATTAAAAATGAGTTATGTATACGTAAGATAAGATTATTATTTGACGATGGAGGTTAATTATTTTATAGTGTTTATGAACATTGAATTATGTGGACAGTGTTTTTCAAGATAGACTGCTTTCGGACTGATTTTTGATAAATGATAAAATGATAATTGTTGGATTGTATATTTTTACGTGTTGATGTCAATGTATTTGTGTAATTTTGCTGTTGTGTATTTTATGTATTTTTTGTGTAAACTATGTACTGTAGAAGTTTAAATAATTGAAGAAAGTTTGATGATTTTAAATAATTATGAGATTTAGATTCGACGGGATAATAAATGATTACGCATATGATATATTTGGATATTGAGTTGTATTGTTGTTAGTAGGTAAGGGATGAATTTTCTAGTGGTATATTAAGGTGAAATGTTGTAAAAGAGTTTGGGTAATAATGATAAATAAGGGCATTGGAGTTAGTTAAATAGAGTTATTGGGAGTTAGTGAAAATAAGAATGTTGAGATACTGATAATATATAAAGAGGTGTTAGATATTTTAGGGACACAGTGGTTAGTGATTATATGTAGAGAGGTGAGTAATGTGAATGGTAATTATGTTTGTTGTTGATGTTGATATTTTGTAGTAAGGATGAGGTGGTAAGGTGTGATCAACGTGCGTCGTTGGGCAGTTACCGTAATTAGAGAAGGGTTAGAGTGTTTGCCGACATTTGGTGGAGGGCAAATGGTTAGGGATGGATATGGCCAGGTAGGGAACACACATCCTAGTACAAAAGGCGAGCGGTGCCAGAGGATTTAAATGGGATTAGTGAAGGGGGTTATTATAGAGATATTGGTGTCATAATATGTTAATGGTTAGAAGCGGAATAGTGAATAATAGTGCTACGACAGCACAGAACAATCTACGCGTTTATCGAATGTGCCAGAAAGATCTCGATGTAAGCGTGTGGTGTACGTGCTACTAGACGCATTTTTGCGAGAATTTTCTCGACTGTGCCAGGCTTCGCTCGGGCGCTCGGACTGTGTCAAGGCCGTAGCAATTACGTAGTTCGCGAGAGATAAGACGCAGTTTGGAAGCTTCTGGTGTGTGAGCGTAACTATAAAGACATCGCGTCGCGGCCTTAGTTTTCAGTTCAATGCGAGATATTGGTTAGTGCGGTTCGAGAGTATTAGTGCGATATATTTCCAGAGCGGTTCGAGTTATTACGGTGTACGTTCAAGTAGTTATTAGTGAAGTGTTGCGTTTTATATTCGGACGGTATAATTGTAATACAGTTGAGTTTTAATATTAGTGGACATTTTATTGCGTATGAACAATTTTCATTTGATTTGTTGTAGACACTGTGTTGTTAATTATGAACTGTTTTACTATAACAATTAAAGGTGTGATTAGTGACTTAATTGGTGTCTTGTACTTATTTTGTTTCCACTGTACCTACGACGATCGAGTAGACCATCGTAACAGTGGTGTCAGAACTGGGATAGAACGGTTAACAGTGGAAACAGTGGACGCTTTGTACAAGACGAGTGTGATTCGTAATTAATCAGTAAACATGGATCCCAGTCAGATGATGGAAGCTTTACAAACACTGCTGCGGCAGACACAGGGAGAAGCAGAAAGAAGACAAAAAGAGGAACGCAGACAGGAGGCGGAAGAAGCAGAAAGACGACAAAAAGAAGAACGAAGACAGGAAAGAGAAGAGACAGAGGAACGGCGACGACAGGAAACGGAAGATATCAAAGCATTAATACAGGAGCAGAAACAGATTCAAGAACACAGTACAGCAGAATTGGGTCTCCTACGAGGTGAGCTTAATAAACAAGTTACTAAAATATCGGAGGTACAAGAATCAATGACATTAAAAATAGCTGAAGTAGAAAAATCTGTCTTGATTGTTGAAGAATCGATGTCTACAAAAATATCTGTTATAGAAGAATCTGTGTCAAATAAAATATCTGCAGTAGAAAACTCAATCAAACATAAAAGAACAAATTAAAAGTGAAGTCGAACAGTGCATGAAGATTCAACCAAAACAAATTTCTGAACAGACTGTACCAGTGATCAAGACAGAAAAATACACAGAAAATAAGTTAACAGAGAAAGTCACTTTGCCTGCAGTAGGGACAGTTCATGTCAAAGCTCCAACCTTTGACGGAAGCACTCACTGGGCAACGTACCTCCGCCAATTTGAAGCTGCTCCATGCGCAAATAATTGGACAGAAAAAGACAAGGCTGTTTCACTTGTTCTTGCATTAAAAGGACCCGCGGCAGAACTACTACAGAAAGTGCCACCTGACAGCCAGAACACCTATGCCGAGTTGATAAAAGCTCTGGAATTACGGTATGGTGATAAACATTTGCGAGATGTGTACTGCACCCAGTTGAGAGCAAGGCGACAGCATTCCGGGGAGAGTCTTCAAGAGTTTGAAGCAGTAATGACAGACTAATTAGACTGGCCTATCCTGAAGCGCCAGAAGATTTTCGAACGCGTTTTGCGATGCAGACATTTACTGCCGGTGTCCGAGATAACGAACTACAGCAAGTGTTACGAATGGCAAGACACCAGAACAGTGCGGACGCCCTGGTACATGCTTTGCAATTTGAGGCCGCCAAATCAGCGTCTGGTTGGACAAGTCATAAAGTGCGCGAGCTAAAAGATCGCGACGGCACAGACGATGAGGAAGAAGAACAGGGAACAGAGACTCGACGGTCGGCGCCACAGAATAAAATAAGAAAGGATGGAAGACCGAAGTGTTATAGATGTGGGAAACCTGGACATCTACAACGAGATTGTCGGGTTAGAATTCAGCAGCAGGGAAACGAGCAGTAGTCGGTACAACGGGGCGTGTGCTGACTAACTGGAGGAACGAAGCCCCTAGACAATACGCAATTTCTACACTTCAGAAAAACAGCGGGAGCTTAGTAGTTACCGGATTTGTTCAAGAAAGGCCAACCTCGATTACAGTTGACACAGGCGCAACAGTTTCTATTGTGCGCCCCGACGTGGTGAAAGATCTCAAGCCAATCTGGTGCTCTTGCAGCTTGCTAACAGCTACTAGACGGCCTGTAAAAGTGTATGGAAAAGTGGAGATACACCTACGCCTCGGTCGACTTGAGTTTAATCATCAAGTACTTGTTGCAGACATTGTGGATGAAGCAATTCTTGGTGTGGACGTTATGAACGCATACGGATTTATAGGCGACTTCAAAAACAATGTCTTGAGAATCGGAGGCGAAGAGGTAATGCTATCAACAATGACGACAGCAGAAAAATCGATGGACGTCATAAACCAAGTGGCCGTAACTGTTCCGCCAAACTCCGAAAAGATCATCATGGTTAGAACTGTGGTAGATACTAGGGGCAATCAGTGCTCTATATTCGAACCCCAGGTAGTCAGCACACCGGGCATACTAATTGCCAGAAGTTTAGTAAAACCTGACGAAACCGGAAATGTACCTATTGGAGTGGCGAATATTTTGGATCAAGCTATCACTTTACAAAGCAATACGCTCCTAGGCAAATTGACTCCTGTGGCCTGGGTAGCCGGAATAACGCAACGAAGACCCAGTTCTTCGGATACTTCTAAATTACCAGAGGAACTGCAAGAATTATTGAACAGATCTTCTAACGACCTCTCAAGTGGTGAGGTAAAAGAACTCGGACAGTTTTTACACGAATTCAAAGACTGTTTTGCAGTTCGGGGACAGTCACTGGGAAGAACCTCTCTTGTGCAACATCGCATCAATACCGGGGACACAACACCGATACGCCAACCTCCTCGAAGGCCTCCATTATCTAAACAAGAGGAGATGTCTCGGTTAGTACAGGATATGTTGACAGAGGGAGTAATTGAACCTTCGTCAAGTGCTTGGTCTTCCCCTGTAGTGCTGGTAGCGAAGAAGGATGGTGGATTGCGTTTCTGCGTAGACTACCGGAGGTTAAATGACGTTACAAAGAAAGACTGCTATCCGTTACCTCGCGTTGACGATACACTCGACACGTTGTCCGGAGCACAGTGGTTTTCCACATTGGACCTGAAGAGTGGATATTGGCAAGTGGGTCTTCATCAAGAAGACAAGGAAAAGACCGCTTTCTCGACCCCAAGTGGCTTATTCCAATTTAACGTCATGCCATTTGGACTCTGTAATGCACCGGCAACATTTGAGAGATTGATGGACCTGATACTCCGAGGCCTGACGTGAAAAACTTGCCTTGTTTACTTAGACGATGTCATAGTGATCGGGAAGACTTTCGAAGATCATTTGGAAAACCTTAAGGAAGTTCTAGCTAGAATTCACGGTGCACAACTGAAGCTGAGCCCGAAGAAGTGTTCTCTATTCCAGAAGGAAGTACAGTATTTGGGCCATCTGGTTTCGGCAGCGGGCGTTAGCATGGATCCTAATAAAGTAGACACCGTAAGAGACTGGCCAGTTCCGAAGAATAAACACGAAGTTCGGAGTTTCCTGGGGTTATGCTCATATTACCGACGTTTTGTGAAAGGCTTCGCTACTATTGCTAAACCACTACATGAGCTAACGGAAAATAAACGAAACTTCCAATGGTCAAGAGAGTGTGAACAAGCATTTAGAACGTTGAAGATTGCATTATGTTCGCAGCCAATTCTCGCTTTTCCAGCTTCCGAAGGGAAGTACATCGTAGACACAGACGCAAGCAATACTGGTCTAGGAGCAGTTTTGTCTCAAGTGCAGAACGGTGAAGAACGAGTAATAGCGTATTACAGCAAGACGCTTTCTAAACCAGAGAGAAATTATTGTGTTACAAGAAGAGAGTTGTTGGCAATTGTCAGAGCTTTGGAGCACTTCCATAAATACCTCTATGGGAGAGAGTTTTCACTACATACCAACCATGCTGCACTTGCGTGGCTCTTGAGATTTAAAAATCCGGAAGGACAGTTGGCAAGGTGGCTCGAACGTCTGCAAGAGTACAACTTCAAGGTACAACATCGGCGGGGGCGCCTGCACGGTAATGCAGAAAGCTTATCACGAAGACCGTGCCCGGAAGACTGCCGACATTGCCACAGAAAGGAAGAACAAAACTCAAGCGAACATGTTCAAGCCATCACTGTAGATTTCCTGGCTGATGGCTGGACAACACAAGACTGTCGACAAGAACAGATGACTGATGAAGACATTGGACCGATCTTGACAGCGAAAGAGGAAGGTCGCCGCCCGGATTGGCAAGATATCTGCCATGGTTCCGAAGTGCTGAAGGGCTACTGGGCACAATGGGAATCTCTCACCTTAGAAAACGGATTGCTGAAAAGGGCTTGGGAAAGTGCCGATGGACGAGATGTGGTCATGCAGTTGATAGTTCCCCGAAGTAAAGTGCAGGCTGTTTTGAAGGAGATGCATGATGGAACATCTGGAGGCCATCTTGGCGTTAACAAAACCCTTGACAAAATACGGAAGCGATTCTATTGGCTTCATCTTCGTCACGACGTAGAGGAATGGGTTCGGACGTGTGAAATATGTGCTGCAAGCAAGGGCCCACAAACCAGAAGCAGGGGTAAAATGAGACAGTATAACGTTGGACAACCTTTCGAGAGAATTGCCATGGACATTGCTGGACCATTCCCAGTTACTGACGATGGAAACCGGTACATCATGGTTGTAGGTGACTACTTTACTAAGTGGGTGGAAGCCTACGCAATTCCAAATCAGGAGGTTACCACTGTGGCAAAGCAGTTAGTTCACAACTTCTGTTGCCGTTATGGAGCCCCTATGGAAATCCATACGGATCAAGGGAGAAATTTCGAATCAGGAGTGTTTAAAGAATTATGCCGTCTACTCGGAATTCGAAAGACCAGGACAACGCCTCTGCATCCTCAGTCGGACGGGATGGTAGAGAGATTCAACAGGACACTTGAGCAGCATCTTTCGAAAGTTGTTGACGAGAACCAAACAGACTGGGACCAACATATACCACTATTCCTTATGGCGTATAGATCATCAGTACATGACACAACCGGCATGACTCCAGCAAAATTGGTGTTTGGGCGGGAGATTCGTCTTCCTGGGGACTTGATGTTTGGATCACCTGAGACTCAGTCCCAAGAGCCAAAGAACTATTCCTCGCAATTAGAAAACCAACTGCGAGAAATGAATCGCTTGGTAAGAGGACGGCTCAAGATTGCCAGTGATAAAATGAAAACTCTTTGTATGACATTCGCAGCAACAGTGTGGGTTTCCAAGAAGGAGATCAGGTCTGGTTGTTCAATCCAAAGCGCCATCGTGGTCGCTCACCTAAGCTTCAGTCTAACTGGGAAGGACCCTACACTGTAAAAAAAAGGATTAACGATGTTGTTTATCGGATTCAAGAGGAAGGACAGCGAAAGTTCAAGGTCGTCCACCTAGATCGCCTGGCTAAATACAAATTTAGAGACGCTTTGCCAGTTCGGGACGAACAGGCTTAAGGAGGGGGCAGTGCTATGACAGCACAGAACAATCTACGCGTTTATCGAATGTGCCAGAAAGATCTCGATGTAAGCGTGTGGTGTACGTGCTACTAGACGCATTTTTGTGAGAATTTTCTCGACTGTGCCAGGCTTCGCTCGGGCGCTCGGACTGTGTCAAGGCCGTAGCAATTACGTAGTTCGCGAGAGATAAGACGCAGTTTGGAAGCTTCTGGTGTGTGAGCGTAACTATAAATACATCGCGTCGCGGCCTTAGTTTTCAGTTCAATGCGAGATATTGGTTAGTGCGGTTCGAGAGTATTAGTGCGATATATTTCCAGAGCGGTTCGAGTTATTACGGTGTACGTTCAAGTAGTTATTAGTGAAGTGTTGCGTTTTATATTCGGACGGTATAATTGTAATACAGTTGAGTTTTAATATTAGTGGACATTTTATTGCGTATGAACAATTTTCATTTGATTTGTTGTAGACACTGTGTTGTTAATTACGAACTGTTTTACTATAACAATTAAAGGTGTGATTAGTGACTTAATTGGTGTCTTGTACTTATTTTGTTTCCACTGTACCTACGACGATCGAGTAGACCGTCGTAACAATAGAGAGTCACCCAAACTAATAAGGATAAAAGGGTTAAAAAAGGAGAATTCATGGTAGGAAGGTGAGGTAACTGAAAGGTAATGATAAATTTGAAAATTGTATATAGAATCTAATATAAACAAATGATTAAATAATAAAAGTTAATCGAGACTTGATGATAAAAATGTTATAAAGTTTTGGTACAAGTTGTGTAAATATAAATTGTTTAATGTAAATGTAACAATGTTAATGTGTAATGTACAATGTTTTATTATGTTTTTATTATGTAGATGGCCATAGAGTGTGTGGTCAGGAGGTCGCTACAGGGGTAACGACATTAGCGAATGTTAAAAGATAGTAGATCTTGAATGTTAAAAAGATAAAGTTAGAAATGGTGTTGAACAAAATATAGTATGATGTCATTGCAAAAAATATATAAAATGATTATAAAGTTGAGTAATAAAATTTGAATAATGAACTTGTCTGCCATAGTAGTTGTAGGTTGAATTTTATAGAAATAAATAGGTGATGGTATTTTGGGAGTTTTGAAGGAATTTTCTACGTGTTATGTTATTTATAGGAATATAGATTTTTTTCTCTTATAATGAAGAGATTGAATTTAGTGTTAAGTAAAAATCAGTCTTCTTTGAATTCTTGTTGTTGTTGTTTTGGAGAAGTCAATTGAACAAACCAATGCCTCAGACACAAACCAATGCATCTAAAGGGAAACATATCAGTTGCAGATATGGAAATATATTAGACCACTATTTTAAAAATTTTGTATTCGATGTTTCAGAGTTTGGTGGTGTTGTGACCGCGATCCTGCGCTGGCCGGTGCGTCAGAGCAGGAACGTTAAGTGCCTCATGGCCTTATGGTGTTGGGATCTCTCCTGAGAAGTCCAGTAAGGTCAGACAGGTACGATCAGCATCATTGGACCAAGGGTAAGTGATTATAATTCTTTTATGTTAACACTACAGGGGGTTGTGGCGACACATCTAGGCTGATCCTTTTAGAAACATATGAATGAGTCAATGAAAGTTTTTGTGTCTCGACACAAAACCTTTCATTGAGGGGGTTTGTAACGGTACATAAAGGCCCGTTATCTTAATTATGGGGTTTGAGGATGTTTCATAATGTTTTATTGTATCAAAGTTAAATAAAGTATGGTTAGGTCCATTTTCCCCTATGTGTGCACAAACAACGCATATTCAGTAAGAGGAGAATAATTCCAAGGTCACCGGTGGACGGGCGAAGTCGAGCAGATATAATGGCGGTGTAAGCGGAAAAGGACTTTAATAACAATTCTTATTGGTTCACAAGGCTGTGTCGTCATTAATAAACGACAATGACGCAGAAACAATAGCGTATGAAACAAGGCGTTGGCCGAGAGAACAAAAGACGGTGACGTCAGATGCACTAATACGTACGCAAATCTTACATATAACCAGTTCTCAGTCCATTACAACACATTAAAGTGTCTACACGCTAAAATGGTGGCTGGCACAGTTTTGCCAGTAGAAGTGCTTATTAATTAATCTAAAATGTGATTAACAATAACTACTATGTAGCATTGCTAGCTGCTACTTAACATGTTAAAGTAAATTCAGTGTAACAAAAGAACAGACTAGATTATGAAAGGCGCCGAACATCTGGCTCTAACTGGAGGACACCTGAAGGGAGACCGCAATCACTAATCAGGAAAGTTCAACTTAATTAACTATTATTCTTTTGGTGAAAACGAGCTCTAAATTCTAAATTATAATTTACAAAAGGTACCAAGAAATAACATGGGGGTAAAGAGTGTGTGTGTGTGTGCGTAAGAATATGTCTGTACTTATAAATTATAAATAAGTAAATCGAGGCATTGGTTTCTGTCTTTTATAAATGGATAAATCATAGAGAGAGAACTGCAGTCTCTTTGAAATGTTTTGTAACAAACCATGTATACCATCAAATCACGAAATAAGTGAAACTCAGTAATTATTAACAAAGCGGAAAGATACGTGGAAATCATTTTGGTTGTGATGGTAAGGCGCCATCTTTGTTTCTATTGTAAATGTAACTAATGAAAAGATATAGTATTAAACAAATCATATGTCAACACAAACGTTGTTAAAATTATTGTTTCGAAAACCTCTACTGTTTCTGAATCTCGCTGAGAGTGAACCCTGGCCACTAGAGAGGAAATTCAAGTTGAGTATGAACCACGTGCTAATACCGAGAGTGTTATGGTAAGTACATGTGTTTTATTGTATGTTATTAATACAAATATAAATATAGTAAAAGAAAGAAAGAAAAGAGTAAGATGACAGCCGATTCCGATTATAAAATCTTGACCACAACACCACACCGGTTTTAAATTCATAAAGAAAGTATACATTTGAACAGTACTTGCATATGTTGATGAATAAAATTAGAACAAGTCCTGTGGATAGATATATGTCTGTCATTTAGATTACTGACTGTGTTAAAGGACCTACCTTCTATATTGCTCAATTGATTATTATCGTTATTAGTATTGACAATGCATTAACAGGATGATGGCCGCGGAACAACGAAGAGGAGCACTTCAGATTGCAAGCTCCTACAGAACGGTGTCGGAACCAGCAGTGTTGGTCGTTGCTGGAGTAATGCCAATAGATCTGATGGCTGAGGAGAGAAGGAGGGTCTACACAACCAAGGAAGACTTGGGGTTTGTAGAAGCAAGAGCAATGGCCAGGGCACACTCCATGCGGAGTTGGCAACTACGAAGGGGAGCAGGAGAGTCAAGCTAGGTGGACGGTGAGGCTGATTGTGAACCTCCCTGAATGGGTGGACAGAACGCACGGCGAGGTAGATTATTACCTTACTCAATTCCTGACAGGGCATGGTTATTTCTGTGCATACCTGCGAAGGATGGGTAAGATGGAGGATCCGTCATGCGTGTATGGCGACTCAGACTCTGACGACGCTCATCATACTTTTTTCGAGTGTCAACGGTGGGTGCTGGAGAGGCGAGGACTGGAATCGGAGATTGGCCCCATGACGCCTGATAACATCATAGGCGTCATGCTCAATAGCAAAGAGAACTGGGACATGGTTGTGACCTTCGTGAGGATGGTCCTGCGGCAGAAGCCTGAATTGGACCGTCTCACAGATCGATGATATAGATAAAGCTGTAGAAGCCTAGTAGGCGCGTAGGCACAATACGAGGTGCCACCCTGAAGCCATACGAATAGTTGTTCCAGGGGGGGTTCCCTGCCTGTAAAGTGGAGGTTTTTTAGTGGGTGCGAGTCCTACACACCGGGAGACCAGTCGGGTGTCTCCTGATGGTGCATAATGCATTTTTCCTCTCCCGCAAAAAAAAAAACAACAAAATTATCAGAGATAGGTTTAATTTATATATGTTTAAACTTACCTATAAACCGTATTTTCTTTTTTATAATGATAGAAACTGTGTTACAACTACATATCAAAATTTATAGTCTTAACTATGTTAAAACCAAATACACTGCACTCACCGTCTATGGCTTTTTTCCGTGATGTTTTGTCCAGTTTACATGTTTCAAGGCACTTGCCTCATCATCAGAACTTATAAAATCAATCTATGTCATAAAAAATGACATTTGTCAAAATATTAAAAACACAATACGGTAATTAAACTATGTACATAAATTCGTTTTAAAAATGTTCGGTGTGCCTTGCAAGACAACACGCGCCGTACTGACTCAGAGTCAGTACGGCGCGTGTTGTCTTGCAAGGCACACCGAACATTTTTAAAACGAATTTATGTACATAGTTTAATTACCGTATTGTGTTTTTAATATTTTGACAAATGTCATTTTTTATGACATAGATTGATTTTATAAGTTCTGATGATGAGGCAAGTGCCTTGAAACATGTAAACTGGACAAAACATCACGGAAAAAAGCCATAGACGGTGAGTGCAGTGTATTTGGTTAACAAACACGTGGCTTGGGACTACAATAGGATTTATTCCGTTTAATTCAAATATGTTAAAACGTATCCACTTGGTATACTACTTGATAATTTTGGTTGTTACTGCTATTGGCAATTGTCATTGAGACAGATAGATGGTATTCATGTATATAATGATTGGTATAAAAAGCCTACACACAAACAATATTTTCATATTCAGAACAATTAAAATTTTTTTAGAACTAGTCAGGTGGCTAGAGACTTGTGATATATATATATTTTTTTTAAATGGTGCTAAAAGGATCCACCTGTTACGCTTGGATTATTTTATTGCTATCAGTATTGGCGATTGTGATTGATATGCACTGAATGTATATATATATATATATATGTATGTATATAATCACGTTTATCCATCATTAGCTAAACATGCAAGTTCTGACCAGAGAAGTTGATCTTTTTGAGACCCCATATATAAAAGTTACGAGTAAGCTTAGACATTTTATTCTTACATATTCGTAATCAGCATAAAAAACCGTAAAAATATATATCCGTTTCAAGATAGTTTGTTGAAAAGAGTTGAATAATAATTACCCTGTTAACATAATCGTTACAAACGACTCACACGTGTAAAAAAATGCATTACTATTTTATCACGGATATCGGTTTAGCTTTTAGTGATGAAAAATATGCACAGTGTTGCCACAAAATGTATATAAAGTCACGAAGGTCACAACGTTGCCAAGTCTACTGAACGTAAGCAATTCCTGCAATATTAGCAGGTGGTGTGTCTCGGCTGTTTATACAATTACTGCTTCCAGTCGCCTACGTTTAATTCCTGTATACGATCTTAGTTATTTTTAATTTCAGTACCGTAGTAAAAATAATCTTTGAAAGACGTAATCAACTATTTTTCAACGCTGTTATTAAAAAGTGGGTTAATCATTCAATGACAGAAAACATATAAGGTATAAAATGTTGTGATCACTTTATTCACACGTTCTTTTCTTGACACGTAAATAACTATGTACTAAATAAAGATATAATAAGCATATCTTCATTGTACATTAGTATAATATGTAGTTAAAAGTACAGTAAAACCTGTCACATCCGGACCTGTGATATCCGGAACCTCCCATATCCTGACGTATCTCCAAACTAATTTTTGCAATTTTGGTTAGCGAAATGGTTAGGGATGTAAAGATACTACTCAAAAAACACGTTCTTCTTCTGTGTATCTTCTGTAATTGTTAATTATATTAATTGAGATTTTGGCTACTTATAGAGATTTAATTACTGAACACAATGCAGTTTTCAGAATTGCTGTATATTTATTGGTTTTGAAGTTATCGCAGGTTGAACTGCAAAAATGAATTGAATAAAATTCACTCATCCGCCCGCGAGCTTCACTGACGAAGTTAGAGTGAGATAGTTGCTTATTATACGCTCTCTGTCTAGCGTACGGCACAGCGCACAGTGTGTCCCTTTCAACTAACGCTCAGATATGACGACATACTATGAATCTTTATATATACCCCAACAATAACTTCAATGAGTTGAACTGATTTTGTGTATAATACAGTATATTTAATGTATCTTTTAAATGTCAATAAATTTCAAATGAAATTTGGGTATATCTGAAATCCTTGAATAATTTACGCACCCGAAATTTTCGCCGGTATTTTTCGTCAAAAAAGTACGTTAATTATGCGAGAAAATACGGTATTTATAAATGACCTTGTGATATCCGGATTTTTCCATATCCGGATCGGCCGGTCGCCATATTAGTCCGGATATGACAGGTTGTACCTGTACTGGTAAAAGTATGAATACGGTACAGATAGACTTTTATTACAAATATTTTTTGCTACGGTTTTCTATAAATAGTAACTATTCTCGGTAAAATAAAAATAAAAGATTAAATACAAATATCTAATATTTTCTGAATAAAATATATGTATATTTTAACAAATAATAATTATGTAACTCTGAAAAAATTTAAGACAAATCTTCATTAACTCTTGTAGGGAATTAATTAAATCTTCATTAATCTTTAAAACTCTTGTAGGGAATTCGTTTTACACACTTAGGCCTATATGTATTGAACATAATTATTATAAAACCATTTATTATTAAAAGGGATTGTTTAAATTACATATTTATTCCTACCATTCGCCCACTCCGATTATTTCTTTTGTTAAATAAATCTTATGACATGTCTTTTATATGTTTTGTACACCTCAGATTTTGTGTACACTGTATATATTTCGTATTTTTAATGTTTTTAGCTAAGTTTTCATTGGCCTAGGACACCGGTCCTTCTCAAAATTTGCATATAATTTTACCCTGATTAACGAAACAGCTCCTCTCTGTCTGTGTACCTCTGTCTCATTTTCTTGCTCTCTCTCTCTCTCTCTCTCTCTCTCTCTCTCTCTCTCTCTCTCTCACCCCCTTCTCACTCTCTCTCTCTCTCTCCTTATTCGTTCTATTTCTTTCCCTTATTTTTATTAAAGAATGAGCCAAGGAGGTTATGTACATTTACACCTGCCGGACACCTCTAAGGTTGCCTCTGTAAGAAACAATAAAATTTCTCAAGTGTTTATGAAATAAGGAGGACACTGGAACATGGTAAATGCATAGTAATGTTTATTTGGCTGAGACAAGATAAACGAGAAACGTGATTACATTTCTGGCGGGAACGATTATGCATTTTGCAAACTGGCGTCTACGTCACACACGTCCGTATTTTCTACAAACATTGTGCACAGTTTAATCTGAGTTGTGGTATCTCGAACTCAGAAATGGTTAATATACGTCAGCCACTGCTATGTACAGTGATATGTGTTGTGTCTATTCAGCGCTAACACCACAGGTCTCCAGCACAGAGACAAGATTTCTCATTCCCGTCAACATGAGTACCTACTCAAGGTCAAATAACATTCTTAATGTTGTAATGACAGACGTGTACGTTTACAAAACACTGTTTTGGCTGACACATATATACACATCTACGTCTGAACTCGCAACCTCTTATTTATCAGCTGGCCGGTTTTACGTTTCCACCAAACGTGTTCCAGAAAATCATATTAAAATAATATGAATATTTTATAGTAAAAACATAATAAAAATAATAATAATATACAATTTAAAAAGTTAATACACTACCTCTTGCTTATCCTAAGTTTTGTGCGGAGAAATACCTGACCCAGTCAGTTTTCCAAGGATTCATAAAATTGTTATCTCGAATGATACATGGATCTTGTAGAGCTCGTAATCCTAATGTTCCTTGCATGATTGATGGAATATGTACACATAATAACCGAGGAACATTTTACATTAAACTATTGAAAATAACAATGGTTTTCCAAAGTACCGGAGACGAGATGACGGAATTGTTGAACTAAAAGGAATACCGTATATCATTTGATAATCGTGATTCGTTCAATACAATCGCTTCCTAATTCTACAGTACAATGCTCACATCAATATTGAAAACCGATAAATACATGCATAAATAGGCTTACCATACGTCCCGGTTTGACCGGGATTGTCCCGGTTTGACGACCTGATCCCGGGGTCCCGGCCAGTTTGTCAATTGTCACGGTTTGAAAATTGACGAGAGTAGTTTCCGTCCGGGCGAAGACGTTGTGCAAGCTAAGCTCCCGATTTTTGGTTAAATCAATAGAAAAGAGAGTTTGAAAGATTAAAAGTAATTTTTCATGAATGGAAAATTCAAAAGCTGCAGTAGTCACTTTGCACGAGTATACACATTCAAATGACTTAGGGAGCACAAAAATCCTAATGTGTGCTATACTTGCTTTCCTTCGAAAAGATGTAGAATGTGGCTGGCAGTATATCCATGGTCAAGTTCCAGAGGAAGAGAAACTCGATTAATTCTTTAATTGTTTCGTAGAACAATAGCTAGACAATGATTAGTGCCACAGGAGTTACGGAACTGCTACTTCCGACGTCATACAATGAATAATACCGTACAAGCACGCATCAGAAACTAAACAGCCACGTTGGAAGACCACATCCAAGAATAAAAAACATTATCAAATGTTTATAATCTGAGGCAGAGAAATCTATTCAGAACACGATGTAACGATGGAGTGAAATTTTTAAGGTATGAAAAGGACGAAAAAGTATACTGAATTGGATAAACTAAAAGATATGAAAAAGATTCTGAAGTTGGGATGTTTCTCAAGATCACGTCGTCCGTTCTACAAGTTGACTAATAAAAATAAATAAAAAATAACCTTCCTTTTTAATCAAATATATTGGAACTTACCGTCTGCGGCTTTCCAGAAACAGCGTCTTTATAAATTTACATGTTTCGGGACCCTTGTCCCATCATCAGAATTTAAAAGTAATTGTGTATCATTTAAATATGACATGTAAATTTATAAAGACGCTGTTTCTGGAAAGCCGCAGACGGTAAGTTCCAATATATTTGAACAACACGTGGCTTGGTACTAAACATTTGGGATTTATTCCTTTTAAACTTCCTTTTTAATTTAGAGAGAGAGAGAGAGAGAGAGTGAGGGAGCGGCTATGCATGTGTGTGTGTGTGTGTGCATTTTATAAAAATTGTAACTTGGTAAACGTAGTTGGTAACAAAAAATACATTTAACGAATTATAAAAACATAAACACAATACAGGGTGGATGTACATACATCGTTGTTTGTGTGTTCGCAAGTGGGAGGTACTCTCACGTATCAAAAATTAATTACGTGTCTTATCTACTTGAGTGTTCGCAAGTGAAACGAGTTGCAAGTGCCACTGTTCGTAAGTGGGAGCACACCATCGTCGGCCAGATACGAAAAGCAGATTAATTTACCTGGTTTCTTCGAGACAAAAGCATCAACATGAATCAAAAAATTTAACTTGCAACCATTATTTTAGTAAAACGTAGATGATTGTGGGTACCATAGCTTAGGCTTTTAGAGCATAGGCTTGTACATTTATCTAGGATTTACATTATGTAGCTGATGATAGAAGTTCAAATGCGAGTTCCTGGTCCCTAAAAACATGGGTATCTCAGCTGGGAGAGTGAACTCCAAGACAAAATACTGATCCTTCAAATGTGTGTGTGTCGGGTAGGTATAGGCCTACTAGTAGGCCTACTCTGGGCTCCTTAAAAAAGCTACTGCTAAAATAACAGTGATTTGTTCTAATTTTGTTTGCTACATAATAAGGTGACGCCGTATAACATTAAAATTTGGGTTTGGCAAAGATTATCAGAATTGGCACATTCAACAATTAAAAGTTTTGTACGAATGAGCAGAAAATAATGGTATTTAAAAGGAACTATAAAGACATATCTTATGGTCATAAACAAACCGTAGAAGAAATTACTATTGTAATCAGTATAGTCATATTTGGACAGGTGTAGAAAAATATGGAGAAGCCTGTACAGGTGTGTCGGTGCTGATGGGAACACACATAAAAACGTTTGTATGAGATTAAACGTATGTATCCAAGATAAATACCGTTTTATCTACAACAGGTGGCTTCGAAATATGAATTTGGGGATTTCCCTTTTATTTAGGGGGAATTGTTATAAGGTAAATACAGTACAACCTGTCACATCCGGACCTGTGATATCCGGAACCTCCCATATCCGGACGTATCTCCAAACTAATTTTTGCAATTTTGGTTAGCGAATGGTTAGGGATGTAAAGATACTACTCTTGATGTTTTGGCTGATCACCACTTTTTCTTCACTACACTTACGTCATTCTGCGATATGGTTCACTATTTTGAATATTTAAGTTTTTACAATTGAAATACTTTATTTGGGGCAACTGAGTCTGGGGCAGCGGCGTTAGGTCGACTCACTTTGGCTTCATGGCTTCCAAAAAACGTGTGCATTGTATGAAGCAGCCGAATCACAAACTTTTTCAAAAACTGATGTAGGCGTACTGTAAGTAAAACTTTTTAACCAATTTTACTTTTTGTATTTTAAAGAGTACAGTGTACAAATGCAAATGCTAAACCAATAGAAACGTCTAAAAAAACACGTTCTTCTTCTGTGTATCTTCTGTAATTGTTAATTATATTAATTGAGATTTTGGCTACTTATAGAGATTTAATTACTGAACACAATGCAGTTTTCAGAATTGCTGTATATTTATTGGTTTTGAAGTTATCGCAGGTTGAACTGCAAAAATGAATTGAATAAAATTCGTCTAAAATCATCCGCCCGCGAGTTTCACTGTGAGGAAGTTAGAGTGAGATAGTTGCTTATTATACGCTCTCTGTCTAGCTTATGGCGCAGCGCACAGTCTGTCCCTTTAATTAACGCTCAGATATGACGACATATTATGAATCGTTATATATGTAAGATAATCAATTTCTGTGAAACCTATAATATACCCATTAAATAGTGTAGACTAGACAAGTATGATAGTAGCTTAATACAGTCTTTTTTCCGGGATGAAAGGGAAATTATAATATTGTGCGCTTAAGAATGAAACTTTTTTTGTTACTAGACCAATGTTTATGAAAATCTATTTGTCTTCATTTCTCAGATTGTAATAAAATTGGAATCAATTATAGCCTATATCAAATTAAAAATTTTTGCCAAAATTATTTGTTACTAACCAAGTTTACTTTATTTTCTTAACCGATGGATTTTTGCATATCAAATTCCGTTTATTAGACATCGATTTTTCAATATAAAATTGGTCTCTAGATTACTGATTTGCGTTAATGCGTCCAAGAAAAATAGTAGTTTGATAAACCTTATTACTAAGTTTTAATGTTTGTTTACATACGGCGTTTTCAAGAAACTGTAACAGTGTTAGAATAAATAGGCCTACTTAAAAATTTGATTACATACCTGCACCTAGTTTCGTATACAGAAGCAGTGTAAAAAGTATTTTGTAAAGCTTTCTTACAAAATTATAACAACTGAAGCCCAAATGATGTTTAAGATTTTGCACGTTAAGTCATATGAAGTTTACTTAAGAAACTGTTACGTTCAGACTTCCTGAGATACAGTTATTGAGAAGAACAAGAGTAACAGAAAGAAAGAGAGAGAGAGAGAGAGAGTGAGAGAGAGGTCAAAGTACATGAGATGTTTACTACAGTTGGCTACTTATAAGGAACTTGAAAATAATTAAACTTATTGTAATGTAGAAAGTTAACGAAACATGAACCAAAAGCGAGGATTATGTGCAGCAGACTCAAGAGTTTTATTAACAGGATCCAAACAGCCTTTGGTGAAACGAATATTACGTTAAATAATTTATTCGCAATTAAGAAGTGGTACATTTTGAAGAAAGGAAAAAACCGAGGATGAGGAACTTATAAGTTGCTATTAAAATATGTAACTTACCTTTTGGATACCTAATTATTTTACAAGCAAGTTACGGAAACTATAAAAAAAAAATTAATTCTTAATATATAAGCCTTCACGTATTATTTCAAAAAAATTAGATTACTGCTCACTGTGATATACGAAAAGCAAAAATATAATTAATATAACATTACAACTCTTCAACTCTGTAAGATATAAACTCTTCTGCTTCTGCAGGTTGTTATTTATATTATTGGTACTTGTAGAAATTTTTATTAATCAGAATGGTGAATAAATTTCCAACGGATGGGAGTCAACTTGAAACATGTTGCTTCGGTACTACTGTATACCAATAACTGCATAACTATATTCTTACAAATGATATTCGGTATGAATGAGAATAATTAAAAATTCGTAATTCTCTCTCCCCCGTCTCTCTTCTCCCCCCTCACTCTTTCTCTGTCAATTTTCCCCATCTACCTCACTAATAGGGACAAACCTCACTACTACCTTTAATTAAACATGACTACCTCACTATTAATTTCCTTTTATTTTCATTAAGTTAGCACGGCAGGTCCTTCTGCGACTGCACCCAAAGCGCGCCTCTTTAAGTGTTTGTTGAAATGTTACACTGCTACAAACAGATTACTCAAGTTTGAATGTGTAGTCTATACGAACACAATGAATGATTAAACAAACACGCACACCACACTACCTTGGACAGGCACATGTACATATGACTGTCATCTCACGTTTCTTATTTAATTTTTATTTTAACTTTTTAATACTTTTATATGTTTAATTATTATGTAATCGTTAAGGATAAATAGGAGAAATAACTCTTTTTAATTGGCTTCATTATATCAAAAAGTAATTCCTTGCTGGATCGTGAAATATTTACAATTCATCTTTATTTACGTAGGTCTTGAATGTTGTGACACCGATCCTTTGAAGTATTCTCCGATCTTTATATGTACGGTATTCTTTTCCGGATGTCTCTCTTTGACTATGATCCCAGGCATTCAAAGTTTTATGTTTGGACTCCTATGATTTTCTGGCCTACTATTATTATACATTTTTATGTGCAAGAAAGTGGCTGAAGTTTCCATTTATAAACTACCTGATCCCTCTCGAACAGTCAGTGATTACTATAGACCGGGGTGACACGAGTTCTGGAAAGACACTCTAGAGAGTATCGCTGTATCTCTTCTGTACCGTTTTGCTTCTTCCATTCACTTTATGCCCACTCTATTTTTGTTAGTCTATGACAAACAATCTTTGGTATTAGATTTCTAACGACCAAAAATACTTCCAAAGAATTTGATCTTCTTGCCTGTCCTTTCAAACGGAGCACTGTTTCTATTTTAACAGGACGCACAATACCCTACAGTTTAAGAATATATAGACGAAGAAGTGTATGTAGCTGCAGTGAGGCGAACGAACCTGACAGTATCACACCGAGGTTATCTAAACGAATACCGGAGAGATGCGGACACGGAGATTTGCGAACACAAGCTATTTCCGGAGATTTGCGGACACTAGGCCTTTTGCTACCTGAGAGAGGGATGACAAAATTCCAAAAGTATTTCTATACCGGAGGCTTGCGGACAGGCCGTATCTGAGGTGCGCCCGCTTGAATAGCAACAAACTTTCGTCAATTACTAAATTTTCAAATGGATTTAAGGCCTCTCTAAATTTTTTTCTTGTGTGTTCGACAATAAGCCGTATTTTTACAAGGCTATCTTGAGTAGGGGTAGAATTGTCACAAAAATGTAAAAGTCGCAGAATTAGTTTGAATCGGTCCCTAGACATAATTTGGGGAAATATCGGCGTCAGTAATAGCAAATCCTTTGCCCAATATTCGTCTATTTCTAATTTGTTTACTCTTGGCATCAGCCGTGAACACGCCAAGAAGAAATTAAATTCTGCAGGCTCTATATCTTTCCATCGGGACAATCGGGATATTAATGTCAATTTTGCGGTAACAAATTTGTAATAATTATTTAATTCTGTGCAAATGACAGAAATAAATTCTAAGGGGAAAAATATTTAAAAAAATCTAAGTGAGTTGCCGTGTCTTCGAAACTAATTCGTAATCCGCTAACTGCTTTATCAAAAGAGTGGCGTTTTGTCGCAGGACTGTTGGCCGACCAATCGTAAATTCTTTTTCGCTTCTGAAGATTTCTTACCTCTTCTTCTTCTTCTTCTTCATCATCATCTTCTCCTGCTGATGTTTCATTTTCTGATGAAGCTGCACGTGGTGTTGAACGATTATGAGAAGGCCCGGGAGCATCCATATCTTTGTCTGAGAAAATGTTGTCTTCCTCGTCACTACTCTTCATCAATAATTCCATAACTTCCTTCTCGGATTCTGTGCCATTGTAAACACAATATTCACACCTACTATTTGCTAAAGAGAATCACAAACAAGACTGAATAGATGTTCTACAGACAGAAAGTAATTATACCTTGCACCCAATGTTGAGAACAATAGCCGTGGTAAGGAATTTGAACAAAGAAAATGATTTTTCTTCATGTTTTGAGGGTAGTACAATCAGAATCTGCCCTTATCTCGAACACGATGTTTTTCGCGATAACCATACTTCCATTCCTTACGAAACATGGAAGTAAAAAAGTTGCTAGCTGAAAAAATAATAGAAGAAGAGAGAGTGAGTGAGTGAGAGGACTGAAAGAGAGAAACATGGGCAGAGATAAAAAAATCTGTCGCATTAAATTCACGCCAACAACATTCTTAATGTCGTAATGACACAACAGTCTATGTTTACAAAAATTACTACCGTTTTGACGACACAAATATACAGATCTAATGTGTGTTGGCAGGCTGACGCGTTCGTACTACTAATTCATTCGAAGGCTGTATTCACTCCTGTCTGTATTAAAATAATACAAATGTTGTTTTATAGTAATAATATAATAATAATAACAACTATCACGATTTGTAGGCTTAAGCATTCATAACATAAACAGTTTTCTAACGTTCCCTCCTCTCAAGACTTCTACGAACTTTTTTTAACCTATTGATTTTACTCCATTTTTAATAATTCACCAATCCCTTCAGTTTATAACTTACTATTTACATGTCGGAGTCATGTGATAGTATGAAACTTTTATTGAGCAGAATTCAGTATGACGGATATTCGTGGCATACCTACGGAGATGTGAAAGTAACGTAGTTTTACTTCGATTGCAGCTTGGATTCACTAAATTCTGTTGCCTTCTGTACGAGCGGGTAAATTCTATGCAGGAATGGGAAAATTATTATGTAAAAAAAAGCAGTGATCATTAAAGACAGAGGCACTGAGTGTAGGAGATCAGACCGTTGTAGGTCAAGTACTAGTAAAACCTGGAAAAGCTTATCGTCCACTACTACATATTAAGTAGGTTTAATGAAAATTATGTAAATGGAACGGATGTAATTTCGAAACTGTTAATTTCCTTCAAGTGTGTACTAAAGTAAAGAATGTTACAATTTATAAGTTGGTAATTACACCAGGTAGGCTTAAACAGGTAATGCTAACAACCAGTAGCCTACTGATTCGAATGTGTGTGTGAAGAGGGCTTTTGAGTCAATAATAACGCTATTACCTACTTGACACAGAAATTCCCGTGTCACCTGCATTTTGTATTATGCAAACGTTCGGAGGATGTAAATTTTTCAACAACATTGTTGGAGTGCCAACCTTTAGAATGAACCGTTGTGGCGGAATGCAAGATTGATTTAAAGAATCCAAAAATTCTTGGAGATAGTACACTATATTTTCAATATTAAATACGGTGTTAATAGATTCTTCGGACTTTTTATTATCCCCAGAAAATTTTTCCAAACTTGTATCATTATTTTCCTTCACAGATTCGATTCTTTGGGAATAACCACTTGTAATTTTTATCAAGTAAACACTTGACGTTTTGCACAGAATTTAGCAATTAATACAGTGTTGTACTATTTACTATGTCCCAGTTTTTCGTCAATTTCTGTGAAGCTATCGTCATTAGGAACACTACCGTCACCGAGGTGCAGTAAGTTTGTAGAAAAATCACCATCTCCTCCTCCTCCTAAATGGGCTCTCATATTGCTTTGCAAATTTAGTCTGAATAGCATTCCACATCGCCGAGGACTTTAAACACACTGAGACAATATCAGCGCGGGTTCCTCTTGCAGTTACCGGTAATCTCTAGCGAGAATCCTCTGAAATAACAAATGTTACGCTACCCACTAATTTGTTACAATTTCTTAAGTCTTGGAGAGTTTGATTGACCGTTTCTATACAGTCCACAAATCGCCTTCGTTTTACCACTCATGATTAGTTTCCGTTTTGATCCCTCTTTCTTTTGTCATGCCTCCTCTTCAATACGAATTGCTTTTTTAATAGGAGTCAGTGAGAATACTTGACTTTTTCTTCTTGGCGCATTTTTATTTTATTTTTGCAGTCGCTTTCGGATAAGGGCGAATTTATTCTGGTGTCAATTGTGATAAGGTATTAGCAGATGTCTCGTTTATTCCCGACGTGGGAGGTCCGGCTACTGTGGTCTCTTGACAATCTTTTGTTGGTGTTAATCTTCCTTCATAATTACTTTTGTCTCCTATCTCTCTGTCAATTACAGGTGAACACAGAAACTCTTCGATACTGAATATATTTTCATTTAATGGCCAAATTCCAGTTGAACTAAAACCTGCTGTCAGTTAGATGGTGTAGCTGCCTTTGAAAGAGTATCTTTTGCTAGCCCAGGTATGTCATGGTTTTACCTGGGTTTATTGTCATCCAGCTCTCAGCGGCTGCACCGAAACAGGCCATATAAACACTTGTCTACTGGCTGAAGTCAGATTGTAACGGGTATGAGGTATAAACTGTTTCATAAATAGTAAAAAAAGAGAGGCTGTAATTTATCTTGATGGATGTGCTACTCCAATACAACCTGCTGGTCCATAAATAATCAAAGTGATATCTACATAACACTCTGTGGATATAACGATAAGTGGTGGTTTCCAGCTGCCATCTATGAAAATACCACTGGTTTCACCCTTTTCCAAAGGGGTAACCCTGCTGACTTGTTTATTTCCCTTCAAACTGACAACTTTGTTAGGACAGTGCACTGTTGTTATGCTGCCTGGTTTCCTTCACATTCCAAATATTGTGACAATAAAAATGAAGGCGACTTATCACAGAATTCCAATATTGAAGAAAGTTTTATGTTATGTTTATTAAAACTAAATGCATTGCAAAACTTGTTGCTTCAGCCTCTCTAAAAGACAACCTTGAATGTCGCTGCATGAAGCCAGTAAAACAATCTTTTACCGGCCCAGTTCACCAGAAAATCGACATTATTTGCAAACACGTATTCGGAGGCTAACATACGAATATTCTTAGGGTACAAACCATAATAACTAACAGAATAGTGCAGATCATAACACAGAAATCTGATTTTTCTTTTTGTTCTTTCCTAAATACAAGTTGTGGAAAACGCTGAGTCTTTGTGAGCTACATCGCCCCAGAAAGTTTTTCACTTGTACGTTTGAACCAAATATGAAAAAAAGAAAACGGAACAAAATGTTTTACTTACATTGTACCAACATACCACTTTCCTTCTGGTGAAATTGAAGGTACACCTTTAATTTTAAAATTAGTGGCTGAAGTGTAGTGCTGCTGGCCACTCTACCTTTAGTGCGTGTGTCGAACACTCACTTTAGGCAACCTATTCTACCTCCTAAATTTCCTAGGCGGCATAAAAAGGAGCCATTATTACTATTATCATTTTAAAAATTTTAGTTTTTTAGGATTTAATAAACACGTAATCTTCATTATAGGATCACAAGTAACTGACACATAATTAATTCTGAGATCTGTTAGGTTATGAATTAATTTTCTTTTAAAAGTTATAGAGAAACATAACTTGCCCTCATGTTGCCACATTGCTTTTGTATTAGTATGATTCAATTGTACACTTACCATGGATCTAACAAAGTACATAGCTGTAAACACCCACAGCAAATTAGTGACAAAAAGGTTGCTTTACACGTTCTAAAATACAAAAGGGAACAAAGACTCATTTTACTGTACACTGCTATAATCAGACTGGAGGAGCATGTACTACAAGCTATAACAAAAACGTTATACAGTTGCAGAGGTGCTGCGACTAAGGGACACTTGAAGAAGTACAAAGTATCAACTTATGTCTCTCTGCTCTCCCCTATATGGTAATACTGTCTTATAACGACTGTTAAACAAATCAAATGTATTGTATACCTTTATATGTGTATTTATACACAATATATCAAAAGTTTTTTGCGACAAAAATATCTGTCAAATTTTTGTATGTTGTAATGGTACATATAACACTACCAACACCAGCGTACCACAAATAAGTTGAAAGCCACTACAATTAAGAATACCTACAAGGTCAAGCATATGATCATGGATAAAAAAGGAAGTATCATAAGCCAAAACCAAGTGAATTAAAATGAAGAAGGAATTACCAGTAAATGTGCAACTAAAGAAGATAAAGCAAGACTAACGACGAGACGACATACATAATTACCCAATAGATCAAACAGTGAGAAGGAAACCCATTAAAGACAAAATCAAGAAGAAACCTATTAACCGTGAGAAGGAAACCAGTGAAAACAACGCCATGAAGAAACTTATTAAGAGGGAGGAAGGAATCGGTGAAGAGAAGAAGAAAATATCCAGATCAAACACAAAAAAGGGAGATAACATGAATTATAATGAACTAACATATGGCAATAAAAGAATTATATAAAAGAAGAAAGAATAAATGGAATAAACAACATGATTTAAACCCCTAAGCTGCAAAACAAATTGACACTGACCAAAACTTATTAAGTGAATACCTTCCTTGACAATGTAATACAAACAATAATCAATAAGAATGAATTATTGAACATAAAAAGTAACAAAGAGAATGAATAATAATAAGTTCTTAGCTAAATTATGTGTAGACATGAAAAGAGGGCTATGTCCAAAACACCAATGACCAATTGTAAAGTGGAATTGATATTAGAAATAACCACTAATTACCAATAGTAAAGACTGTAAAAGATAAACAAAATGTAATCTAATAATAACCAATAGATATACCAGTACTACATAAAGTCAAATAAATCAAATGTAATACAGAAACACAAAACCGACAATAATCCATTGTTGTATATTATAACTATATGCTTGCCATAGAATGGATGCATGATGAACAAAATTATCTTGTAAACTTACCATAAAAGAGTAGGAACTAAACCAACAACATTGAATGAGGCAGAATACTATTCGAATAAGTAAATTCAAGGATTATAGCCACCCAAATACTAATAATAACAATAATAATAAATAAACCATGTTGACAGCTAGATGCAAGTAATCTTGGTTACTTTAAACCAAAGCAATTTTCAGTATAAATGCAGAATGAACTACTGCACAATAATAACAGTGCTATCAAAACAATGATAAGAGATATTCAAGCAATAATGAGAATAATTTGATAGGATTACAACCCATATAAAAAGGTAACTTCCTAAAGTATAGTAAACTCACTTAACAAACTATAGTTAAGGTAATAAACCACAAGATGAAGAAAAAGGACACTATCAGAAGTGACAATGACCAATGCAGTATGCATAGGCCATAATAAAATGTTATTAACTATTAATGTTAGTATAATAGTAAGTATCATGTACATGTTGTGTGTTTATGTTAGTGTCTATACAGGAAAGTACAGAGCAACTCACCGCAGCTAATAATAGAAGAGTCAACGCAACTTCTTCAGAATCGAACTCATGAAATGGAACAAAAAACATTCTAAACTATTTACACAAAATTAATAAACGATGTCAAAGAGTAAGTAAACCGATTTATTCATATCGGATTCAATAATAGATTGAATTGGGTAGAATAAATCAATAAACCAAAAATTAATAATAAAAACCAAAACGTTAAGAATAATAATAAAACAGACAATCTCATCGTGCTAAAATGTTCATACACACTTTTTAAGAGAAAATTACTTAAAACTTCGAATCTAACAAGAAAAATATTGTGTCGAGTATTCATAATACAAACCCTTCAAGTAAAATGTATATTCTATAGCCGGCAGAATAAGGGAAGGACAAATAAAATAGAGGCAGGATATCAAGAGAATGGAAAACATGGGACTACCTAAACAAGTAATAAGATACAGACCTCAGGGAAGATGAGATATAGGTAGGGCAAGGAAAAGAGATGCCTTCAGTGAAGGCAAAACAGGCTGTAATCCTATACCTTGACATGGAGAAGATTCCTAATACTTAATAGCACACTTAAGAACAAAATATTGGTATGGAGAATCATACACGACTTCCATGTTCTAAGATTTATATTTAAAATCATTTTCGAAATGAAATATTTCCATTAAAACTACTTCTTTCTACTTACTGCTTCAGCCACTTACTGTGGGCACTAACGTATACCACCTCACGTTATCGCACTTGATTTTCACTGATGATGGAAGTCGATGGCACTGGCGAAACGTCTGGTTTTGCAGAAAACATTGGTCTATGGCCAAACAGGCCGGGAAGGAATTTTAAAAACAAACTGCTTCTTTGTTGTCAATAACGTAGTACATATATACAAAAAATTATCAGGTAAACTATTACGTTACAACAACAAAATGTTTCAGGTAAACTACCCTTTCCCCGTAACCGATCTTCACCAAAATCAATAGGCCTTGAGTCCTCTATAACTCGGGCACATATGTAAAAAAATATCTGATTCTGTTTGAATTTACGGCAGTTATCGTTCGTCATGAAAAAATTTCTCTTGTTACAACATAAAATATTGCAGGTAAACTACCCCTTTATCTTAACCGATCTTCACAAAAAACAATAGGTCTTGAATACTCTACAATTCAGGGCTGTATGCAAAAAATTATTTGATTCTGTTTGAATTTGCGGCTCTTATCGTTTGCCATAAAAAATCTAGACAGACACACAGACACTTTTCAAAAAATTACTTTTTTTCATGTTTTGAGGGTAGTATAATCAGAATCTGCAAAAATCTCTAACACGATTTTTTTTGCCATCACCATACTTCCATTTCCTTATGGAACATGAAAGTAAAATCAAAGTAAAATTCTGATGGCAACAAAAATCAAATATTCTATCAAAAATTGGGGATATACATTTTTGGTAGGTATTTTGGTAGGCCTACTTGCATTGCACAAGGAATGTGTTATTTTCAATAGGTTATTGATAAAAAATGACTTTTAAGTACATTGATTTTTATTACAAAATTTATACAAAACAGTTTCAATTCTAAGGTATCAATAATTAATAAATATTAAGGATAATGAACAAATTATTTCTTCAGAGAAGATACATAAAAACATTGCAAAAATAATACATATCAGACAAATATTATTACAACAAAAATACCACACAGACATTTGGGCTTTGTTACTTTATCAGTAACTATAAGATTACATTAATAAAGTACATAGAATATTTATTTACAAGAACATAATTACAAAAAGTGAAAACACCTTTGATGAAATAAACATTTTATTTATTACATCAAACATAACTAAACTCAGATGACAATATAAATGAACTAAATATAGGTTTTTCTGCGAGGGAGTGTAGGATTGATTAGGGGTTCAATTAGTTCAAATTATTAAAAAAAAAAATAGCATAAACTATAAATAGAAAAACTAGACTGGTATGTTTACAACAAAATGAAAACTTCAAGTTACATTTAAGAGATATTCCGTGTCAAATCAACAAGTGCTACAACCTGACCCTCTTAGATTTATTTGAAATTAAGTATGCATGTAGTATTCATAAATAGTAACACAAATCAATTTTTTCACATTTTTCTGACGAAAGGTTACTGAGTAATGGGTGCTCAAAAATGAAAAAAAATAAATAAAATTTTTGACTTGCGCAACAATATTGATTTGTTCACAACTTGTGTTCTAATTAAGCTAGAACAATGACATCGAGTTCATTTGAAAGCTCTTTTAAAGGGCTTTCATATGATATAAAACATAATTAGTTGAAAATATATATATTTTTTATAAACACATCATTATTGCATTTACTGAATTTTGAAAAACTGTATTTTTAAAATTCTCAAAAAAATATATGTGAAAGATATTGTTTTCCTCTACATATTCTGAAAGTTTCAACTTGGGATGAGCATGGGATCACTATCAAAAGTAATTTTATGTTTATCACGATTCTGTAAAACGTCATTCAGATCGGTGAATTATTATTATTTTTATTTTCCTACCCGTGACAATTTTTCAGAATCATAGTTGGATTTATTACTTGGCCTACAAAATTGTACTTTTCTTTCATACAAATAACTGTGTTTTAAAGCTTAGCACTAGCTAAATTAATAGCTCAAAATTAATAAATTGACCTACATATCTAAAATATATATCTTAATACAGTGATCCAGGTTTTCCGTGTACAAGCAAAAAAATCTCATTTTAAAGACTATATACAAAATGGTTGGTTGGTGTGACTATCTCCCATCTGTTTAGTATTTTGTCATCGGATAATATTCAGTCAGCTGTTGTCAACTGTTGTTGAAAGTGACCTGTACATTTTCTTTTGGTGTGACATAGCCTATAAAGTGAAAAAAATGTGATTAATTCTGAAATGTTGTTTTGAAATTAGCTTAAAGGTACTTTGTACAATTCTCACAACAGTGTATAAGTTTATATGCCTACAACCAGTTAATATTGTAACGAGACATATGAGCCCAAATATTTCAGTAACCCAAAATATTAACACATGTCAATAATTGAGTGAAAGAGACAAACCAAGTGTTTCTTCTAAAAGGCCAAGCATGAAACTACATGAGCTACTCATCACCAAGGATAAACTCACAACAATAAGAGTTAATAAAACTAATGGTAACTAACAAGTGAAATAACATTATAAGAAAAAGAAGATGCACCGAACAATGATTGTACCACAGGAACCAACAACCCAATAGTTTTCGGTCAGTAAGGAACCAATGAAGACAAGGAAGAAACATACTACGAGAAAGACACCTAACAACCATGGCATAAAATATAGATTCCAAGAGCCAGTCAACTATAGAACATCTTACCCGTACATGCAATGACTGAACAACTTACAGATTGAAGAGATGGACAAGAACTGACTAACTGAGATGACCAATATACAACAGATAATATTATAAATGTATAGGACAAGATATGTTATAAAAGAATGAAAGTAACTATACTGTTAACTGAATAGAAGCTGTGAATAAAAGCATAGTAACATGTTATGCATAGCACCCATGTAACATAAAGAAGTATTAAAATTGTCTCATAATAATAACAAATATTACTCAAATAGTCAAACAATCATGTAAGATAAGAAAAGGCAATAACTAAAGAGTTATTAGTTATCATTAATAAAACCAAACTTGAGAAAATAAGGTTAAAAGAATGTAAATTTGTATCAACCTAACATACACATTGTTGGTACAAATTTCACCTAAATTCACATCTATCAGTAGGAAAAGCCTACCTAAACCAAAATTTTTGTGCCTTAAACCAAGAAGAACTGATAAGCTTTCTACAGGTACCAATATAAGATACCCAAAATGGATTTTAAATAAGAATTTAAGTAAATAAAGTGAACCAAAACCGACCAAAAGGGGATTCACTAAGTAAAACGTGAACAAAACCACTTTATAATACCAAATAGAAGTAAAAGGTTAATGTCTATACCACAAGTAAGGTGTAATGCCACTATTGTAATAGTATAAGAATATTATAAGAAAGGACATAATGTATTATAATCGTAATTAAGAACACCTGTCATGTGACACCACATGTAAGTAATGTTAGGACAAGGGACTAAGGGACAGACCAGTGTACAAAAAACACTAAACCAATTATAAAGAGACTACTATGATTAAACTATTGTAACTAAATAATAGTAGAAAGAGATAAAAGAATACCAAATAAGAATGGAAATAAGTGTACACCTCATAGTGCAAAATAGAGGTCAGAGAGAGATAACTATATAAGAATACAGCAGTTCTATAAGGAGAAATTTACCTCCAAACTTATAAATTTTGCACAATCATCTGGCGATATAAGAGCTTCTACAACAATGGACTCTGTAACAAAGAAAGAATTTTAGCTAACAGAGAAAAATAATTATCATTACCACTATCAACAAAAGTGCAAATTACTAAATGAAATAATTGCAATTTTATGGGAAATAATGTTATTAAACTAATTATGTACTTTATTAAGAACTTTTGTTTTCCAGCAGCTTCCAAAACTCTTTATATAAAAAATAATATAAACAAACTTATTTAGAGCTTCTAACAATACTTATCTTAAAATTATCATATGATTATACTTTCCAAAGGAAGCCCCTGATTTGAAAGCATTGACACATAATACTACTAATTAAAAATGATTCCAACTACTATGTTACTAAATTTTCTCATTTAAAATGTAAATGGGACTGTTAATAGCTTTATATTGTTGTCATTAACAAGACAAAACAATCATTAATGGCTATTTTATCACAAACTTCAAAATCTCCTATAAAGCTTGCTCAATGAAATAGGACATTCCTGATGCAGAAAATTAACTTTGCCATAACACAAATTAAATAGGCTAACACCCAAACAAAAAAAAGCTTTGAAAACAAAACATTAATGAAATATGGTATGAATTAATTGTGCTACATTCAAAGCTGATTTTCTTAATTGATTTAAAGTACCTATACAAGTCTAGTTTGTCAAGTAAAGATAATTTAGGTAAACCTAACACTACATATGAAACAAACATTAAATCAAATATGCTAATGTTACAAAATTCACAAACAGAAAAAAAAAATTTTTAATTATCTATAGGCTAAATTGCTTTGATTATATTACCTTCTCCACTTCATATGTTTTCCACATCAATATCATCTGATGTCGATACTACTGATGGTGCAATAATAGTCATTTTTTCCCAGTCAATTCTGGAAAGTTCAGGAGAAACCTGAAAGATCATTACAAAACTCATACATAATTTTTCACTAAGTTAATAATTATAATAATATTAAGCTAATAATTAAGAGAATAATTTATTTTCTTAACCTAGCACAATATTTGTAGGTTAGCACTATGAATTTACAAAAAGTTAATGGATTTTGTGTAAATTTCTAAAAAAAATTAAATTTACAGCATAATCTAGTAGTTATTTTATAGTAATCTATTTTAATTTAAATGAACTCAAGTCACTATTGCTTGGTTACATCCCTGCACTGAAGATTCCTGAAAAAGATTTCTAATATAATCGTACAAACTCGAAAAACAAAAACTGTTCAAATGATTAACATTGAATAATATAATCCTGATTATAACGGTATTATAACTAGCAAATACATTACGGATAATTCATCCATACTCTGTATCATTTAAATCTACTATTAAGTATAACACACCCCATAAAATATTTTAGAATATTAAGATACTAATTTTGTAAAATTTCATGTGATATTAGTTGAGTATCATTTAGGAGGTTAAACAATATAAATACAATTCTACACATTAAGTTACAGATTATAAATACAGATAATAAGAAATTAAATAAAAATAACACTATAGGCCTACATCAATTATCGGGTTTAAGAACCTGCTGCTGTAAGCAGTGATAATTTTAGTTTAGTGAGCTTTAATCAGACTTGCATGCAATAATAAATTTTACATAAGATAAAAGAACGATGCTTTCTTTAGTCACCAGCAAAACCTTTTCTGTCTGCAAGTTAATATTATAAAATTTAAAAACAGCACAATTTTATTAAAAAATTTAATCTAGATTAAAATGCATGTTTAAGTCAAAAATTAAAGAAGTCACAGGTCAAATTCTCTTTTCAATTTTTCTTTTACCTGACAAATGTTAGCCCTTAATTTTTAAAGCAGAGCTGTGTTAAAACAAAATTTTTATGACAAATATATTACAATTTAATGGACTCAATGGTATGAAAGTAACTATGTGTACAAACAATTACAACAGTTTGCTTCAGTGAGGATATAGTACACATAGGCCTATATTATAAATTTTGTTATATTAGGTCTTAAAATTAACCTTAACTTTCTACCGTTAAGTCATATCTTATCAAGTAATTACGTTTCTCTGAAAAATGCTGAATTTGAAAGTATATTTAGAGTAATATAGCTGGACTGAATGTAACTAGTGACTATGTAACTAGTTAAATACGAGCAGAGTTCAAATTAAATATATTATGGTAAGGCCTATCATCTTGTGTTAGGTAGGACGACATTTTACGAATAAAATGACTTACAAACTGGATACATTACACAAATATAGGTAGGCTAGAGTAGTAATTGTCAGACTTACAGGAGTATCTATAATAAAGAAAAATTATTTAATTAAATTGCAGTCAGTGCCTTACAGGGACTTTTTTTTTTAAAATGAGTTAATTACCCCTTGGGTAATTATGAAGATTCTCATCAATGCTGATATTGCGCTGATATATTTTTATTATATTCTTCTATGTTATATAAACACGAGAAAAATAATTTTAAACGGCGGTCGAACCTATTTACGGAGACAAAAAATTAAATTTTTACTCCCATAAGAACGCATGGTGTTAGCCTAGGTATATTGTATTAATTAAATTAGAATGCTAATTTGCTCCATTATTAAATTCTGGGCAGAACACAGTGATATTATGTATAGTTGGGTCTATAACAACCGGTAGGCCTAGTGTTACATGCCCAAAGTAATCGAGACATTCATACATAACCTAACACAGCTAATTTCCTACAAATAACGGACAACATACACTAAATAAATGATCATCTTACCTTTCATTATTATTCCTACCGCTTCCAACATATTTTTACTTCGACTTGCAATCACAAACACTTCATACGAATAACAAAATTCTGTCCCACACACGTTAACAAACGAAAACGAATTACCGCACAGCGACGACTAAACAGAATAAATATGGCAGGTCGCAATATTTCGTTATACCAACTAAACAGAATAAAAACACACTTCCCTCTGTAGTGTCTGTCTTTTTTACACATGTTACAAATTTTATAGAATAATTATTACGAATGCCAATATGGCCGACTAACTACCCATATTTCATTATATACATTTGTATATATCGAACAGGTTGTCTGGCTTCAGCGTACAGCAACAATACGATGTATAAAAATTTGTATAAGTTTTTCGTATGCTGACACACCATAACTTGGGCAAAATAACTTCATCACCTAAAAATGTACTTATACAAGTTCGTCAAATTTGTTTTAGATACCCTGGGTAAAAATTGGGGTGTGATGAAGAAATTATGCGGCGCTAAGTCTATATATATATATATATATATATATATGTATGTATATATATATATATATATATATATATAATAACTAATCGTCTTTGCTTGCTCTATGTATTTGTCAATTGATAATTCTATAACGTTTAATTTATTATTGTGTACTTGTGTTGTGATGCGTCTTACGCCTCACCGTTGTAATCGCCACTTTGTAATGTAAATTTGGTTGAGGTTTAAATAAGCTCCACGTTATTAATAATTTGTAATAATATTACTAACGTGCATACTCTGTATATACGGTTATTTTGCCGCACGTAGGATGCGTAATTCTATAACTAGTGTTTTCTGTATAATGTTGTTCTGATAAAAGCGTTTGTATTTGTGGGCTAGTGCTTTTAAATTTTCCCGCACTTCTGGTTGACACGGCGACCGGCTCTAACCATATGTTGGCAATTGTAGGTTAGTTTGTTTCTTTTGTCGCCGGCAAAGCTATGTTCGCCTTGCGTACCTGTTCGCTCCCACAAATACCTGTGAACAAACTCTTATTCTACTCACACACATGAAGTGACAACTCTGGTATTGGTAATCATAAGTTTGTTTTATTATTTTTTCAGCTTTTTGGTTAAACAACACAAGTGGTTCGGTCTTGGATCGACCTTAACAGTTCAGTATCGATTCATATTTGAATCTGCTCTTCAATGATTTGTAAATAATTTTAACATAAATTAAATATCTCAGGGCTAGGGTTATTTGGGCCAGTTATGAAGTCAGAAAAATGCTTTAAAAGGGAGTACAACACATTACAATTACATATAAAACAATAAAACTGAATTATCAATGTTTACAAAATAAAATATTTAGTTTTTTTCACCGTCAGCGGTAACGAACTCTGTCGGCACTGGAAATTGAAAATAAACAAAATGGCCGCTTAGTCGGCTAACCAAACGCCATGTAGTTGAATGTTTTATGGTTTTAAATAAAGTTGTTATTATCGTTAATCACTGGATTAATGATCAACGGGTATTCCAATTAGCACAGTAAATTGTTTATATGGTGTAGTGAATTTAATCTGTGTATATTGTGGCAATGGAAATACTTCGGATTTATAATTACGTTCCTGAAGCACTGCAAGCAATCCCTCGATAGCGTCTTTTTGTGGTTCTGGGGTAGGATTACACTTCCACTGGTCAGTATTTACTTCTTTATAATTGTCTTGGAGTTTTTCCTTATTTCACTGGTTTATTTTATAACATCGGCTGAGTATTGCTTGATTGGTTTGGTTTTTTCACAAGCGTCCGCTATCAGACTCAACTCTTCAGCGTGGCATCTAACAATACAACTATCCGTTCATCTCGTCTTTGTAACGGCTTTTTGACCAGTAGACTAGGATTTTGATTGGTCCGTTTCCGTGAACTTGAGGTCAAGCGGACGGATATATTACAAAAATTATATCCTTGCCTTTACAGTCAAAAAATACTCCCTTGTTAATTTTTGTTTAAACTAGAATTGGTTTACATATTTCTGTTCCTTTTTTAAAGGTCTACATTTTGGTATATAATTTTGTATAAGTTAACTTCATACTAGGTGTCCTTTCACCTTTACAAAATCTATAAATCTGGACTATAACACTGCCCTTACATTCACTATGATACAATACTTAATTTTCATTAGATTAATTTCATTTGATAGACAATTACTCTAAGACTTGTCCATTATTAAATTTTGACCCTATTTTGTTATTATTGTATTATATTGATTTGATAACTTAATCATTTCTGACATTATTTTATTTTATATTTCATGTTCGGCCTAGGCCTCAAATTTGACTTCATACTCATTGTCTAAATTACATTAATTATTAAACTGTTTTCTGGTTTGAACCCTTTTGCCTGATTGTGTTCTAAAGATTACTACATTTTTCTTTAACTTACTCTAACAATGTTTATTAACTAACACAAAATTCTTTAACATACTAACTAAAATGGTTGCCTTCATGGCCAAGGTTACATTCATTTTTTGACAAAGGATAGCATAAAATATTCAGTTTACTATAATACCCATTTCATTTCCATACTATTAAGCTCTACTAATGGATCATTAATAGTGTTTATATGAGACCTCTATTTAAGTATTTTTGGGTATTATGTTGTAACATGTACCTTCTATTCTGCCTATAGGCTTAATACACTCCTTATAATCCTTTACATATGATTTATTAATGATAACAATTATTGGCATTGGCCTAAATAAAGAAAAATAAACATGGTTAAGCACTGCTAATGCCTTCTACTTTAACAACCAACAACATGGGATAAATAAATATAAAACCTTTCAATAAATAATGCTACATTACTACAATTGTTTGTTTACACTCTAAACATTTAGTGTGTCTGTCACTTTACAATACTTTTAAGAGTTGTGTCTCTTGTATTGACCTATTTGGTTTTTTTACATTTAACATAATTAGAGGGATCACTGATCTTTACAGTCTTATCTGTGTGATTAATGATCACCCTTGTTTTCCACTTTCCCCACTTTTCACTTATGCACTTTTCACAGGTTTTGTCTTATTATCTATAGTACATGGCTTCTTATTTATCACACTATTGTGTTGTACTTTTTATTTTAAATTGTTACATACTGGATTTTATTTATTCTGACTTTATTATTATTATTTGGGCTATTTTCGTTAATCGTTTTGGGACTCTCATTATGTCACATTACATAATTGCCCCCACCCCCCAAGACATGGTTATTTTTTCGAAACTGTGGTTTAGGGAAAAATAAGCTGTTACCTTTATTCATGGAATTTTTTCATTGGTTTCAGGGATTGGGTTGTGATGAATTTTTTTTTTTTTAAGTTGGTTATTATCTCATAATGTACGCATAACTTCTTTCTACTTTGGCGAGTCTACGAAATATATTAATTCTTTTCATCTTCTTCATATAGGCTATTTAGTTACCAACTGATTGTTCCTTTCCTCTGGGGTTTCTCCTGTTCCTATGGATTCCTTAATTGGGGTTATCAATCCCTCCCTAACTTGAAATGGCACGTTGAATGCATATCAGCTGTGAGTGGCACTATTCTGACCTATTCCTCACCCGACCATTCACCCCGTGCATGGTACAGTGCTCGTTGGCCCCTGCCCATCATAATAATTATTGAGTGGCGCCGTAGCTTTCTACACTCTCATAAAAATGGTAACTCTTGCGTTACTTTAAATACCCTCGGAATCATGTTGTCTTCTTACTTCTTTTCATTATTATAAATTGCATCCCAGCAGTTCCCCTTACCTTCATATAACTTATTTTCAGTCTTGGTAAAAATCCTTTGTATACTTCTTCTTTTCCATTTAATTTCATTTCGTCGTTAATTGATTAATTAGCCACTATGTTATTCATCTTCTGGTTCAACATCCCTTTTAGCAGTTACAAATATAGTTATTATTATTCCATTTATTCACAAACATCAATTTTTTTCTGAGAGTTCATTTGTTTTACGTACTTCTTTTCTTCTTATTCATTATTGTCCCCTTAATATCGTTGTTAACTGTCTTTCTCTTCTTTATTGATCCAAAATAAATTCTTGAAAGTATCCTGTAAGATGACCTTACTCATTTTAGAATTTGGTGGGTTATTTGTTCATATTTTTTTTTTTGAAATCTTCATTGGTCATTTGCTTATTCATCATTTTCCTTCTCAATTCTCCGATAGTTTGCCTGGTCGGTAATCATAGATTTGTTTCATGGTTTTTTATAGTGTATGCTATACAGTTTTTTATCCATGGTCCATCATCTCCTCTGCACTCGTCGTTCGGATTCTTCTGGTGTGCAGAACTATTTCCTTCCTTGTGATATAGGTCTCTGCTACCTCATACACCAGTTCTTCTAATACTATGTGTTCTTTAGTATCAATTTCTACCTCAATTACTTTAGCATTTTGGTTATTGCTCAACGAAGTTACTCGTACCTCCATCATTGCTCTTCTCACCAATATCTTATCATGTATTTCCGGTGTACTCATTTTACTTATAGACTTTTTTAATTTGTTACTCACTGTTTTGTTGTGAGTCCTTTTTAAAGTTTCTTTTAAGTTCCTTCTTTGATTTTTAAGACTCATTATTTCATTCTGGTCGGTCATTGATAGATTAAGCTTATTAATTAGTCCATGCTTCATCATCTCCACTTCTTCTCTTGTTTTTACTAGTTTCTTTTTATATATTTTTCCTATATCTTTTGTTTTCTTAATCTTCTTAATTATTTGGTCCTTCTTTACTTCTCTACGGTTGGTTTCTATGTGCTTAATTTTCTCTTTGTTTTTGTTATTTCTGTTTTTGGAAAACAATACACTTGAGTCTTCTTTATTCTCTATTCCCTTCCTACTATCTTCTTCAATTTCCGGATTCAGTTGTTCCATATTGTTATTGTTTGTTATTTCTTCTACCTTCGTGTTACTTCCATCATTTATTGACAGCTTTTGTTGTTCCAAGTTTTCATCCTTGTGTCTTCCATCCTCTGGCTAAGTGTCTTTCTGACGTCTTCAATCTTCACATTTATAAGTTCCCTTAATTCTCCCTTAATACTTTCATTTGTACTGTCTATTTTCTCATTGATTTGTCTAAAATTTTCCCGAGTACTCTCATTTGTACTGTCTATTTTCTCATTTATCTTTTTCAAGTTCTCCTCATTTCGGTCAAACTTTTCACTCATTTGTGTAAAATTTTCCTTCATACTGTCTATTTTTTCATTTGTCAGTTTGTTATTCTCCTTCATACTGTCTATTTTCTCATTTGTCAGTTTGTTATTCTCCTTCATACTGCCTATTTTCTCATTTGTCAGTTTATTATTCTCCTCATTTCGGTCAAACTTTTCATTCATTTGTCTTAATAAATTTTCATTGGTTTGTTTATTTTGTTCGGCTATGAAATCCATCAATTTCTGTAATTCTGGTGAACCCAGGCCTCCTCTAGCTTCTTCTCCATCACCCGCCGGTTGTTCCATCTCAGTGTCTTGTTGTTCTGCTGTTTCTTCTTCCTGTTCTTGGTCCTTTGCCAACCTCTTCGATACTCCTCTTGTATGCATCTCCAGACTTATAACCGCCGCCTGCTAAAATTAGGTTGACTGTATTGTTTAATAGTAGTATTACAGTCCGTAATTTTTCCTAATTCAGCCTCACTAGTTGGACGACAATTCTATAACTAATCGTCTTTGTTTGTTCTATGTATTTGTCAATTGATAATTCTATAACGTTTAATTTATTATTGTGTACTTGTGTTGTGATGCGTCTTACACCTCACCGTTGTAATCGCCACTTTGTAATGTAAATTTGGTTGAGGTTTAAATATGCTCCACATTATTAATAATTTGTAATAATATTACTAACGTGCATACTCTGTATATACGGTTATTTTGCCGCACGTAGGATGCGTAATTCTATAACTAGTGTTTTCTGTATAATGTTGTTCTGATAAAAGCGTTTGTATTTGTGGGCTAGTGCTTTTAAATTTTCCCGCACTTCTGGTTGACACGGCGACCGGCTCTAACCGTATGTTGGCAATTGTAGGTTAGTTTGTTTCTTTTGTCGCCGGCAAAGCTATGTTCGCCTTGCGTACCTGTTCGCTCCAACAAATACCTGTGAACAAACTCTTATTCTACTCACACACATGAAGTGACAACTCCGGTATTGGTAATCATAAGTTTGTTTTATTATTTTTTCAGCTTTTTGGTTAAACAACACAAGTGGTTCGGTCTTGGATCGACCTTAACAGTTCAGTATCGATTCATATTTGAATCTGCTCTTCAATGATTTGTAAATAATTTTAACATAAATTAAATATCTCAGGGCTAGGGTTCTTTGGGCCAGTTATAAAGTCAGAAAAATGCTTTAAAAGGGAGTACAACACATTACAATTACATATAAAACAATAAAACTGAATTATCAATGTTTACAAAATAAAATATTTAGTTTTTTTCACCGTCAGCGGTAACGAACTCTGTCGGCACTGGAAACTGAATAATAAACAAAATGGCCGCTTAGTCGGCTAACCAAACGCCATGTAGTTGAATGTTTTATGGTTTTAAATAAAGTTGTTATTATCGTTAATCACTGGATTAATGATCAACGGGTATTCCAATTAGCACAGTAAATTGTTTATATGGTGTAGTGAATTTAATCTGTGTATATTGTGGCAATGGAAATACTTCGGATTTATAATTACGTTCCTGAAGCACTGCAAGCAATCCCTCGATAGCGTCTTTTTGTGGTTCTGGGGTAGGATTACACTTCCACTGGTCAGTATTTACTTCTTTATAATTGTCTTGGAGTTTTTCCTTATTTCACTGGTTTATTTTATAACATCAGCTGAGTATTGCTTGATTGGTTTGGTTTTTTCACAAGCGTCCGCTATCAGACTCAACTCTTCAGCGTGGCATCTAACAATACAACTATCCGTTCATCACGTCTTTGTAACGGCTTTTTGACCAGTAGACTAGGGTTTTGATTAGTCAGTTTCCGTGAACTTGAGGTCAAGCGGACGGATATATTACAAAAATTATATCCTTGCCTTTACAGTCAAAAAATACTCCCTTGTTAATTTTTGTTTAAACTAGAATTGGTTTACATATTTCTGTTCCTTTTTTAAAGGTCTACATTTTGGTATACAATTTTGTATAAGTTAACTTCATACTAGGTGTCCTTTCACCTTTACAAAATCTATAAATCTGGACTATAACACTGCCCTTACATTCACTATGATACAATACTTAATTTTCATTAGATTAATTTCATTTGATAGACAATTACTCTAAGACTTGTCCATTATTAAATTTTGACCCTATTTTGTTATTATTGTATTATATTGATTTGATAACTTAATCATTTCTGACATTATTTTATTTTATATTTCATGTTCGGCCTGCCTCAAATTTGACTTCATACTCATTGTCTAAATTACATTAATTATTAAACTGTTTTCTGGTTTGAACCCTTTTGCCTGATTGTGTTCTAAAGATTACTACATTTTTCTTTAACTTACTCTAACAATGTTTATTAACTAACACAAAATTCTTTAACATACTAACTAAAATGGTTGCCTTCATGGCCAAGGTTACATTCATTTTTTGACAAAGGATAGCATAAAATATTCAGTTTACTATAATACCCATTTCATTTCCATACTATTAAGCTCTACTAATGGATCATTAATAGTGTTTATATGAGACCTCTATTTAAGTATTTTTGGGTATTATGTTGTAACATGTACCTTCTATTCTGCCTATAGGCTTAATACACTCCTTATAATCCTTTACATATGATTTATTAATGATAACAATTATTGGCATTGGCCTAAATAAAGAAAAATAAACATGGTTAAGCACTGCTAATGCCTTCTACTTTAACAACCAACAACATGGGATAAATAAATATAAAACCTTTCAATAAATAATGCTACATTACTACAATTGTTTGTTTACACTCTAAACATTTAGTGTGTCTGTCACTTTACAATACTTTTAAGAGTTGTGTCTCTTGTATTGACCTATTTGGTTTTTTTACATTTAACATAATTAGAGGGATCACTGATCTTTACAGTCTTATCTGTGTGATTAATGATCACCCTTGTTTTCCACTTTCCCCACTTTTCACTTATGCACTTTTCACAGGTTTTGTCTTATTATCTATAGTACATGGCTTCTTATTTATCACACTATTGTGTTGTACTTTTTATTTTAAATTGTTACATACTGGATTTTATTTATTCTGACTTTATTATTATTATTTGGGCTATTTTCGTTAATCGTTTTGGGACTCTCATTATGTCACATTACATAATTGCCCCCACCCCCCAAGACATGGTTATTTTTTCGAAACTGTGGTTTAGGGAAAAATAAGCTGTTACCTTTATTCATGGAATTTTTTCATTGGTTTCAGGGATTGGGTTGTGATGAATTTTTTTTTTTTTAAGTTGGTTATTATCTCATAATGTACGCATAACTTCTTTCTACTTTGGCGAGTCTACGAAATATATTAATTCTTTTCATCTTCTTCATATAGGCTATTTAGTTACCAACTGATTGTTCCTTTCCTCTGGGGTTTCTCCTGTTCCTATGGATTCCTTAATTGGGGTTATCAATCCCTCCCTAACTTGAAATGGCACGTTGAATGCATATCAGCTGTGAGTGGCACTATTCTGACCTATTCCTCACCCGACCATTCACCCCGTGCATGGTACAGTGCTCGTTGGCCCCTGCCCATCATAATAATTATTGAGTGGCGCCGTAGCTTTCTACACTCTCATAAAAATGGTAACTCTTGCGTTACTTTAAATACCCTCGGAATCATGTTGTCTTCTTACTTCTTTTCATTATTATAAATTGCATCCCAGCAGTTCCCCTTACCTTCATATAACTTATTTTCAGTCTTGGTAAAAATCCTTTGTATACTTCTTCTTTTCCATTTAATTTCATTTCGTCGTTAATTGATTAATTAGCCACTATGTTATTCATCTTCTGGTTCAACATCCCTTTTAGCAGTTACAAATATAGTTATTATTATTCCATTTATTCACAAACATCAATTTTTTTCTGAGAGTTCATTTGTTTTACGTACTTCTTTTCTTCTTATTCATTATTGTCCCCTTAATATCGTTGTTAACTGTCTTTCTCTTCTTTATTGATCCAAAATAAATTCTTGAAAGTATCCTGTAAGATGACCTTACTCATTTTAGAATTTGGTGGGTTATTTGTTCATATTTTTTTTTTTGAAATCTTCATTGGTCATTTGCTTATTCATCATTTTCCTTCTCAATTCTCCGATAGTTTGCCTGGTCGGTAATCATAGATTTGTTTCATGGTTTTTTATAGTGTATGCTATACAGTTTTTTATCCATGGTCCATCATCTCCTCTGCACTCGTCGTTCGGATTCTTCTGGTGTGCAGAACTATTTCCTTCCTTGTGATATAGGTCTCTGCTACCTCATACACCAGTTCTTCTAATACTATGTGTTCTTTAGTATCAATTTCTACCTCAATTACTTTAGCATTTTGGTTATTGCTCAACGAAGTTACTCGTACCTCCATCATTGCTCTTCTCACCAATATCTTATCATGTATTTCCGGTGTACTCATTTTACTTATAGACTTTTTTAATTTGTTACTCACTGTTTTGTTGTGAGTCCTTTTTAAAGTTTCTTTTAAGTTCCTTCTTTGATTTTTAAGACTCATTATTTCATTCTGGTCGGTCATTGATAGATTAAGCTTATTAATTAGTCCATGCTTCATCATCTCCACTTCTTCTCTTGTTTTTACTAGTTTCTTTTTATATATTTTTCCTATATCTTTTGTTTTCTTAATCTTCTTAATTATTTGGTCCTTCTTTACTTCTCTACGGTTGGTTTCTATGTGCTTAATTTTCTCTTTGTTTTTGTTATTTCTGTTTTTGGAAAACAATACACTTGAGTCTTCTTTATTCTCTATTCCCTTCCTACTATCTTCTTCAATTTCCGGATTCAGTTGTTCCATATTGTTATTGTTTGTTATTTCTTCTACCTTCGTGTTACTTCCATCATTTATTGACAGCTTTTGTTGTTCCAAGTTTTCATCCTTGTGTCTTCCATCCTCTGGCTAAGTGTCTTTCTGACGTCTTCAATCTTCACATTTATAAGTTCCCTTAATTCTCCCTTAATACTTTCATTTGTACTGTCTATTTTCTCATTGATTTGTCTAAAATTTTCCCGAGTACTCTCATTTGTACTGTCTATTTTCTCATTTATCTTTTTCAAGTTCTCCTCATTTCGGTCAAACTTTTCACTCATTTGTGTAAAATTTTCCTTCATACTGTCTATTTTTTCATTTGTCAGTTTGTTATTCTCCTTCATACTGTCTATTTTCTCATTTGTCAGTTTGTTATTCTCCTTCATACTGCCTATTTTCTCATTTGTCAGTTTATTATTCTCCTCATTTCGGTCAAACTTTTCATTCATTTGTCTTAATAAATTTTCATTGGTTTGTTTATTTTGTTCGGCTATGAAATCCATCAATTTCTGTAATTCTGGTGAACCCAGGCCTCCTCTAGCTTCTTCTCCATCACCCGCCGGTTGTTCCATCTCAGTGTCTTGTTGTTCTGCTGTTTCTTCTTCCTGTTCTTGGTCCTTTGCCAACCTCTTCGATACTCCTCTTGTATGCATCTCCAGACTTATAACCGCCGCCTGCTAAAATTAGGTTGACTGTATTGTTTAATAGTAGTATTACAGTCCGTAATTTTTCCTAATTCAGCCTCACTAGTTGGACGACAATTCTATAACTAATCGTCTTTGTTTGTTCTATGTATTTGTCAATTGATAATTCTATAACGTTTAATTTATTATTGTGTACTTGTGTTGTGATGCGTCTTACACCTCACCGTTGTAATCGCCACTTTGTAATGTAAATTTGGTTGAGGTTTAAATATGCTCCACATTATTAATAATTTGTAATAATATTACTAACGTGCATACTCTGTATATACGGTTATTTTGCCGCACGTAGGATGCGTAATTCTATAACTAGTGTTTTCTGTATAATGTTGTTCTGATAAAAGCGTTTGTATTTGTGGGCTAGTGCTTTTAAATTTTCCCGCACTTCTGGTTGACACGGCGACCGGCTCTAACCGTATGTTGGCAATTGTAGGTTAGTTTGTTTCTTTTGTCGCCGGCAAAGCTATGTTCGCCTTGCGTACCTGTTCGCTCCAACAAATACCTGTGAACAAACTCTTATTCTACTCACACACATGAAGTGACAACTCCGGTATTGGTAATCATAAGTTTGTTTTATTATTTTTTCAGCTTTTTGGTTAAACAACACAAGTGGTTCGGTCTTGGATCGACCTTAACAGTTCAGTATCGATTCATATTTGAATCTGCTCTTCAATGATTTGTAAATAATTTTAACATAAATTAAATATCTCAGGGCTAGGGTTCTTTGGGCCAGTTATAAAGTCAGAAAAATGCTTTAAAAGGGAGTACAACACATTACAATTACATATAAAACAATAAAACTGAATTATCAATGTTTACAAAATAAAATATTTAGTTTTTTTCACCGTCAGCGGTAACGAACTCTGTCGGCACTGGAAACTGAATAATAAACAAAATGGCCGCTTAGTCGGCTAACCAAACGCCATGTAGTTGAATGTTTTATGGTTTTAAATAAAGTTGTTATTATCGTTAATCACTGGATTAATGATCAACGGGTATTCCAATTAGCACAGTAAATTGTTTATATGGTGTAGTGAATTTAATCTGTGTATATTGTGGCAATGGAAATACTTCGGATTTATAATTACGTTCCTGAAGCACTGCAAGCAATCCCTCGATAGCGTCTTTTTGTGGTTCTGGGGTAGGATTACACTTCCACTGGTCAGTATTTACTTCTTTATAATTGTCTTGGAGTTTTTCCTTATTTCACTGGTTTATTTTATAACATCAGCTGAGTATTGCTTGATTGGTTTGGTTTTTTCACAAGCGTCCGCTATCAGACTCAACTCTTCAGCGTGGCATCTAACAATACAACTATCCGTTCATCACGTCTTTGTAACGGCTTTTTGACCAGTAGACTAGGGTTTTGATTAGTCAGTTTCCGTGAACTTGAGGTCAAGCGGACGGATATATTACAAAAATTATATCCTTGCCTTTACAGTCAAAAAATACTCCCTTGTTAATTTTTGTTTAAACTAGAATTGGTTTACATATTTCTGTTCCTTTTTTAAAGGTCTACATTTTGGTATACAATTTTGTATAAGTTAACTTCATACTAGGTGTCCTTTCACCTTTACAAAATCTATAAATCTGGACTATAACACTGCCCTTACATTCACTATGATACAATACTTAATTTTCATTAGATTAATTTCATTTGATAGACAATTACTCTAAGACTTGTCCATTATTAAATTTTGACCCTATTTTGTTATTATTGTATTATATTGATTTGATAACTTAATCATTTCTGACATTATTTTATTTTATATTTCATGTTCGGCCTGCCTCAAATTTGACTTCATACTCATTGTCTAAATTACATTAATTATTAAACTGTTTTCTGGTTTGAACCCTTTTGCCTGATTGTGTTCTAAAGATTACTACATTTTTCTTTAACTTACTCTAACAATGTTTATTAACTAACACAAAATTCTTTAACATACTAACTAAAATGGTTGCCTTCATGGCCAAGGTTACATTCATTTTTTGACAAAGGATAGCATAAAATATTCAGTTTACTATAATACCCATTTCATTTCCATACTATTAAGCTCTACTAATGGATCATTAATAGTGTTTATATGAGACCTCTATTTAAGTATTTTTGGGTATTATGTTGTAACATGTACCTTCTATTCTGCCTATAGGCTTAATACACTCCTTATAATCCTTTACATATGATTTATTAATGATAACAATTATTGGCATTGGCCTAAATAAAGAAAAATAAACATGGTTAAGCACTGCTAATGCCTTCTACTTTAACAACCAACAACATGGGATAAATAAATATAAAACCTTTCAATAAATAATGCTACATTACTACAATTGTTTGTTTACACTCTAAACATTTAGTGTGTCTGTCACTTTACAATACTTTTAAGAGTTGTGTCTCTTGTATTGACCTATTTGGTTTTTTTACATTTAACATAATTAGAGGGATCACTGATCTTTACAGTCTTATCTGTGTGATTAATGATCACCCTTGTTTTCCACTTTCCCCACTTTTCACTTATGCACTTTTCACAGGTTTTGTCTTATTATCTATAGTACATGGCTTCTTATTTATCACACTATTGTGTTGTACTTTTTATTTTAAATTGTTACATACTGGATTTTATTTATTCTGACTTTATTATTATTATTTGGGCTATTTTCGTTAATCGTTTTGGGACTCTCATTATGTCACATTACAATATACACATTTGTTCATAAAATGAAAACTAAGAACGGGTATGAAGTACACAAGAAGTCAATTGTTAAATACTGTTTTTGAATACTGAATAATTAGTTATTGCCAGTAGCATGAAACTTTTACTTGTTGATTATATTGACTGTTCATATTCAAGTGTTTGAGTATATGTTTTGATTGTAAGATGAGTAAGCACCAATAAAAAAAAGCGTTGTTACTGTTAACTGATTGTTTTATTGCAAGCCCTGTCAAGATGGGCTCCAGCCATTTTTTGGTTCCGTCTAGTCCAAGTGGCTAGTTTAAAATTTTTAAGTAACGGCCTTCTCCCAAGTAACCGTTACAGTAGGGGGTTTCAAAAATACGACAATGCTACCAGTGTCTCGTTCATATGGCAATTGGTAACTGATTTATCAGGGAAGCATGTTTAGTTGCACACATGTCTTTGACTTTCAGGGAGTCAGATAATTGTGTGTCTGCTGGAGGTTGTAGTGGCCATCAAACCTAAGACAATTGTTCCAATCTCGTGTTTGTATGGCGATTGGTAGCCGATTTATTAAGAAAATACGCAAGGCCACACATGGGGATCTATCATGCAGTTGGGCGGAAAATCCGTGCCCGAATCCAGTCGCCAATTTCCCCTAAAAGGGGAGTTGGGAAGTTGTTTTAAGTCAAGCAGAAAATCTTTGAATGAATCCAGCCAAACGGATTCGTCAAACTCCCTGGACAACAGAGCACGGAGATCACTAATGTTTCACGGAAACTCTATGAACAAACTTGGCAAAACAAATTTGTTCAATTTCCCAATGCTTAAAGGAGAGTGGTACAGTGTCTCACGGACAATCTTTCACAGAATGCGGCAAAACTGACTCAGCCATGTCCCCTGTCGCCATGTCTTGATCTTGAACTCATTGTAATATGCACCTGTTGATTCAACAACACACATTGCAAGCCTGTACAGCTGGAGAATCATATGAAATATGGTACACTTTTGGAGACGTAAATACAAAATGTTTATGCTAGGTTGTGCATATAAGATGGGTACAGTTTTCAGAAGGGCATTTTAAGGAAAAAATCATCATCTTATATTTGGGTCAATAGGTACTTCACTATCATTTTTATTTATTACAAACAGTTACTATAATATTAATGCCTGGATTTGCCATTAACAATTATTGTACTAGGCACAATAAAAATGTAATTATTATAAATAAATAACTTGACTTACTCATTGCTTGGTACCACCCACGACAAAATCTCTGATGCGTTTAAAATTCCATTGCCATCTTTATCATATTCATGGTCAAATTTTTCTTTTTCAGCTAGCAACCATTCTTTCGAATGGCTTTTCGCTATCACACAAAATTAACACATATTAATTTTGAATAAATGTATGTTACGTATCGTTATACAAGTGCTTGTCATATTTACAAACATACATAACTATGCTACATTCTATGCAAAATTCTATGGAATCTGCTGATTTAATTTTTACCATTAATAGTCACTGACTTAATTTTTAACAACTAAGTGGTCGTTACAACAAGACCACATCTGCAGCAATTCTTGTGCAGATGCAGTTGATATGTTTACTAAACAATTATGACATTAGGTAATGGGTGCCTGGGAAATTTTAATTCAACTGACATTGGTCATGAAAGTTTAATAAACTGATGCCTGGAATATCGTTTAACTCAATACTGTTGTGTTCCACACAGGATATTAACACTACTGAGATAATGTAATTATTATGAGGTAAATATGTTGAGACTAAGAGATAGAAACACCAAAGAGGTGTAAAGCAATATGTGCTTTCATTGAGGCAAAAACCTTTAGCCTCTATTGTTCAACTCCACTCTCACCTCCTATGCAGTAGGCTCTGTTAAGTCAAGTTATCTATTCCAAAATTGCAGTAAAAATCTATAGAGTGGTACAGGTTTGTGAACTATTGAGAGGAGGAATGCCTGCTAAGACCTGCATCCTGCTTGGGAGAATGAAACATACCACAACAAGATGTGATCCCTACTAAATTGGCAGATAATCTGGTACATGAAAAGAAACTTTATGTTTTTGGCAGCCATGGGAAAAACAAATCTCTGCACCCTAAACTCAAAGCCGCTCGCTTCCCAGGTTACAGTTTCTGTGATTGGCTCATTATGCAAAAAATATAGTTAATGAAATAACTGCTGAATCTGTTACAGGATTACTGGAGTTAGACAAGGGTGTTAGACATATACAGTAGAACCCCATTAGTCCGAACCCCGCTAGTCCGAAATTCCGGATAATCCGAACCACCTCCAGGAACCAAATAGGCAAGGAAAGCTACAAAAACAACTGCAGATTTCATGAAGTGACAAATGATTTCATTACATTTCTAATAAAATGGTTACATTTTGCAAAATCAGTAGAAAATAATACTAACCACTGTAATACGTATTAATCAGTAGGCCTACAATTACTGGAATACAATTTTTAAACAACACTACAAAAACTACAAACTACAAAAACAGAATTCAATTATTGTACTGTACAGTACTTAGATTACAGTTTCTATACTTTATTAACAGAATTTCCAAATAACCACTTCAATATTAACACTTCACTTATTCACTGGTTGCACAAAATCAGTTATTCTCTGCTGGCGCAAAGACGTGAATCTAGCAGACGACGCAATATTCCACCAGTGTCTCATGAATATGATGTCCGCCGCTGTAGCGTTGGCATGCTGCTCCACATACTGCAGGGATATTTCCAGCACCTTTGCTGCTTCTGAATGTGAAATGAGATGTTCTGAATCATCGGCTTCATCCATCACATCAGAATCTTCATCGAAGTCTTGTCTGATCAGGGAAATGATTTCCGTATCTGTCAAAACTTGGTGGTCTTCCATGTCAGCTGCCACCCACTCGTTCACATCTGTTTCGTCTGCTTCTTCACAAAAGGTGTGCTAACCGTTTTAAGTAACGACACTGTGGTGACCATCGCGTGTGTAACATAATCGGATCATCACCCTCTTTCCAACGATATATTTCTATACCGTAAAATGAACACCAAACCCTGTCCAGTTCATTTATGTAGTGAAAGCCTGCGGCAACCATAATGGTCAGACTGATGAAATGCACAGGCCATGATGTAAAGGTTTTCAGTCTCTCGTTTTCGACTTCAAAGTCAGGCGTCAAATCTAATCCGCACATGTCGACAGTGTTGACAACAATGAGTTGTTACACCGGCATTCACAAAATGTATACGATAATGTTGGCTTCACGTAATTCCTCCACAACGGAGATGATTTCGTTGCCATGTCCGGTGTGACCGGCGCGTTTTGAACTTACCAGCATTCTCAACCGTTCAATCAGTTCGTTGGGATCGTTCCAGTGTACGTAATCGATACCACGTCCACTTTATCTTTTAGTGCACATCAACTATGTTTACGCTTGCCAACCATTTTTATACAATACGCACTTAAAAAACAACACTGAAAACGTATGTAAGTTGGAATGCACACACAACGTCTTAGACTGACAGGTGTCTCACTACTGAAAGCAAGGCCACGAGAAGAAACAAACAAGAGTGGTGGAAGTGGGATTACTAAGAAACTGGCATGAGTCATTGACACCCTGGCGCGCCCATGATAGTAAACAACAATACCGCACTAGAAAGCCACCGAACGTCAGTGTCAATACTGTTCACCTTATCTGTACTGTATTACAGTACTTTACTACGTAATATTTTATGAAATATTCAACTCTTATAAACCATAAAATGCATTCGTTGAATAAAAAACGAGCATATATGAGTTACATATAAGTTAAAGACCATATTTAAATCAAAAAAATAATTATAATTATTTAATAATAATTATTTCGGTTAATCCGAATTTTTGCCAATCCGAACCGGCCCCGGTCCCAATTAGTTCGGACTAGCGGGGTTCTACTGTACGTGTTCAATAATGAAGACATACAATTCTATCTTATTTGTATTTACTTTCTATCTACAGTACAGTGAACATAGCTGCATGAAATGTAATATAGTAGAGATTGAAATACCAGCACATTACAAATGATTACAACACAAAATAGACTTTGTATATACCAGTCCTCTTGATATCAGTACTATATAATGTTCCTACATCATTAACTCCTACTTATTCATACAATTTCTTACCTAGAATAATCTAGTCTAGTTTAAATTGATGTTGACGTTACTTAGCAATACAGAATATGTGCAGAGTCACACCATACAAATATGTACTTAAAATCATCTTGATATTACATTTATGCAACGTTAACTTAGTAATACATAAAAGAATGTGAACTGTATTTGTGTGTTTGTTTGTAAATACACTGTTTCCATTACTAGTAACAATAAGTATGTCAAAGCTTGTATGCACTCTTTTCGTAATACATCCTTATATTCTATAAACCACGTCTGGGGACTAACACAGACATAATGAAATGAAGTGATGAACTAGACACAACGATGTATCTGAAAAAATCTGAACAGTCTCTTAAATGAAGTTATTTAAGAAGACAATGGAGTCATGCCGGTAGTGTTGTGTACTGATGACCTATACGCCATGAGGAATAGTGTTATACGTTGATCCCAGTCTGTAAGGTTCTCATCAACAACCTTCGACAGATGCTGCTCAAATGTTCTATTGAACCTCTCAAACATTCCGTCCGACTGAGGACGGAAAACATTCCTGGTTTTTCAAATTCTGAGTAGACGGCATAATTCTTTAAACACTCCTGACTCGAAATTCCTCCCTTGATCCGTACGGATTCCCATTGGGACTCCATAATGGCATCAGAAGCTGTGAACTAACGCCTTTGCCACAGTTGTAAACTCCTGATATGGAATTGCGTCGGCTTACACTCACATAATAAAGCAGACACCTAAAAACATGATGTATCGGTTTCCATCATCAGTAACTGGTAAAGGTCCAGCAATATCTATGAAATCCTCTCGAATGGCAGTCAAACATTATTCTGTCTCATTTTCCCCTTGCTTCTGGTTTGTGGGCCCTTGCTTGCAGCGCATATTTGACATGTCCAACACCATTCTTCTATGTCGTGGCGAAGATGAAGCCAATAGAATCACATGCGTATTTTTTCAAGGGCTTTAATAACACCAAGATGACCTCCAGACATTCCATCATGCATCTCTTTTCTGGAACTATCAGCTGCATGACCACGTCTCATCCACCTGCTCTTTCCCGAGCCCTTTTCAGCAATCTGTTGTGCCCAGTACGCCTTCAGCACTTCAGAACCATGGCAGGCATCTTGCCAATCTGGGTGACTGTTAAGCTGTCAAGATCGGTCCAATGTCTTCATCAGTTATCTGTTGTTGTTGAAAACCTTGTGTCGTCCAGTCATCTGCCAGGAAATCTACAGTGATGGCTTGAAGATGTTCATTGCATTTTGTTCTTCCTTTCTGTGGCAATGTTGGCAGTCTTCCGGGCATGGTCTTCGAGACAAGCCATCTGCATTACCATGCAGGCGCCCCACGCCTATGTTGTACCTTAAAGTTATACTGTTCGAGATATTCAAGCCACCCTGCCAACTGCCTTTCCGGATTTTTAAATCTCAAGAGCAATGCAAGCACAGCATGCATAGAGAAATCTCTTTCCCATAGATGTATTTATGGAAGTGCTCCAAAGCTTGGACGATTGCCAGCAACTCTCTCCTTGTAATGCAATAGTTCCTCTCTGGTTTAGAAAGCCTCTTGGTATAATACACTATTACTTCTTCTTCCCCGTTTTGCATTTGAGACAAAACTGCTCCTAGACCAGTACTGTTTCCATCTGTGTCTACGATGTACTTCCCTTCAGAATCAGGGAAAGCAAGAATTGGCTGCAAAGCAGAAGCCTTTCACAAAACATCTGTAATATGAGCATAACCCCAAGAATCTCTGAATTTCGTGTTTACTCTTCGGAACTGGCCAGTCTCGTACAGTGTCTACCTTATTACGATCCATGCTGACACCCATTGCCAAAAACCAGATGACCTCGGAGGACCAGATTCATCAATCTTTCAAATGTTGCCGGTGCATTACAGAGTCCAAATGGCATGACAATAAATTGGAATAAGCCACTTGGAGTCGAGAAAGCAATCCTTTCCTTGTCTTCTTGATGAAGACCCACTTGCGAATATCCACTCTGCAGGTCCAATGTGGAAAACCATAAATGCTTCAGACATTTATCATAAATGCAAGGTTATGGATAGCATTACCATTCTTTGTCACGTCGTTCAACTTCCGGTAGTCTAGCAGGATCGTAATCCACCGTCCTTTTCGCTACCAGCACTACTGGAGAAGGCCAAGCACTTGACGAAGGCTCGATTATCTCTCTGTCAACATGTCCTGTTCTCACCGAGACATTTCCTCTTGCTTAGCTAATGGAGACTTTCGATGAGGTTGGCATATCGATGTTGTGTCCCCGGTATTGATGCAATGTAGCACAAGAGAGGTTCTTCCTAATGACTGGCCCGAACTGGAAAAGAATCTTCAAGTTCATGTAAAAACCATCTGAGTTGTTTATATCACGACTTAAAAGATCTTTCAACAATTCCTGAAGTTCCTCTGGTAATTCAGCAGTGTCTGTATTACTGGACTTTCGTTGTGTCATTCCAGCTACCCAGGCCACAGGAGTCATTTTACCTAGGAGCATATTGCTTTGTAAAATGACAGCTTGATCCAAAACATTTGCCACTCTAATACGTACATTTCCGGTTTCATCAGGTTTCACTAAACCTCTGGCAATTAGTATGCCTGGTGTACTGACTACCTGGGGTTGGAATATAGAGCACTGGTTGTCCCTAGTATCTATTTCAGTTCTAACCATGATTGATCTTTTCGGAGTTTGGTGGGACAGTTACGGCCACTTGATTTATCATGTCCAATGTTTTTTCTGATGTATTAATTGTGGAGAGCATTACCTCTCCTTTTCCCATTCTCAAGACATTGTTTTTGAAGCTGACTATACATCCATATGCATTTATAATACCCACACCAAGAATTGCTTTATCCACAATGTCTGCAACAAGTACTTGATGATCAAACTCAAGTCGACCAAGGTGTATCTCCACTTTTCCAAACACTTTTACAGGCAGTCCAGTAGCTGTTCGCAAGCTGCAAGAGAGCACCAGATTGGTTGGGTGCACAATGCAAACTGTTACACCTGTGTCAACTGTAATCGAGGTTGGCCTTTCTTGAACGAATCTGGTAACCACCAAGCTCCCACTATCTTTCTGAAGTGTAGAAATTGCATATTGTCTAGGGGTTTCATTCCTCCAGTTAGTCAGCGCACACCCCATTGTACAGACTACTGCTCGTTTTCTTGTTTTCCTGCTGCTGAACTCTAACCCGACAATCTTGTTGTAGATGTCCAGCTTTCCCACATCGATAACACTTCAGTCTTCCACCCTTTCTTACTTTACTCTGTGGCGCCGCTCATTAGGTTCCTTGCTCTTCTTCTTCATCGTCTGTGCCATCGCGATCTTTTAGCGTGCACTTATGACTTTCCCAACCAGACGCTGACCTTGCGGCCTCAAATTTCAAAGCATGTACCAGGGCGTCCACACTATTGTAATGTATTGCCATTCATAACACTTGCTGCAGTTCGTTATCTAGGAGACCAGCAGTAAATGTCTGCAATGCAAGTAATTCTAGAGCTTTTATCAATTTGGTATAGGTGTTCTGGCTGTCGGGTGGCACTTCCTGTAATAGCTCTGCGGCAGGTCCTTTTAAAGTGAGAATGAGTGAAACTGCCTTGTCTCTCTCTGTCCAATTACTTGCGCTAGCAGTGGCTTCAAATTGCCAATGATACATCACGCAGTGAGTGCTTCCATCAAATGTTGGGGCCTTGACATAAACCACCCCAGTTGCAGGCACAGTGACATTCTCTGTTGTCTTATTTTCCATGTCTTTTTCTGTCTTTATGCATGGCTGTATTTTCATAAACTACTCCAATTCACTCTTAATCTGCTCTTTCATATTTGCAATTGACTCTTTTACAGTTGTGACTGAATCTTTCACAATGGCTATAGTGTCCTCTACATCAGATATTTTATTATTCATAGCTTCTTCCACACTCGAGACACATTTCTCTACTTCAGCTAGTTGTAATGTAACTGATTCTTGTACCTCCAACATTCTAGTAACTTGTTTATTAAGCTCACTTCTTAGTGGACCCAGCTCTACAGCGGTATGTTCTTGCATCTGATTTTGCTCCTGTATCAATGCTTTGATGTCACCTGTTTCATGCTTACATTCCTCTGCTTGTCGTCCTTCAGATTCCAAAATTAGTGTTTTCTGTCTTTCCATTATTTCCAGCATTAGTGTTTTTGTCATCTTTCTGCTTCTTCTGCCTCTTGCCAGCGTCATTCCCCTGTCTGCAACAGCAGTGCCTGGAAATTTTCCATCATCTGACTGACATCCATTGTTTACTGATTAATTACAAATTACTCTATTATTGCACAAAGTGTCCACTGTTTCCTCTGTTAACTGTTTTGTCACACTTTTGACCAACTGTTATGACGGTCTCACTGATCGTCATATGGTAGGTACAGTGGAAAACAAAATAAAGACACCAATTAAGTTACTAATCACCAGTTTTAATTAATCACAATTAACAGTATGTAATTAACAAGTTATTCAACAAGATTATACTTGTGTAATAATTCAGTTAAATTTGTACACACGCAATAATAATGTCAACTAATAGAGTCCCACACAATAATCACTTTTCACTAATAACCACTTCAATGCACTGAGTAATCGCCCAACGTAAACTGAAAACTAAGCGGCAGCTGTTGTGTATTTATACCCTGCACGGTTTCCATTATATCCACCCTTAAGAAGCACTTGTAAACTCTAGAGGATACTTCAGTACAGCCTTGGCAGAAACACGCACATGCTGGGCTAACCAAGAAATGTGTAGAACAACATTCTCCATTGTACCAGAAAGTTCCAGATTGCATAACACTGTGTTTACTCCACCTTCATTTCTGTTGGTATTTAAGCATTTTAAAAAGCACCAGATTTCTGAAGATTTGGAACCTCCTGTCGTACCATCTATCTCAATATACATATATTTCTACTGTCTGTTCTTCTCTAAGACTGATTTTGTTTCACATGCCTCCTTTGCTCTCTGTTCAAACCATAATTCTCACCCAATCTATTATTTAACCACCTGTTAAATAGCTCATTTTCCTCTTATGAGGAATAAATCTTCTTATCATTTTTACAACAAACTTGATTCCTCTTATGATTTATAATTCTATCCTAGTGCTTCCCCACTCCCTGATGTATTATTTGTTTTACTCTCTCATTAGCTTCTTTACAATTCTCACTCAATTCAATTAGTTGTATTCCATTCCTAATGTTGTATTTTTTATACAGATATTTAATACGCTCTTGCTTTAACAAAAGAGCTTACTCTTCGGAATCTTTTCCATTCTTAGGCTACCAATGTATCACTCAGCAGAAAGGAAATTGACAGACACCTGAACTAAAAAATGATACAATCCACAGATGGCTCCACACTTCACTCTGACATCATTAGTCCCTGCAATGGTATAACAAAATCGATAATAGATTTTTTTATTAAGAAATGGTTTTCCTACGTGTACTCACTGATATTCTTATGCTCATGAAAAGTGTTATTTATTTTTAAACCTAACTGTTTGCAGAGCCCTACAAGTCTTTCCACACTGTCACTGATCGCATCTTCCTCACACCGTCAACAACATTATCATTCTGTCTCTTACCTGCTCCTTCCATTCAATTCGCCATTATTTCTACTTCATTCAAGATAGTGTCTAATGCCTGGCTATGGCTCCTGAAGAATTCCTCCTTCATATTATCACTTGAATCTCTAATGGTGTGTACGTTTTAATGACACCTCCTTCCAAATATGTCAATGGTGATGTGGACTTTTTTATCTACTGCTTGAATATATTATACAAATTTCAAACCATAATAAATCAATCAAAATAAGTAAATGAACTCATCTATTCTAAGGCTACTCAGGTTAGTCTTTTACGTACATTAACACACTTCTGTTAAGTATTTATACAAATTTAAGAAAATTTTTGCCTTGTGTCTAGAGGGTATGTATGTTGAGAATGGCCCAATACACATGGTGATACAAATATATACACACAATACATGAATACTATATATTAACAGCAACATTGCTAATTACAGTAACTATTTCTATATTAGTACCTCTCTCCCCAAGGAATTCTTGAAAATCAATAACACCATTTTTATCGGTGTCTTTGTCATCTAGCGTGTTCTGTAAGATGAATGGTAACATTTCTGGAAATTCTTCAGGATGTGAAAACCAAATAAATTCAGTTCGTGTTAAGACACCATCTCTATTACGGTCAGCTGCTTCGAACATTACTTTGTCATTTTTTATTAGCTGTAAATAAACAATATACAGTTTACTTTTATAATGACAAAATATAATTGTCACTGATGTATGGTGAAATGATGCCATTTGCATGTAATTAATAAAGTTCACATATACAGTACACATTAATTGGACATTTTCATTGTAACAACTAAGTGCTACTTATATAATAATGGTGCTTTAATTAAAATATTCATTCGAAGGTATTAGGATCTTTCATTTTCTGAGGCATATGAGTTGTGCCGAATATGTCTGAAATACTATAATACACTACAAATTAAATCCAAACTGAGTAATTTACTGTGACTAAAGGTTTGGTCACTAAGTGATTAAACTATTAAGTACTTTCTACAAATCTGTATTTTTTCATCACATGACTGTTATAAAGGTACTGACTTGGAATTAATTTTTTGTGACAGAACATTCAATTAATAAGTTCATTTGTTAATGGTGTAATACAAGTCATGATTCATATTTGTGCTTTTTGTATTTAATATTTACATTACCATCTATTTACATTACATTAATATTTACATGTATTTACTAGTTAAAAATACAAATTTTAAATATTTTTTGTTTTGTGTGAACAAATCTTTCAACTCTGTATACTGCTTTACCTCTCTGTAATTCATCCCACTGTAAAATGAATATAACCGTATTGGCCCGAATATAAGATGTAAAATGCCCTTCCGAAAACCATACTCATCTTATATGCGCAACCTACCATTTAAAAATGTTGTGTTAAGTGCCTAGCATATTTTGTAACGCACAGGCTTGCCACATGAGTAGCGTGAATCAACACGCGTGTTTTATAATGAGCTCAAGGTGAAAATCCCAAGCACACTTTCAACACTGCGCGGCTGAAGTACCGTATTGTGTCATAGATGTTAAAAGTTGTTCACTTTACGACCCCTTTTATGCATCCGATTCAAATCGTACGATAAGTTTTGTATCCGCGTTGACTCCGATTTTTATCGTGCGTCAAAAATATCGGAAGTGGGTGTGAACAAACTCTATCAGTGTTGGCGTCATCAGCACTGAAAATGAATCCATAAGTGTTGTATGGCACTTATCGGTTCATTTTTATAAGCTTCGGGAGCGGGATCACATAGTGCTCTCCTGTTCTGGATTTTGTCAGTGAGCCTTTCTGTATTAATGTCTTCCATATTTACAAAACAAATTAATAAAATTACACCACGACGTGAATACACTGATTACTTGGCATAACTGGCCTCGCCGACTCTAGGCAGGAAGGTTGGCAACACTGATGTCTGAAAGTCATACGATAAAAAAAACTCGCGCGAGTGAATAAACGAAACCACTTTACAACCCGCCCGACATTTTATAGGATGCGTTTCCTAGGACACCTCGATATGTTTTTGCATACAGAACGATAAATTTATCATACGACAGTGCATATAATGGCCCATTTGTTTCTGTTGTTCTACATGATGTACTTGGGCTGGTGTTAACGTATGATGCGATGTCCAGGTCTGTGTTTACCACGTCGGACTACACTTGTGCAATGCCTACCTGCAGATTATACTAACAAACTGATCGCTTATTAGCGATATATTACAAAACTGAGGAAAACCCACAATTACCTGCTTGGCCAAATGGCAAATGCTGACCAAACACCACTGTTTTTCGATATGCCGTTAAATGTTACTGTGGACAGAAAGGGTGCAAAATCAGTTATAATTAAATCTATAGGCAACAAAAAGTCACGCAATACTGTGATGCTAGGAGTTACTACCGATAGAAGAAAACTTCTGCCATACGTTACTTTGAAGAGAAAAACACTTCTGAAGGAACAGTTACCAGCTGAGGGGATTGCTTTTAGAGCACAGGAAACGGGGTGGATGACTGAAGAACTTATGGTAGATTAGCTTAAGGTTGTTTGGGGACATCGACCAGGTGCTTTACTAGGGCAGAGAGGTAGTTCTTTCATGGTCACACAAGTGAGAAAATAAAGAAGCTGGTTGCAGAAATGAACACTGATCTTGTTATAATCCCTGGGGGAATGACTTCTCAGCTTCAAGTTTTAGATGTAGTTGTTAATAAACCGTTTAAGGACTACTTATGGAAGAACTATAGTGACTGGTTAATTAATGGAAACCATGCATTGACTCCGACAGAGAAGTTGAAGAAACCAAGCATACAGTTACTGGCCCAGTGGATAATCACACCCTGGGGAAAAATCAAAAGTGAATCCATTGTAAAGGGGTTTAAAAAATGCTGTGTTTCTAATAACATGGATGGGAGTGAGGGTGACATTTTGTGGAAAGACTACTCCAGTTATGAATCTGATTCCAGTGCCAATTCTGAATATAAACTTGGAGAAGAAGAAGAAAACGAGGATGATGACTGGAACTAAAACCAGTAAGATACTTTTAACACTTATGATTTCACCTTTAATGTAAAATAGCCATATTTACTTAGTGTAACTTCAAGGTATCATGTTTAGACCATTTAATTGTCTTTCTCATACAACACTTCAAAAAATTCAGTGTCATCTTATATGCAGGCCCTTTTTTTTCCTGTAAAACACCTTCAAAAACCTAGGGTCGTCTTATATGTGAGGCCGTCTTATATTCAGGCCAAACCAGTACTTTAATGAAATACCTTTCACCCACTGACTTGACCATAAAAGAACGTGGTTCACCAAATCAGATTGCCCCATGTTTCAATTTTATATTTATTAGTACCCGTTTTATTCACAATTTTATAATTTTTCATGTATACTAACATGCCATGAGCTAGAGCTGCATGATTCTAATTACAAGGTGAAACCATTTAGTTAATTTATGATTTTCTGTTTCTATAATTAATGGAAGTTTATTTCTAGAGCAAACGATCCAGCCTGGACTAATAAATGAAACCCTAGGGAACTGGAATCTTTCATGCATTCAGAGTAAACAAAATTTTGTCATTACTTATCAGTATTTTCATTCTAGATCAAAATGGTTGAACTTGAATTGTAACATGCAACAGATGTCAAGGTACTGAACATTTGGCAACACCAATTAAAAAGATGAAAGGTGAAAAATATCATGTGTTAAACCCATATCACAAAGGGCAACTTAATGAGAATAAAGGAGCACCACAGACATGATACGGGTCACCATACAGTAATGATATTGTCTGGCACCTGACCACCAACTACAGTACTGGAAATTTCTGTTTTTTCTTAACAAAATGTTAATGAATTGTTATGAAAACAATATTTCTACTATGAAGATATCTGCAATTATTGTCAGACTCAAAACATAACATAAAAATGACACACACACTCTAAAAGAAAAACTACATCACTTAAATAAAATATAATACAAACGATAAAATAATTATCTAAATCATTTGCACTAACAGTCCCCTCCACCAACACCTTATCCAGACAGAACTGCTTATCCAACAGCATTCTGTTATCATAATTCCTTATATAATCAAACTTGCATTTCATCAATGCACGCATCAACGGAAAAATTTTTGCAAGCACCAGCGGCAAAAGCTATGTCCAAAAGCATGGCATATCTGTTATGATATGAGGATGTATTTCGTCTGAGGGACTTGCAGAATTTCACTTTGTCCATGGATAAATGAACAGGGTGTCATAATGTTGAACCCTGGAGGATACTATACTGCTTTACTGCTTACTACCAGAGGCCTTGTGGAGGGAAGTCCATATTCCAGCAAGGCTGCACAAACTATCGTAAGCATCAAAACATTCAAAGTAAAAGTCAAAACACCAAAGTCAAAAGTCAAGCTGTAATAATGTTGAGATTCTGCCTTGGCCATCAAAAAGTCCAGGCCTTAACCCAACTAACAATTTCTGGGATACTACGTCACAGAAAGTAACCCAAAAAGCCTTCTAACAGAAATGAGCTATGATTTATAATTTTCCAATCAGCCAACAATAACAAATACGAAATGCCTGAAGCTGATTAGCAAAAAAAGGAGTGTTAAGTCAATAGGGGAACCACTGAATACTAAGAGACGTGTTTCACAATTTTATTTGTAAATTTGTATTTGATATAACCTCATGTATGGATTTTAAAATATTGAAATCTTAAACTCCTTGGACATGTTGTATAATATGTTACACTGTCTGACTAATTCGTAAGACACATTAGCATTAAGCTCATTGCTGCAGTTGTTGAAAGAGACGTAAAAATAGAATTCTTGGATTTTGTTGTCCATGACATATCCATTGATAACTAAATATAAGTATATCACAAATGTTCCGAGTCAGTAATGATATACTTATATTTAAAAATAGAAGCCAAATGTTTACCCGCTTCTTGTAATACATATTGTTACGACGGTCTACTTGATCGTCGTAGGTACAGTGGAAACAAAATACAAGACACCAATTAAGTCACTAATCACCAGCTTTAACTTTCACAGTTAAACAGTTCGTAATTAACAACACTGTCTCTTACAACAAATCAAATAAAAATTGTTCACACACAAATAAATGTCAACTAATATTAAAACACAATTGAATTACAATATACTGCCCGATTATAAAACACAGCACTTCACTAATATCCACTTGAACGCACACAGTAATATCGCTCGATAATCACTCGGCAATAACTCTCAAACCTCACTATAAATAGATCGCAGCTGTACTGAACTGAGCGGCCCTGAGTAATTGTATTTATAGCCACCGAAAATCTAGACGATTCCACATACTACGTATTACCTTTAAACTACGACGCAATTGCTTGCGACCGTAACACAGTGAGAGCGGCCGCGTGAATTCTCTCGCACCGTCTACCAAATGCATCGGCAAGCACGTATGCCACACACGTTACATTCTGGATCCTTCTGGAAAATTCGATAAACACGTAGATTGTTCTGTGATGTCGTAACACTGCCCCCTCCTTAAGCCTGTTCGTCCCGAACTGGCAAACCGTCTGAAGTAATACTTAGCTAGGCGATCTAGGTGGACAACCTTGAACTTTCGCTGTCCTTCCTGTTGAATCCGATAAACAACATTATTGATTCTTTTTTTCACAGTATAGGGTCCTTCCCAGTGAGTTTGCAACTCAGGTGAGCGACCACGCCGGCGCTTTGGGTTGAACAACCAGACCTGATCTCCTTCTTGGGAACCCACACTATTGCTGCGAATGTCATACCAAGTTTTCATTTTATCACTGGCAATCTTCAGCCATTCTCTTACCAAGTGATTCATTTCTCGCAGTTGGTTTTCTAATTGCGAGGAATAGTTCTGTGGCTCTTGGGACTGAGTCTCAGGTAATCCGAACCTCAAGTCCCCAGCAAGACGAATCTCTCGCTCAAACACCAATTTTGCTGGAGTCATGCCGGTTGTGTTGTGTACTGATGATCTATACACCATGAGGAATAATGGTATACGTTGGTCCCAGTCTGTTTGGTTATCGTCAACAACATTCGAAAGATGCTGCTCAAGTATCCTATTGAATCTCTCAACTATACCGTCCGACTGAGGATGCAGAGGCGGTGTCCTTGTCTTTCGAATTCCGAGTAGACGGCATAATTCTTTAAACACTCCTGATCCGAAATTTCTCCCTTGATCCGTATGGATTTCCATAGGGGCTCCATAATGGCAACAGAAGTTGTGAACTAACTGCTTTGCCACAGTGGTAACCTCCATATTTGGAATTGCATAGGCTTCCACCCACTTAGTAAAGTAGTCATCTACAACCATGATGTACCGATTTCCATCGTCAGTAACTGGGAATGGTCCACCAATGTCTATGGCAATTCTCTCGAAAGGCAGTCCTACGTTATACTGTCTCATTATTCCCCTGCTACTGGTTTGTGGGGCCTTGCTTGCAGCACATATTTCACACGTCCAAACCCATTCCACTACGTCGTGGCGAAGATGAAGCCAATAGAATTGCTTCCATATTTTGTCAAGGGTTTTGTTAAAGCCAAGATGGCCTCCAGATGTTCCATCATGCATCTCCTTCAAAACAGACTGCACTTTACTTCGGGGGACTATCAACTGCATGACCACATCTCGTCCATCTGCACTTTCCCAAGCCCTTTTCAGCAATCCGTTTTCTAAGGTAAGAGAAGCCCTTCAGCACTTCAGAACCATGGCAGATATCTTCCCAATCCGGGCGGCAACCTTCCTCTTTTGCTGTCAAGATTGGTCCAATGTCTTCATCAGTCATCTGTTCTTGTTGACAGTCTTGTGTTGTCCAGCCATCTGTCAGGAAATCTACAGTGATGGCTTGAACATGTTCGCTTGAGTTTTGTTCTTCCTTTCTGTGGCAATGTCAGCAGTCTTCTGGGCATGGTCTTCGTGATAAGCCATCTGCATTACCATGCAGGCACCTCCGCCAATGTTGTACCTTGAAGTTGTACTCTTGCAGACGTTCGAGCCACCTTACCAACTGTCCTTCCGGATTTTTAAATCTCAAGAGCCATGCAAGCGCGGCATGCTCGGTACGTAGTGAAAACTCTCGCCCATAGAGGTATTTACGGATGTGCTCCACAGCTCTGATAATTGCCAACAACTCTCTCCGTGTAGGTTTAGAAAGCGCCTTGCTGTAATACGCTATTACTCGTTCTTCACCGTTTTGCACTTGAGACAAAACTGCTCCTAGCCCAGTATTTCTTGCGTCTGTGTCCACAATGTACTTCCCTTCGGAAGCTGGGAAAGCGAGAATTGGCTGCGAACATAATGCAATTTTCAAAGTCCTAAATGCTTGATCACATTCTCTCGACCACTGGAAGTTTCGTTTATTTTCCATTAGCTCATGTAGTGGTTTAGCAATAGTAGCGAAGCCTTTCACAAAACGTCTGTAATATGAGCATAACCCCAGGAAACTCTGAACTTCGTGTTTACTCTTCGGCACTGGCCAATCTCTTATGGTATCTACTTTGTTAGGATCCATGCTAACACCCGATGCCGAAACCAGATGGCCCAGATACTGTACTTCCTTCTGGAATAGAGAACACTTCTTCGGGCTCAGCTTCAGTTATGCACTGTGAATTCTAGTTAGAACTTCCTTAAGGTTTTCCAAATGGTCTTCGAAAGTCTTCCCGATCACTATGACATCGTCTAAGTAAACAAGGCAAGTTTTCCACGTCAGGCCTCGGAGTACCAGGTCCATCAATCTCTCAAATGTTGCCGGTGCATTACAGAGTCCAAATGGCGTGACGTTAAATTGGAATAAGCCACTTGGGGTCAAGAAAGCGGTCTTTTCCTTGTTTTCTTGATGAAGACCCACTTGCCAATATCCACTCTTCAGGTCCAAAGTGGAAAACCACTGTGCTCCGGACAACATGTCGAGTGTATCTTCAATGCAAGGTAATGGATACCAGTCTTTCTTTGTAACGTCATATAACCTCCGGTAGTCTACGCAGAAACGCAATCCACCATCCTTCTTCGCTACCAGCACTTCAAGACCAAGCACTTGACAAAGGTTCGATTACTCCCTCTGTCAACATGTCCTGTACTAATCGAAACATTTCCTCTTGTTTAGATAATGGAGGCCTTCGAGGAGGTTGGCATATCGGTGGTGTCCCCGGTATTGATGCGATGTTGAACAAGAGAGGATCTTCCCAGTGACTGTCCCCGAACTGCAAAACAATCTTTGAATCGTGTAAAAACTGTCTGAGTTCTTTTACCTCACCACTTGAGAGGTCGTTAGAAGATCTGTTCAATAATTCTTGCAGTTCCTCTGGTAATTTGGAACGCACACAGTAATATCGCTCGATAATCACTCGACAATAACTCTCGAACCGCACTATAAATAGATTGCAGCTGTACTGAACTAAACATCCCTGAGTAATTGTATTTATAGCCGCCGAAAATCTAGACGATTCCATATACTATGTATTACCTTTAAACTACGATGTAATTGCTTGCGGCCATGACACAGTGAGAGTGGCCGCGTGAATTCTCTCGCGCCGTCTAACAAATGCATCGGCAAGCACGTACGCCACACACGTTACATTCCGGATCCTTCTGGAACATTCGATAAACACGTAGATTGTTCTGTGATGTCGTAACAGTATCATGACATTATGTAGTATCATCACTATTACATATACAATGACAAAAATATTAAATATATATAGTGACACTATTACAAAAATATTACAAACAACTCACAGTGTCTTCTTCACTGGACTGTATGATATTTTCTTCACCACTATCGTCTTCGATTCCATATGAATCAGCCTTGTATTCTTCCCATGTAACCTTGCCATCTTCGTTTTCATCTGCATCCTCAAATCGTTCATTTGATTCCTCTTCTGATAACATCCTATAAGTAACAAAACTTTTTTAATAACACTGTAAATCATTCAACAAATTCATACTAAATAATTAAATAAAAAGGAAACTGAAAGAAAATAGTAAAAATCATAAAGTACGTACAGCTGTTGTAACATTTTATACTTTCTTTTTAACAGTTTCTAGCAAAACACACACACACACACACACACACACACACACACACACACAATCTATCTTCACTAATTTTATATCACAGCTATAATAGTATGACTTCATTCCTCTGACGTACATTGATGGAAAGAGATTTACATTTCTGGCCCAAGAATCTTCTAAAGTAACATTAAAGGCACCAACATTTGTTAACTAAATATTAACATTTTTTAACACTGGATTAGTATAATGATATAGTTTGGCATGAAAAGTGACTACCGTATACAAAAATTTAGAAAAATCATTTTAGTCTATACTGTGTGTCATATTTTCTGTAAATTTAATGGCACATGATCACAATACTATTACTCTAAAAAATGCTAAAAAAAGTGTTACGTGGAAGACACAAACTATCCAAAAACGCCCATATTACAAACATTTCATACAAGGATGCAACCAATAAATTGCAGGGAGATCAGCACATTATAGTGCATCGAGCACTGTGACCAAATGATATAACATCATGTGTTTTATTTGTTAGTGACTTTGATGTAATTGGTCACATTTTGTGAACGTAAAATACTGCACAACAGTATCTGTGTACAACTGTTGGATTACGCTTTGACTGTAGTGGGCACCAAATGTACAAAGGAACAATGGTTCAAGGCACTGACAACTTCTTAGGAAAATCTATGAACTGAAGAGGAGCTCATACACGTTACAGCTTTTGAGGTTGGATACAGAATACTTATACAGTTGTGCCAGAATCTATGCTCAATTAACAGCCACAACAATTGATGTACAGGTGAAATCATTATGATAATGTTCTGGACACAGCCTTCAGGAGTGAGGCAAACATAGACACACTGATTATATGAGGGTCATTCAATAAGTAACACGACAAATTGCTCTAGCTCAAAAACTACTTGATAAATCAAATACGATATTTTCAGGAGTACAAGCCACTTCCTTGTAATGACTTCTGATCAGCTGTTTAATAAAATTTTGTAAACATAACCTCTAATTTACTCAGTCAACAATGGCCAGTCCGCTTGATAATTGCACCGCGGAAGAACAACATTCAGTGATTAGATTTTTAGTCGCAGAAGGTTTGACACCTTCTGAAATTCATGAAAGGATGTTAAAAGTGTACGGAAATCATTGTTTGCACCGTTCGAACATTTACAAATGGGTATACCTGTTGAAATAATTGCTGAAGAAGTCTCAGTAAGTGTTGGTACTGTCCACAAAATTATTCAGAACTAGCCGATTTACCCAGCGTTGCTCGGGTTCATAATTTATTCATAGGCTCATAGGCACCTATTCTTGTTCTAACGTTATATTACTTCTATACTGTATAATCTTCCTTATATTGTTACGTTCGCATTCTCAATGGAGGAATACTCTGTGTAGCGCACCTGTTTAAGAACATGTCATAAACTTTATTCTTATATCTGGAGAAAAAATTCTGTTGCAAATGATGCTCCTGCTCGATTTCTACCTCTGGGAGAGGGCGAACAGCTAAATTAGTTTCGAATAAAATGTCTGCAGTACTTGCACGCGCTGCGTATTTAACTGTCATTTTATAATTCATTGTGTTAATGTTGAAATAAGGTATTTGTTAAATTAGTGTCTCCTAAACTTATTCTAACAATACAATACCTCTATAGATTTCAGCTTATCAATTTTTAAATTCAAACTGAAGCAAGCGCATTTATATTGTCTGAACACTACGATCTGAATACATTCACTATCAAAATGTTGTTTTTTATACTCCCTTATAACTTACTTCGATCTTAACTTATCCACTTTTAAATTCAAACTGAAACAACTCTAATTCACGCACTATTAAGAAGTCTCTTAAGATGCATACACCACCTTCGATATTATAACCTACATCTTTATTTATAAGAACCATGGACTCTGGCCCCGCCGTCTTTCGCGGGGTCCGACCTAAGACACCCCGGGTTCCGTGGACAGACTCCAGGGAAGGCCCGTCGGATGACTCCCGTGCGCTATTCCCTATGCGGGAGGCTTCCACCTATGCCGGGACACCGCCTGCTTTTTCCGGCATCCAGGCCGGTCGAACTCCCACGCTAGGACTTGGTCAGAGACCTCCCCGGGGTACGGAATGTTCTCTGAAGCCCGGGAAAGCCGTGGACATGCCGGGCGAGGCGCTGGGACTCTGGCCCGGCCGACTGTCACGAGATCCGACCTTAGACTCGGACGACTCCCGCGCTATTCCCTACGTGGGAGGCTTCCACCAATGCTATGGCAACCAGAATGTATTCTATTGGGTTGCCATGGTAACCAGATCTAATAGTTTTTTAAGACCCCCCGAAGGATCGTATCGAAAAAAAAAAACACCTGTCCTATGTTGGTTCTCCCGTTGCGTAAAATATTTGTGCCAAGTTTGGTTGAAATCGGTCCAGTGGTTTAGGAGGAGATGTGGAACATACATACAATGACTTTTATTTATATTATTAAGATAAGCTGCAATACAAGAAAACCTGCGCGAGATGGGTGCCAAGACAACTTACGGATGCCCACAAAGAAACCAGTCTTCAAATCTGTAGACAGTTGAAAGCATGTGGTTTAACTGAAAAAGAATCCTTTTTTGAAAGAATTGTTACGTGCGATGAAACCTGGATCCACCATTTTCAGCCGGAATTGAAAAGACAAAGCCTTGAATGGAAGCACACCAGCTCTCCCACTCAAAAAAAAATTCAAGACGCAGCCATCAGCAGGTAAAGTCATGTTGACGATCTTTTGTGACTTTCAAAGCCCTATTTTCTGTGATTATCTGGAAGACCGACGAACAATCAACAGTCAGTATTACAGTGATATGCTGGAAAACAAGGTTAAGCCTGCCATCAGGACCAAACGTCGTGGACTCTTGACAAAAGGCGTGATTCTCCTTCAAGACAACGCTCGCCCACACACGGCTCAACTGACCCAAGAAATGCTTAAAAAACTTGGCTGGGAGGTCCTGCCACATCCACTTTATAGCGCAGATTTCGCTCCATCAGACATTTTTTTGTTTGGACCCCTTAAGGAGGCACTACATGGGAAAAAATTTGGTTCCAATGAAGAGGTCAAAATTCATGTGCAAAACTGGCTCTGTCAGCAACCCACAGAATTTTATGCCAGGGCCATTCGGAAGTTAGAAAAACGATGGGATAAGTGTATTACAGTTGGGAGGGGGATTATGTGAAAATAGTGAACTAGTGAGTGACACATTTTATTCTCACAGAATGAATGTCATAAAACAAAATTGGAACTAACCAAAAGGACAATTTTGATCATATTACTATTACCAAAAATGAAAGAACTCATTACCCCCAGAAATCAATGAGAAGCTGACTGTGGAAGTGACCATCACATTGAGAGTGGATATCAGGTTAATGGTAGCTTCACATAAAATGCAATCTGAGGAAAGGTCAAATTCTTAGAATATTGGGGGGGGGGGGAATTTGCTGAGTTCAACACATGCCTGAAAAATATATGTGAAACTCTAGCACTGGGAAACAAGCACGAGAGAAGCAGTAAGGAAGGATTCTAATGCAAGTGGAGAATCAGAAACCACCACACATGGGCAGAAGATATGAGAAGAAGAGAAGACTGGTAGAAATCTGAAGACTTGAAGAAAGGTTTGTTGGTGAAACTACCTCAGAAAAGTAGCCTCACTATATAACAACTATAGAGGTGTCATTTGTTGTGACACTAAGAATATTATTTTCTATGATTAAAGATGCATTTAAAAACAATTGTTATAACCGGTATTAAACTCAAGAAAAAACAAACTTGCTTCAGGAAGTAGAGTGCAGACTCTATAGGCACTCTACCTAATTTTTGTTAACTTTGGAAATGTGTTTCTTTGAGTCTTTAAATTAAGGAATTAATATGCAAGGCACTACACAAATTTGGGATATTAGCTGAACTGAAACAACAACATATGAAGGGTATACATCCCAGGAAATTGCAATGGAAAATTAAAAACCCCTTCAGGGTCTAGGCAGTGTGAGACACAACATTCTTCCTAAACCATATTGTAAACCATAACGTCATAATCATACTTGATTTGGAATGTGAGGAGACCTAGCAAGTTACCATTCAGTACTGACTGAAAGACTGTGGGATACTGCTTTTTAGAAAACACCTGAGATATTAATTGAAGAATGATATAAATCCAAATACGAAAAAACTATTTGAAACCATGATCACTAATACTAAAACAGTAACTTTTATTTTTTTAAAGATCTAATTGCTTTATAACTATAATTATTTTTTGTGTGTGTTCGAATTAATTTCACTACACATTACTGTTACTGAAAATTCTTCAGTCCAGTTTTTATGATTTTGATTTTTTTAATGCAATTAGCACTTGTCTGTCATTAAAATAAAGTGTAATAAATTTTATTGTAGTGAGACAAATTCTGACAATGAAATTTTGTTTTGTATCAAATTAGCTTTGTTTTGTAAGAAAAAACTTCAAAGCTACATAAAACTATTAAAGAAACAACATAACATATGGCACCTGGTGTTTTTGGTGAGTGTGAAATCAGTATATTTAATGAGAATTTTATAGGCTAATACGATGATCATGATTAAAATTGACATTTTTGTAACATTTTGTATTCAGCAATTGACTCACTTGAACGACCTTAAAATCCACGTGTGTAATTCCTTACGATCAATCATTTCATCTTTATTTGCGTCCATTTTCACCAATAAAATTTTTAATCTCCGTTTTGATTCTTCTGGACTTAGATGATCAAATTCTTCTGCATCTTTCACACTTCCTAAAATTTTAAAACGTTTGCATCATGTCAAGAAACATACGTGTAAAGACTGAATAAATTGTAATTGTACTGTAAACTGAACTAGGAAAATATTGCTTCGTTCAACTGCATATCATTCAACAACAAAGGAAAAATGTGTCAAAGTGAACGAATAGCCTAGATAAAAATTCTGTAGGCTAATAAATTTTTGAATAAAATTTTGGAAAAAATTGTTAATTGTAAGTCAGAAAACAATGAGGTATGTAAATGAGAAGTATACACTTTCCATACTCAAATTCTAGTTAAACAACAGTACATCTAGTTTTTAGCAGCACCTGAAAAAAATACTTTTCACTTAGGGTTCTATACTAACTTATGACTGTAAATGGATTCACTAACCTAATATCGCTTCATGATCAAATTCAGTGCGATGTTCTCCATCTGTAATATGATTGTGATCTCTGGGCACAAAGGAACCATCTTCTTCCCTTTCTTTGTTCAGATGATGCTTATGAATATGAGCTGGCGAAGCTGGTGTAACTTCGAAAGACAGCTGGCTAACTATTATATAACCGAGAACAGTTGTTTTTAGCCATACCAAACCTAACATGTTTAAATTTTATTTTATTACACACTTCCACTTTCAAAAACCTCAAATAACAAATTCTTCAATAGCTATGTAATTTCTTACACAGAATAAAACAAAATCAAAAACATTTTAAATAAAACAGATCTACATGAAATATTCGGGCTCATTAACTGAGTGAATAACGAATACGATTTTGCTTAATATAAGCAAGCCCACACAACTTTGACTTAACCTCTTGTTCACAACCCAAAAACATACGGCGCCATTTTCCAAAACAAAATTAACTTCAGGGCTACCAACGGAAAATTTCTCCAATACCTAAAGAATTGTATTGTTTATAAAACCAACAGAAAACCAACCAAAACACAAATACTCCACAAAATATAAAATCAGGAAGGCTGAGGATGGGAACAATATGATTCCCGAAACATGTACCAACTTAGGGAATAAACATCTTGAGGTAAAGAATTTATAAATATTGTATTAATAAATGGATCTGGGTTCTTTTCGTACGGGAAAGTCAACCTTCCGTCTCCGCATTTGTACTTTATTTCGGTGTCCGATGTATACTACAACCACAGAGTACGAATATATATAGCCTAAACTTGATAAAAGTAATTTAGAAAATACAGATTAGCCAACATTTTAATACGAAAATTACCACATTACTGTCCAATTATGTATATTAAATTAAGTAGTTAGTGGACTTAAAAACCTGCAGTAGAAACTCCAGTTTTTATAAAACAAATAGTGAGAGAAATGAAGATTTCTTGTTTGGAAATGTTATATCTGTTTTCTTCAGAAGTAACTAAAATGTTGTTAATGGCCTTTTTTATGAAAATTTAATATGAAGATTATGAAAATACAATAGATACTGTACTTGAAAAAAAGGTGAATTTTATTGGTACATACTAAAGTATAGAGTCCTATTTGTTTCTATTCATTAACAAAGGCCCGTACTGTAATAATTTTGTGTGTAATATACAAGCATTCTTTACTATGTTTACGAGATTCTCCAATTTTATTTGCATTAATTCAGACCGTAGTAACATTAAATTCCACTGTAACCCATTATTAATACTTAATCATTTGCGTGTTAACAGAAACTGCACACTGCTTTTTATTGCATTATGTTGAAAAAAGGATTTGAATGTACTTGTTTGGTTATACGTTCGATTGTACTAGACTATAGGTTCTAAATTGGAAGTAGGTTTTAATTCCGGTACTTCGAGTAAATACAGCCTTTAATGTTATACACAGCCTTTTATCCATACAATAACTACAGCCTTTCAATGTACACTAACTAAGGAACATTTTTTTAAGTCTAATTTTAAAAATCTAAAAGGTTAAGTTAGATTGTTAAACGTAGACACAACCTCCAAAAATCGTCTCTGTACCGTAATTATGTGCGCTAAATGGAAAAATAATTTCTGTACTTCCAGTAAATACAGCCTTTTAATAAAATATGTATCAATAAACCCCAATAAAATATGTACCAATAACGTACTAGGTTATACGTTCTAAATTGGAAATAGGTTTTAATTCCGGTACTTCAAATAAATACAGCCTTTTAATGTACACTAAGGAAATGTTTGTTAAGTATAATTAATTTTAAAAATCTAAAAGGTTGTTACATTGTTAAGCGTAGACACAACCTCCAAAAATCGTCTCTGTACCGTAATTATGTGCGATAAATGGAAACAAATTTCTGTACTTCCAATAAATACACCCTTTTAATGTTCACTAACAAAGTAAATTTTATTTAAGTTACATTGTCGTACATAACCTCCATACCCTGCCATTAGTTACTTGTGAATAATACAGATCCAGTAGAAATCTGGACAATGAAATCAAGTACAAACGAGGAGACGGAAGTTTGACTTTGCCGTAAGCTACTAGTAGTGAAAAGTAGCTCTCTAGAAAACGGAACCACAGAAAAGCATAAACATAACATATTCGTACTCTTTGGTTGGTTGGTAGCGACTGTGCGTGGTGTACTGGAGTAAACTTATAGGTTGATGGCGAAGGATTAGTGAAAAGTTTGAAGTTTGTTTTTCAATAAAACGTGATCCTTATATTTAGGTTAAAATGCCGTTTGCAAATCAGCCATCGGTTCATATTAGTGACTTAACAGAAGAAAATGTGAAATTCCAAATCGAAGATACAGACCTAAGGTAAAACTAACCTTAGTTTTATTGCCCAAATTTTTTTGATTACGTAAAATTGGTTTTCAATAAATAGTTTTAATGTAGAAATTAGTTCAAAGCAGCGTAAGCGTTCAATTGGATGTACTGGTTTTGGAAAAAAATATGTAACAATATAAACCATTGTTAAAAGTACTTGCATTTTTAACTTTTAAAGCATTAATTCATGTCATTCTTACTGAACATATTTCATAGCCTCTTCTACAGTAGGCTAGATTTCAAAGTGTTGTTCTTCTCCATCCTTTCTTGAAATTTGTTTCCCCTCATTGATTGTGTCCATTCGAGCCTTGTCCTCTAGTATTTTAGCCAAGTTATTGTTTCACACTTTTCTAGGTGTCCATTCTTTCTTTTGTTTCCTGTTCCCATTTCTTGTTACACCCCTGTCCTTCTTCAGTCTCCCATATTTTTTGTGTTATATGATCGAATGGTTTTCTTCAATCAGCTGTACAAACAAAAAGCTTATTGGTTTCTACCACTTTTTTAAATATTTGGTTCATCACAAAGGTTCATCCATATGTCAATCTCCGAGCTCCAAGTTGCATACAATCAAGTTGCAGAAAATAAACAAGTTTACTATATTTTCTGGTACAGTTTCTTGTAATTCTGACACAGAATTGTAAAAGTTTGTGGCACAAATATGGAAATAACACTACATTTAGTACTTACTGTGTGTTGTTCAAATTTCGTAGCTGCATCTATTAGTATAGTTAATTCAGAATAGTAAGCAATTGTCAGTGAGTGCAGTCATGTAATTATCAGTGAGTAATACACTCCCTTGCTTTTCATAGCAATTTAATTGTGAATGAGGTGTATAATCTGACAAGGAAGTGTACAGTGTCAGTGTACTTGATATTGTAAACAGATTGTAATCTAGGTCTACAGTTTATGTATAATGTTCACAAGTATAGGCATATACATTTCTCATTTTGCAATGTGTTTTACAGTGTGGCAAACAGTATGAGGCGTGTGTTTATAGCTGAGACTCCAACAATGGCAATAGACTGGGTTCAGCTTGAAGCTAATTCTACTGTTTTGTCAGATGAATTCCTTGCATCCCGCATTGGACTGATTCCATTAACTTCAGATGAAGTTGTTGAGAGAATGCAATATACAAGGGTAAAACAGATTTCTGTACTTCTTATGAATATAATTGCATGCAAAAACTTAGACACTTCCACTTATCCAATCGCTTTACACAAGTTAACTCAGGTATGCACAAACAAAGCTATGAGTTGTATATCAACACAAGTACATATTGTTATGACGGTCTCTTTTATTGTCGTGTGGTACAGTGGAAAATACAAGATACCAATTAAGTCACTAATCACCAGCTTTAATTAATCTCAATTAACAGTTTGAAATCAACAAGTTATTCAACAAGATTATACTTGCACAATAATTCAAGTTAATCTGTCCACGCAAATATAATGTAAACTATAAAGAATTCCACACTATAATCACTAATACACCACTTGAGACGCACTGTGTAAATCACCGGACAATAACTGAAAACTAAATGGCAGGTGTGGGCTATATATAGTCTGCAGGGTTCCATAATATGCGTCCTTAACCCTTTTAACAGTAATCACGTATATACACGTTTTTTGTCAGATGGGCTAAATTCAGTAATCAAGTATATTTACATTTTCAACTTTTGCTTCGTTAGTATTGTCGTCATACGTCGTTTATTGGAATCATATTAGTGCTGCACTCTAGCGGATACTTTCTGAAACATTTGGTATTCATTCCTTCTTAGTCTGATGTAATTTACATGGCTGTGTTGAATAATTTTACACGTGCTCTACAGCGTTGTGTTTGGAGGTTACGTTCTGCGTTGTGTACGAAAGTGTAAAGGTGTGAGCAGTGTTTTAGTTTATAAATAACGTTTATTATTCGTATTATTTAAATTATAGTGCGTAAAATTTGGATTTAGTGTTGAGTATTGATTTAGTAATCTGATAAATTATCTTTGCAAAATGTCTAAATATTTGACTGAAGACGAAACTCGTGAATATATTACAAACTGTGAATCGGGTGACGAAGTGTCTATTTTTTTTTCACACACAGAAGAACTTTTAAAGTAAGTAGACAATTTTAATTTAACACTATTTATACATTGTTAATCTATTTGCCTATAATTGAAGTTGACAATTTTGCATTAAAATACATTTTACAAAATTTCAAAAAATTCCACTTTCAGGGGCCCGGCATACTGACCGAGTTGTCACTGTTCAAAGGGTTAACAAGCAGTTGAAAATTCTATAGGATACTTCAGCTTGGCCTTGGTATGAACACGCTCCGTTGGGCTAGTTGAGAAGCATGTTTGAACAACGCTAACGAATGTACGAGTATGTTCCATATTACTTAGCACTGCCTCACATTTAAGTGTCACGTACACACACAAACAGACCTTGGATAGCCGAGAAACATGTAGATTGTTCTGTAATGGCACAACACTGCCCCCTTCTTAAGCCTGTTCGTTCTGAACTGGCAAACCATCTCTGTAGTAATACTAAAGATCGCAGAAGTTGTGTCACATCCAGTGATCGCGTGTAAAAATGTGTTTTTTACAATGAATAAAATTGTTGATCCTTGGAGAAGAATATACTTTCGTTTCAATATTTCCTTTACCAGGGTTCATAAAGAAAATGTTCTGATACGGAAGAGTACGCCCTATTAAAATAATCAGAAGATCGACATCTTCCCCAACAATGACAGTGGTGTTAAGTTGTGATTCTTCAGTTATTAATACAATCTTTAATTATTAATATTATTAAGTTTCGATTATTAATACATCGGCATCGTCACGAGCTTGTCTAGCTGTGATTTTGATGTCTTGTAATTTTTTGGAGCAGCATCTGAATTAATCTATTTTTATTAAATCGGTTCGAAAGAAATTTTTCGTGGCTGATAGGCACATCCAGAGTTTCTTTGAAAAGAACTTCGACAGATCCAGTTACAGCTGCAGTTCGTCGAAGTTGTGTCATTGCTTTAATATTTTGACTTGTCACAATAGCCATCGAAAATGCAACTAAACTTGAGCCATAATGTTTTTGTAAATAGTCAACATATCTTGTAAGAACATAACCAAAAGTATCACCTCTCTGCCACACCACACAGTGAAGAAAAAATCCTCCATCTATGACATATTTGATGTTAGCTCAGTGGAATTCAGTAGTAATGGGTTCGAATAAATTGTAGATTTTTATTTTGTATTTTTCCGTATGCCAGCATTGTCGAAAAGTGCCATTGGATACGGGCTCAATTCATATTGTAAATAATCACACAAATGTTCGTCGAATTTTTTATTCAAACTTATTCTTTGAAAGAGTAATAACGGCTCAATAGGAACCTTACAACCATGGACCACGGTGGAGCTGTTAGCTGAAGAAAGAGAAAGAACTCTATTCGCGCGCTTAAATTTTAATTTATTAAATTTTTCTCCAATGATTTTTACCATGGACTGTAGACCTATTTCTTTGGCATTGTGTCAGTTTATCTTTTCATCGCCCATAAGTCCAGTTGATACTGACACAAATTGATTGTTAGTTGGAAAAGGATAGTGTAGTGTGAACCATTCAATGAGTTTTTTTACGTTGGCATTATCTGTGTTAATGCGTGAATCTCTTGAGTTGACATGTTGCTCCGTGGAGTTTAATGATACATTACTAACTCTTTCAATTTCATCACAAACAACATTCATTGTGTGCATGCCATATATCCCATAGATATTTTATCCGCAAACCTGACAGAATTAGAAGAAAATGACGACGAGCTCGAGCCAAACATTGATGACTTTCAGGACATGCATGATGAAGACAAAAGCGAAAATTAATTAATAATATTAATCAATTAATTAATTATATTATTAATCCAATAAAATTTGTTTTTAATTATTAATTTCGTAACCCTGCATCACATAGATTAGGCCTACTCGGGAAACCATGTAAAAAAAAAAACGCTCCTTGCATTCTACCTTGAAGGTGGTACGGAAATGAATGTATTGAGCGGCTTTTATATTTTCTCTGATCATTTTGCGGAAACGGCTAGTTTTACGTGGACCTTTTTTATAGACAATATTAAGATCTGCAATTTTGATATTCTCCTCTATTGTCGTCCGACCAATAGTGAAACGTTCGATATTAAATGATATCATAATAATTTAAAATCAATGTTAATACACTCCTACTTACCATTGCGTGGCTTCAAGGTTGCGTCATACGTATGTTTGGGATGCAGACATAATTTCTTAAGGTTGTGAGAATAATTTGCACAACACATTTATATGAAGAGAATTGAGATTTTACTTTGGATTATGTCAGTTACATTTACATAGAAAAACAATGTTATACTGCTTATTGCATTTTACTCATGCTCATCTGCAACTATGGCTTACCTTAGTTTGATACTTACACAATTTGATCTATACAAATACGGAACACAATTAAAAAAAAAACACACAGAAACACAACAGCCCAGCTTTGCTTGTACACTCTCTCATTCACAATTTAAAATACCCTTAACATTTTATTATTAATAAAACTTCCCCCACGGCAGCCACGCGGTCTTCACGCACAGTCATCTTTCTATGAAATGTTATAATGTTGGTGTCCGAAATAACACTCGGTTAGTTTCTACCGCACGGATGTATTATCGTCACATACTTTTCTCCACTGGTATTTGAATTTAAAGTGAAAATAATAGAAAAACTTTTGCGTGTAGCCTAATTCGTTCCTAGCCGGCAGGCTTCAGTAGTGGAACTGCGCTGCAAACTTTTTGTTTGTACACTGTTACTTTTTAATGACTGTTTCACACTTTCTAAGATAGGCCAAATTTGTTTTAACGGCCTATCTTGTAAACCCGAGGCCCCTGTTTTAAATTCACAATTCTATTGTCTGCTGCTGCTTACTCTCTGATACCAAACTGCACACTCTGATGACACACTGTAGACTGTGTCACAAGGCTGCTGCTATGTGATTGCGCAATGCGTCTGGCAATTGTTTTGACTGACTGTGTGTATGTTGCATTGCTGTACTGGAGGCTCCCCACAGGTGAAAGTCTGGCAATTTGAAAGTGGTTGAATGGGTAATTTGTATTACTATAAAATTAAACTGGGGTAGCTTATACATACATGAAGTGAATTTAAAATCTTTATAAAATCAAATCCCAAAATCAATAGAATAAAAACCTTCTAATTCGACCCATTACAATACCCCCTCGATGAGAATTCTGCTGTTCACAACAGAAGAAATCTCATCGATAACCCCGAAGAGGACCGGTGAGGAACTGGTGCCAACAACCCCCTAGTTCTTAATCTCATGGGTACACGACCCCCCTGGCTCAGCGACCATGGACTCATCTGAACGAGATCACTGGACTTCTCCGTAAGAGATCCCAACACCGAGAAATCGATCAGACTCACACCACCGCGCACCTCGCCTTTTAACATACTACCCCCGAAAATCCTCAATCCCTGGCTAAAATTATTCCAGCTCCTCCACCGATATGTTCCCCCTTTTTGCAAGCTGGGCTGCCTTTAGCAAATACTGGGCTCACACACTCTCACGTTATATATTACCATAACACATTAAAAGTGGAAAAATTGCTTTTAAAATTTATCAAGAATTTAGAAAAATCAAAATTCAAAAAATAATCGTTTATCAAAAAATTCTCTTCCTCTTTTTCTCTGTTTTCTTTCAAATGACTTAATCTAGACATTTCTAATAATATAAACACATCCTTACTCTAACATGAGAACCACTTATATTCTACCAATACAATGCAATACAATAAAATAAACATGGTTAATGCACACATAATAAAAGAATAATTATCTAACATATTCATTCGCTGGCAGGCGAAAAATCAAGTTTTTTTTTTCCCAAAAAAATTTTAAAAAATTTTAAAATTCAAAAAATTTAAATTTATTCATTAAAAAAATTTTATTACATTTATTTATTAAATAACATTTATTAAAATTATTCAAATATTGGTTTGAATTAATCAAACAAACAAATTAAAATTAGATTCCTACTATACAAGCTTAGTAGGTGTATGACCTCATCAGCTGATCGTAACTAGGTCAAGTCCAAAACCCTTGACCTACATATGTTATATATGATTTCTGAAAACACTGAACATCTGTAATATCCTAACTTGAAATACAAAACGTAATAACACAAAATATTTAAAACAAACAAAATATTAATATAGATAATAAACAGATTGACATTTAACTTATTTAAAACAAACAATTCTTAATTTTACATTATTTTCAAATTTTATCAAAATTCTGTCACTGGTTTGAAAAAAATAAACAATTGTATAATCTTGATTATAAATTCCTCTCTTTAGTTAACAGTTTAATTCTACATTACTGTGGGTGTTGTAACTCATTTATTCTCAATACTGTACTAGATCTCTATATGCATATATAAACTTTCTCTAATATTCATAAACTTCAACTCCCCTGACACCCATCTCTACCAAAATCTCTACTAATCAGGACACTCTAAACCCCAACTTACCATTTAACACAAATCGCCACCTTCTCTACATATAAAAAAAATATACTCCATCCCTTTGTACATAGGATATGTGTTTCCCCTACCCAAAAACTCAATTCCCTTATTTGGCCCCTGGATTCTATCTAAGGCGGCCCCTTCCCCACTAAAATCTATTCCTATCCCGTCCCAACCCTTGTTGCGGACTCCTACATTACACTACCCTCTAATACAAAATTGCCATCCCCAAAATCTCAATCTCATTACATTACTACGAATACACAAAATAACCTCATTAACTATAAAAACATAAATATGTCACTCAAAACCTACATAAATTCTCCATTACAACTGTGTCAACATTAATACTTCACCAAAATTCTGTTATATCACCTTAACTCAAAAACAACATTACATCATATTCATCTCTACTATTTCAACTTCAACTTTGATTTCAACTTGGACAGGTCTACATGTCCCATAAAACATTTATCACCCATAAATTATCTTTTATTAATTTGCATAAATTGTTGTTATTTTATTTCTCATATTCTTTTTATCTTTACTTCAAAATATCTGTAGTACTTTAAACATTAATTACTTGTAACATTTATAAACCAATATACCAGTGACATGGTATTGCTGATCAGCTGATCTCCTGACATAATTAAAACACCATGAATACCTTTCAAAATTGAACAATTACATGTAATACATTATCAACACTTACTTCTATTATGTTGATTGCCTGCCAGGCGTCTAATTATTGGCTTAGAAAAAAAATACACACATAATGAAAATACATTTTATCAACAACTATATCTAACACACAACAATAAAATGATACCTTTAAAATTATAGTATGAACCTTATATTCCTAGTCTGAGCATATAATTATGTGGACAGAGCACAAGCCTTTTTTGATTGGATTAAACCTTGAATAAGCAAAAACTTTATGTCATAAAATTCGTGACTCCTTTGCGTCACCTCCCAGCCACACACTCTATTACCTCATTATTATTTTAACAAAAAAATTTGCTTTAATTATTTTGTGTCACCATAGAATTTTGTTATGGTCACCAAGTATGTCTGTAGGCATTAGTCACAACATACCACTCCAACACACCTGCTTACCTGAACGTTGTGTGCCAGACTTGTTTTCATAAACAACAGTTATAAACATTCTCCGTTTCAGCAATCATAGACTAAACACTTTGGTTGCAACCTATACTGACCTGTTATATCTGCTTATTACACTTTTCAAATTTTATAAATCTTTTAGATAACATATTTGTCTCTTACATTTTTATTTTATGAAGTTAATGCATCAATATGTGAAATTACAATTTCCATGACTTTAATTACCATTTTCAAAATGATTCTACGTGATTAAATGGTTCAGTTTTTCTTAATATTTCAATAAATTTTACAAACATGACATCATTGGTTCTAGTCTCACTTTAAATTCCTCCCCAATCACATTCTTAATACCATAATCCCCTACTCAAAACCTAACATAGCAGGTACCACAAAATAATAATTGAACCCTTTGGTTACATAAGTTTACTTTGGAATATTTTCCCAAATTATTTATTTAATTACCTGTAAATAGGTTATATGTTACATGTACATGTACACTGTGAATCGAGATGCGATGGAAGACGAACAGAACCCCTACATGAGTGAATGTGAACAAAACCTGTTGGCAGCCGCTGAATTCCTTGCCTGCCTCCTTTCCCATAAAAACAAACCACAACCACTAATCTACAACCCCATCTCAATCCACAATGGTCATGTGGAATTATACAGAAATTTATTATCTAGTTTGTCTACTCAGCCACAAAACTTCTCCACTACCTACCTAATTAAGGGATGAGTTTACAATTCATAAATAACACCAGTTTATTTAATTTTGAGGATTACCCTAATGTAGTATTTAGAATTAAGGCAATCGAATGGTTCAAAAAAGTGTGCCAATTTATGTAACTATTGTTTATGTGTTTACTCCTAGAGGATGGTTAGGGAAATCAGGAAGATAAAAGGGATAAGGATTATTAAAAGGTCAAGAACTAGGACTAAAGGTAGGGACAAAGCTTCCTCCAAAAATAAGGGTACTGGAGAAAACCAAGGCTCGCGTGGGCAGGGGCGCGTCCCTGAAATAGACGAACCCCACTGGGACAAATGGGGAACCTCTATCCGCTACCACTTACTGTTTTATATTATTCATAGTTATTTATAATTATTTAACTATAGGTTTATTAGAGTGGTTTAGTTATATTTAATTACAGGATTCAATGTATTATTTTGTTTTAAAATGCAAAATATTAATATTATTTTTGTCATCACAATTTCGGCTACATACATGCCTTGTTTATCTAACATTTTATAATGCATACAATTAATTTCACTACACATATATTTACAATTCTTCCTCAATAATTATTCAGTTATATCACACTTCAATATCAAAATCAGCTAGGTCATTACCATATATTAACATATTTGAAATTGTTCAATTGTGAATTTAAGGCTCAACCTCCATCGTCAAAAATTAATCGGGGTTTCACATAGCAATTTTCAATTTTATTACCACACAAATGACTGTTTTGTGTGTGGTAACCATACAAACTAAACTCATCCATTTTATCCACATAATCATTCAACAAGTCAACATTATTTGTTTCTGTCCAGTCTCCATTAGTAATATTCGTCAAGTCAGTTATTTTTTCTTCATAAAATAAATTATTATTATTTAAACATGTATTATCAAAATAATCTTCACTCTCTATTTTAACAGGTAAGTTTAACATCTCTTTCAACTCGTTATAATCTCTCCTTGGTTTATATAATTCTATTTCTTTATCTATCAACAACTCTCTCTCAAAACATCTTTCATCATCATAACACCATATCGCACTTTTATCATTCCACGCAGAGGGTACAAAATTATTCAGCAAAATTAAACAACTCAAATCTTTCACTAATAAGGGTCTCTTGCCCAAAAATAACACTTTTGAACACTCTGGTTCATCACAAATAAAGGGAAATTTTACCCTCTGCTCTGCACATTCGCTTAAACTCTCCTTACACACACTCTCCATCTCATCAACAACTATTACCTCCTCATTAACCTCTAATCCCATTAAACTCTCATTATCACTACTATCTACACTTTCAGTAATGCTCTCATTATTTATTTTTTCCGTATCAGTCTCTGATACTAACTCTTCAAACACATTAACATTCTCAGTATTAAATTCATTATTTTCGACATTATTGTTATTATTTGTTATCTCTTTATCTGGCATTACAGTTTTGTACTTGTCATTACACTTTTCATTTGTTTTATTTTTCTCGGTACTCATCACATGTACTCCCATTCGCTCAACACTCTGTTCTAACTTATTCAGACTAGTTCTTATCGTTTCATGGGTATTTTTACAACGTTTATTAATTTCTTGAATGTCATATTTCAACTTATCGAATTTGTCATTCTGGATATTAAATTTAACGTCAGAGTCACTCTTTATTTCGTTAATTTGGTTCTTTAATTCATCCAAACTATTCTTTTGAACATCGAATTTTCTGTTTTGAACTTCAAACTTTGCATTAAAATCGCTACTTTGTCTATCAAATTTATCGTTCATTTTATTGTCACTAATATCAATTCTAGCATTTATCATGTTATATAATCGTGTTAACATCTCATCTGTATCAGATTTTTTACTTTGGACTGGCGTTAACTGACTTTCTGTTTTATCGTCAGTGACACTGATTTCGTTATTATTACTTTTATTTTCTCTATTTGATTTTGGGGTCATTTGGATCCCCGAATCATCTGTATTATTTGGTTCGTTCGTTATGGTTACATTCATAATTTTGTAGTCTTGACCTACATTCGTTGTTGAATGTAATTCGAAACTATTCGTAACAGCTGATTCATTTAATTCAGCTATCTCACTTATCACAGTCGAGTCAGACAAATCGACTCCGTTCTCTGTTGTATTTTCCATTATTATTATTTTTAGGTATTTATTCTGTTTCTTATGTGAACAAATATTCTTTACTTACTTAGCGTAACTTAACTTTACATAAGTACCTTTTGCGTATTCTCACGCAACCTCCAAATTACGATTGCATCCCATTTATAGGTATGAAATTTATTTTATTAAATTCGTCCCGTTCGTGGCGCCAATGAAACGTTCGATATTAAATGATATCATAATAATTTAAAATCAATGTTAATACACTCCTACTTACCATTGCGTGGCTTCAAGGTTGCGTCATACGTATGTTTGGGATGCAGACGTAATTTCTTAAGGTTGTGAGAATAATTTGCACAACACATTTATATGAAGAGAATTGAGATTTTACTTTGGATTATGTCAGTTACATTTACATAGAAAAACAATGTTATACTGCTTATTGCATTTTACTCATGCTCATCTGCAACTATGGCTTACCTTAGTTTGATACTTACACAATTTGATCTATACAAATACGGAACACAATTAAAAAAAAAACACACACAGAAACACAACAGCCCAGCTTTGCTTGTACACTCTCTCATTCACAATTTAAAATACCCTTAACATTTTATTATTAATAAAACTTCCCCCACGGCAGCCACGCGGTCTTCACGCACAGTCATCTTTCTATGAAATGTTATAATGTTGGTGTCCGAAATAACACTCGGTTAGTTTCTACCGCACGGATGTATTATCGTCACATACTTTTCTCCACTGGTATTTGAATTTAAAGTGAAAATAATAGAAAAACTTTTGCGTGTAGCCTAATTCGTTCCTAGCCGGCAGGCTTCAGTAGTGGAACTGCGCTGCAAACTTTTTGTTTGTACACTGTTACTTTTTAATGACTGTTTCACACTTTCTAAGATAGGCCAAATTTGTTTTAACGGCCTATCTTGTAAACCCGAGGCCCCTGTTTTAAATTCACAATTCTATTGTCTGCTGCTGCTTACTCTCTGATACCAAACTGCACACTCTGATGACACACTGTAGACTGTGTCACAAGGCTGCTGCTATGTGATTGCGCAATGCGTCTGGCAATTGTTTTGACTGACTGTGTGTATGTTGCATTGCTGTACTGGAGGCTCCCCACAGGTGAAAGTCTGGCAATTTGAAAGTGGTTGAATGGGTAATTTGTATTACTATAAAATTAAACTGGGGTAGCTTATACATACATGAAGTGAATTTAAAATCTTTATAAAATCAAATCCCAAAATCAATAGAATAAAAACCTTCTAATTCGACCCATTACAATAGGAAGCGAGATATTTGCAAAAAAACATCTTTGTGACCTTTTACCTTTAATAACTCAAGACGTGTACACGATTGGCATTGTGACTTTTCACACGTTATTCAGGACATCGAAATAAAGGTGTGTATTAAAATCGAAATCAGTAGGATTTTTTGGGCAGTTTTTTCCTTAAATCACTGGGCTATTATCACAGTTAAACAGTTTGTAATTAATAAGACAGTCGAGAATCACGTATGCACATAACATTACAGCTGTATTCCACTGGATCGTTCGAGAAACACGTAGATTGTTCTGTAATGTCGTAACACTGTCTTTAAGTCCTCCTTAAGCTTGTTCACCCCGAACTGGCAAACCATCTCCGAAGTAATACTTGGCCAGGCGATCTACCTACATAGCTGATCTACTTGCGAAAGATAATTCTCTGGTTCTTCGAATTCAGCCTCGTGTGACCCGAACATCAACTTCCCAGGAATATGAGTCTTCCGCTCAACCACTAGTTTTGCGGGAATCACTCTCGTTGCATCATGTACTGATAACCTATATACTATTAGCGGGTCCAAGTCTGGTTGGCTCTCGTCAACGACCTCTTGCGTGACTTCATCTTCAGTAACGTTTTCTCTGGGCTCTTCCATTAACTCAGGAACAAGCAAGAGTCTTGTATCGACATCCATAGTTGGCTTTCCAATCACTTCTTTTGTCGTTACACTTATTTGTACTTCCTCTGCTAGTTCTCCCTCCATTTCCGCTTCAAATAGGAAAGGGTTCCTCTTGACCAGACCTGTTGACTTTTTCTTTGGTCAATGCCACTTGCTTAATCAAATGGTTGGTAGACCCTGTCATTTTAGCCATACAAAGCTTTATCTTCTCTTGGCCAACCCTCAGGACATTCTCTCTTAAGTCCACAACGAGTCCGTAGGCATTCATAATGTCTGTGCCAACAATCACTTCATTGACTATGTCTGCAACAAGCATTTGGTGGCTAAACTCGAGAAGACCCAGGCGTACACATTGTGACGATACATATCATCACCATGCATATAAGAACTGGTAAGATAAAGAAACCATAGTTAAATAGTACTAGTGTAAATGATAAATGAAAGGAAACTTACAAATAAGAGTGTATTAAGCAGAGTATTCTGGTTCCATGCTAAAACAAAACAATGGATGAAGAAAAATAAATGTTAAAGAAATATAATATCGTAATTATGATGAAAATTAGAATAAGAGAACTTAATAACGTGATAATCCCAATAGATATGGTAAGTGAGAGGTATAAACCAGTCCAACGAGGAAAACAACCAATTAAAATAAAGACATACAATAAGCAACAAGGCAGTGAAGACCACATTAATTACAAAATAACATAAATGCATGAAAGACTGAAAATAAAAATAGCAAAAGAAAATAAACTAAAAACTTGTTAATAACCAGGTAAAATATAAATAAAAAAATACTCCATAAATTAATAATAATAATAATAAGTAAAGAGAAAAGATCAGACAGTAGGTAAAGTTATTGAAAATGCAATACAATGGTATAAATAAGAGTAAGAAATATGTGCATAGTCTAAGAAAAATTGTAAAAACTTATATTATAAGGGAGTGAAGTGATAAGTGTACAAGGAAGGAAATAGTGATGATCAAAGATCATGTTATAAACCGTTGGGGAAGGGAGAAAGAGAAGTATTGGTCTTATGTATAAAATAATACACAATAAGAACCAGTAAATAAAAGTAGTATGTGTTTAAAGGGTTTTGTATACCCATAGGATGTTACGTTATGATTAATTGATTAAAAGGGCTCTACATACCCAGGATTTTATTATGTTAGAATTACGTGTTAAAAGATTTGTTAATTTTTCAAGAACAGTAGTTGTAAAAGCTGTTCAGAAATGTCAATATCAGGTACATGGTGAAACATCATATTATGTAAAAAATCATTGTAAAGGAATGGCAAAATGCTAAGCCTATAGGCCAAAAGAGATGAGCTGAACTTAAACAACACTAAAATATCCAAAATAGTCCTAACCAAACCAAAAAAAATTAAACAGAAGCCTGACCTTAATGAAACAGGGAAGGTATTGATAAAATTGTATGTCAAAACCCACAATAGCAATAACCAGATGGATAGAGAAAATAGTATTAATAGCACACCAGGCAAGCCATTGAGCTAACATGTTGCTAATATTATTGTTATAAGAAAATGATGCATAGGTATTGTAACGATTAGAATGTAGTCGTCTCTGTTAAAGTGTATATGTTGTGTGTTCGCCTCACACTGGTGTCGTTACTTCTATGTTTTGCGCTAGCGATTTCCGTAGCGATCCTTCAATTACCAGTACAACGCGAGTGGAAACCTTACCTGTAGTTCAATAGGGGTTTGTAAATCCTGGGTGGCGCCAAATTGTTTATTTAAAACAATTAAATTAATAGATAGTGTGGTAAACAGTGTTCTTAGCTATGACGGCCTGGAGCATTCAAATTATACTCCTGCCTTCGTTCGACCTTCTTAATCGAGAAGTTAGTTCGTCGAGTTTGCGGCGTGAGCGCTGGTCGTCAATCCTAGTTGTTCGCTAAAATGCACAAATTATACAATACACTTCCCTATGAAATAAAAACAATGGTTACACTCTGTACTAGTTTCTTTAATTATGGATTGGTAATTATTCAGTTTGACAATAAAATTATTCTTGGTTATTCAACAATTTTGCACCGACAATTAATATGAGTCTAATATCTCTAGGGTTTTGGCGAAGATCGATTTTGAATAGCGATTTAGTCAAGTATGGCGACTGTGTTGTTTGTTTACAGTTATTATCGTTCAAAATCGGGGTTCTTGTGATTACAAGAAAAATATTAATAATGATTACAATAAAAAGTACACTACCTTACATTAGTTGTACTTAAATAATATAATGTACAATACAACAATAATGTAAATAATGTGTAACAGTGTAATGTAATGTGTAATGTGTGTGTAATGTAATGTAATGTGTGTGTAATGTGTAATGTGTGTAATAATGTGTAATGTGTTGGTAATGTTTGTATGCTACAATTTGTTCCTGCAGTGTAGTAAAGTGTGTTTCAAAAGTTCGCAATTTAACAACAGGTTATTTTCTTAGTTAATAAATTTTCAGTGTTTTATGGTTTTACTTAATCTTTGAAAGAAATTATATTCAGTTTATAGTGAGAGTTCAGATGACTGTGAGAAATATTTAAAGTGAGTTTATTTCTGAACTTGGGTAATTTAATGATACTTATCAAATCAGTAGACTTGAGATAAACCGTTGTTCAGGTGAAATGGAATAGTCATCAATTTTGAATGATCTGGGGCTCCTGGCATCTTTTTCATGTTAGTGGTAGCAAATTTCTTCATTTAAATTTTATTTAAATTGGTCCTGGGCATCAGTTAAATGTTATTGTTCCTCATCTGCTTCTTACTTGTTCATCTTTTTGAATTTTGATTACTTTTTATACATTTTAAATTAAAATTTAGGTCATTCACGATCTGGCGTCTAATCTGGATGAGCGTCACTTATTGAATACTATGATTTAACAGAAAAATCGTAACCAACGGTCTGTTGTCATGGTTACGAATAAATTCTGATTGGTTGATCATGACTTTATAACCATTGTTATCAATTTTGAATTTTTATTCAAAATTACCGTATATCTTCTGATTGCTTTTGTTCTTCTGTCTTCCTTCCTATGTATTAAATATTATCACTACTGTTTGTATTTCCTGTCAAAGATTATTTTGATATCCCATAAGGTTGGGTTCTCTAAAGTATTAATGTTTTTACAATTATGTTAATATTTGTTAATTACATTTCTCTTTTAATTTAAGTCCTTATTCTAACATTTTTCTTTTAATATGATTTACAAATTATCCTTGGCTAGTTACTCGCCTTGGATTTGTTAATTTCCTTTTTGATTTTTTACAATTTGTAGTTATTTGTTTTTGACAGTTAGGCATTTCATAGGTCTAAGTAGCCATTGATTATATTTACTTATTTTATACGAATTATATCTCATTTTACTCTAATGTGTTTTGTTTTGTTATTATAATTGATTGGTTTATTTGTTGATGTGTTTTGGATCTGATTTTATACTATTTGTATGTTACTATTATTTTCTACATCATGGATTGTTAATTATTTCCTAACTGATTTTCCAGTGTAATTAGATCTGTATCGATTTACCTTCTTATTTATCTATTTTGCCCTTGTTAACAATATGGCTATTACTTACTATTCTTTATCACATCAAACATAACATCTAGGCCTATGGTCTGTGCAATTCCTTCAGCCATATCCTATTCATAAATTTAATTAAACAATTTTTTAACAGTTATTAGGTAATGTTAGCTTAGAATTCATTTCATTCTTTATTATTTTTTGGGTGATAAACATCATCACACCATTTAAACTTACTTAATTGATTATCCCTTATAACCTGGGGTGTTTATTGATTTCATTTTTAATTTCTTATTTCTTAAATAATCTTTACCTTCTATCCATGGTAACACCAACTGTTTACCTTTCATGGGATTCTCCCTTTTAAATACTAGTATATACAATTAAACTTAATTTTATTAACAATAAGATTCCTTTTTAAATAATAATGTCACCATCAATCTTCAGTGTTCCTTACAGATTATTAAGTGTTTATATCTAATACTATCATTAACAACATTCTTAATTACTAATATGGTTCACCATTAATCATTTATTGTTTATTACAGATTATTAAGTGTTTATTCCTATTTATAGGGTTTCTAATTATTTTGGGGTTTTACACTTTCACTTTTGCACTCCTTAAATGTTTATTTTAAGTGTTTATTAGTGGGTAATCCCTATAATTACTCTCTCTTTGTCACTTAGTTAATATTATTTTCTCACCATCTCACTATCTCTCTCTTTACAAATATTATTTATACTATTAATAAGTTATATCTTTATAGAGTTCTTTATTACATCTAACTCTAATTCTTGGGTTAGTGTACTTTTATTTTTCACATTACTTTATTGGGTTCTATCAAATATTTACATTTATCTTTCAATCGATAATAATACTTATTTCTTACATTGGTTAGTTATTGGTTTCGTTTCCAGTATTACTTTTGAGTGTACCATTTCTCCTTTTCATATTCTATATTATTTGTCTGTTTTTTTCTCATTCGGTTTCACTTTATTTCCTTTATACTTGGTTAGTTTCATGTTCATTTTCCTTCTTCACTTTCATCTTATTTTGTTTCATTTTATTTTGGTTTTCCCCTTCTCACTTGGTTTTATTTCATTTGGTTGTATGGAGTCATTCACTTCCTTCAATTGGTTTCATTCTTGTTTGGTTTCGTTTTTCCCTTCTCCTTTTGTTTCTTTTTATTTGGTCAATCACTTGGGTTAGGTCATGTCGTCGTTTGTCATGTCATGTCATTTTATTTTCATTATTTTAAACATTTTATTATACGAATTATTTTTTATATTGTTGATTCATCTTTTTTATTCCTGGTATTGGGGTGGCTTATTTGTGTTGTAACATAATGCCTCTCCTTCAAAATTGATCATTTTGGTAAAACACTAGCATAGTTTTTTATGAAATTATCAGTTATATATAATTTTTTCCTTTTCTTTCTTGTTTATTTCTTCCTTCTTATTTCTATTCTTACTTGTTCCATTCCTTTTTATTTAGATCTGTTTTTTCTTATTTCCATTAGTGCGTTCTCCCATTTATATAATTTTTTCCCTAACTTTTTAGTAGCTGGTTTCTTCCATTACTACTCATTTTAGTTCCATATTCCTTAAGGAATGGAAGTATGGTGATGGCAAAAAAAATCGTGTTCGAGATTATTGCAGATTCTGATTCTACTACACTCAAAACATGAAAAAAAGTCGTTTTCCGAAAAGTGTCTCTGTGTGTGTCTGTCTGTCTGTCTGTCTGTGTGTCTGTAGATTTTTTTTCTATGGCAAACGATAACTGCCGCAAATTCAAACAGAATCAAATAATTTTTTGCATACAGCCCTGATTTGCAGAGTACACGCGACCTATTGTTTTTGGTGAAGATCGGTTGAGGGAAAGGGGTAGTTTACCTGCAACGGTTTTTTTTTAGCAAGGGTAATTTTGTTTGTTTGGCAAACGATAACAGCCGCAAATTCAAACAGAATCAAATAATGTTTCGCATACAGCCCTGAATTGTAGAGTTCTCAAGATCTGTTGATTTTGGTGAAGATCGGTTAAGGGAAAGGGGTAGTTTACCAGTAACATTTTATGTTTTAACAAGGGTATTTCTTATGGCAAACGATAACAGCCGCAAATTCAAACAGAATCAAAAGATTATTTGCATACAGCCCTAAATTGTAGAGTTCTCAAGACCTATTGTTTTTGGTGAAGATCGGTTAACGGAAAGGGGTAGTTTACCTGCAACGTTTTTTTAACAAGGGTATTTTCTATGGCAAACGATAACAGCCGCAAATTCAAACAGAATCAAATAATGTTTTGCATACAGCTCTGATTTGTAGAGTACTCAAGACCTATTGTTTTTGGTGAAGATCGGTTAAGGGGAAGGGGTAGTTTACCTGCAACGTTTTTTTATCAAGCGTATTTTCTATGGCAAACGATAACAGCCGCAAATTCAAACAGAATCAAATAATTTTTTGCATACGTCCCTGAATTGTAGAGGTCTCAATGACTTTCGATTTTGGTGAAGATCGGTTAAGGGGAAGGGGTAGTTTACCTGCAACCTTTTACGTTTTAACAAGAGTAAAGTACTTGAAAATTTATTTAAACTTTTTGAAACAATGGTAATTGTTAAAAATAAAATAATTTTGTTGCCAGGCAATAAAATTAAAATTTTTTCATTTTAATGTAATATAATATTTTTCATTTAATACAGCAATAAAAAGGCAGGTAAGACACAGCCTGGCTGTTTGGCTGAAAATGATTTTAAATATAAATCTTAGAATATGGAAGTCATGTATGGTTCTCCATACCGATATTTTCTGAGACCAGAGGAACATCATCTCTGCTCAGTTAATTTGATTGCTGGACCTATTCTCAGTCAATCTTAAATACCTTTTTACTTCCATATTCCTTAAGGAATGGAAGTATGGTGATGGCAAAAAAAATCGTGTTCGAGATTATTGCAGATTCTGATTGTACTACACTCAAAACAAGAAAAAAAGTCGTTTTCCGAAAAGTGTCTGTGTGTGTGTCTGTCTGTGTGTGTGTCTGTAGATTTTTTTTCTATGGCAAACGATAACTGCCGCAAATTCAAACAGAATCTAATAATTTTTTGCATACAGCCCTGATTTGTAGAGTACTCACGACCTATTGTTTTTGGTGAAGATCGGTTGAGGGAAAGGGGTAGTTTACCTGCAACGGTTTTTTTTATCAAGGGAAATTTTTTTTTTTGGCAAACGATAACAGCCGCAAATTCAAACAGAATTAAATAATGTTTCGTATACAGCCCTGAATTGTAGAGTTCTCAAGACCTATTGTTTTTGGTGAAGATCGGTTAAGGGGAAGGGGTAGTTTACCTGTAACATTTTATGTTTTAACAAGGGTATTTCCTATGGCAAACGATAACAGCCGCAAATTCAAACAGAATCAAAAGATTATGTGCATACAGCCCTAAATTGTAGAGTTCTCAAGACCTATTGTTTTTGGTGAAGATCGGTTGAGGGAAAGGGGTAGTTTACCTGCAACGTTTTTTTAACAAGGGTATTTTCTATGGCAAACGATAACAGCCGCAAATTCAAACAGAATCAAATAGTGTTTTGCATACAGTCCTGATTTGTAGAGTACTCAAGACCTATTGTTTTTGGTGAAGATCAGTTAAGGGGAAGGGGTAGTTTACCTGCAACATTTTTTTGTCAAGCGTATTTTCTATGGCAAACGATAACAGCCGCAAATTCAAACAGAATCAAATAATTTTTTGCATACATCCCTGAATTGTAGATGTCTCAAGGACTTTCGATTTTGGTGAAGATCGGTTAAGGGGAAGGGGTAGTTTACCTGCAACCTTTTACGTTTTAACAAGAGTAAAGTACTTGAAAATTTATTTAAACTTTTTGAAACAATGGTAATTGTTAAAAATAAAATAATTTTGTTGCCAGGCAATAAAATTAAAATTTTTTCATTTTAATGTAATATAATATTTTTCATTTAATACGGCAATAAAAAGGCAGGTAAGACACACACACACACACACACAATTCACGTTATTTCTGGCCTCACTCATGTTTATTTTCTTACGTTTGCACGCTTTTTAAATGGAAAGTGCCGAAACCCACACCAACATAACGCGTGCAAGCCGAAAAACTGGACATCAATTTGCTTACTGGCGAAGCTAGTAGTTAATGAATGGGTAGGCAAAAATCTTATCTTAAATTTTTTTAAGGAATCACTAAAAGGACGGTGGTTCAAATCGGACGCTGAGGTAGAGTTTGCTGTAACCGAATGGTTCCACAAACAGCCATAAGAATTTTACTAGCAGGGAATCTACAGGTTAGCGCAACAGTGGAACTCATGTCTTAATGTTATTGGAGACTTCTTTTAAAATCGTTGAATAAAAAATGCTTTACAGCTCTATACGTGTGTCTATTGAACAATCCTTGTATTAGTCATACACAATAATACAACTGATTGAACTTCAAATTTTTAAACTTGATTAGTTTCTATATATATGTTTAATGTTACATATAATTCAAATAACAATCTTGATCATCTGTTAGTTCAGCGGAATAACAGTGACACTTTTAATAACCGCATAAAATAAACACTTAGAAACAACACAGGCGCTTTAACTTAACTGTTTGGACCACAGAAGTGAGGCATGCCTCAACGCTCTATGTGTACAGCGCGGGACAATCCCCCCTCCCTACACTTCCCTATCACACCACTACATTGCTTACATACGATGTATACAAAAAACGCTGAGGCAAGTTCAGGTTGCCTCATTCGCTTTAAACGAACTATGCCGAATCTCACCTGTCGCTCAATAAAGCACGTTTCGGTTTAATAAATTTGACAGTCGCAGTAACAATGTATAATCTTTACGTTATGTAGTTCATACGTATTTATAATTTTTATTCTACAGAATTTTTTAGGGTAGGCATTGCCTCAATTGCCTCCATGTAACTTCGCCACTGATATATATGTGTACAACGTTATCGGCAACAAAGAAGTAGTTTTTGTTAAAATTCCTTCCCAGGATATTTGGCCGTAGTCCAATGTTTTCTACAAAACCAGACATTTCGGCAATGCCATCGACTTCCATCATCAGTGAAAATCGAGTGCGATAACGTGAGGTGGTATACGTTAGTGACCACAGTACTGTGGTTAAGGCTGAAGCAGTAAGTAGAAAGAAGTAGTTTCTATGGTAATATTTCATTTCGAAAATGATTTTAAATATAAATCTTAGAATATGGAAGTCATGTATGGTTCTCCATACCGATATTTTGTCATCTTGTGACTTTCATTAATAATAATAATATTTTTTGGGATTGTCCACTTCGTGGTTTTTTTGATCATTTTAACCTTTTACTCATTCTTCCTTCCGCTGTACCTTTGCTATATACTGTTATTTACTCACACAGTTGATTGTTTTTTATTTATTTAGTTGTTAATTTCATCATTTCTAACTTTTCATTAGTTTGTTTTTCTTTTCTTCTTGTGATCACTTTAATTATCTTAGACATCTTTTTTCTTTTTCTTGGTTGATTACCATTATTTTGCTTTAGCCATTTGCTGTATATTTGCTTGATACACTTTTTTTTTCTTATACCAGTTCATTTTTTTTTTTCTTTGAATACTCGATATTCTTTATAAGGTTAGGTATTTGTCTTAGCAGTTCTTGCTTGATTTCATTTTTGTTTATTTTGTTTTGTTTTAAATATTATTCTGAATATTTTTTGGTAAATTTGATGTTCTTACTTTATAGGAATTTTTGTAACCTATTCCTTGTATATTTATACATATATTTTTTTTTCTTTTTACTTTATATGTTGTTTATACATTATTGTAAGGTGATCTTACTTTGTAGGAATTTTTGTAACTTATTCCTTTATTTTATATTTTATATTATACCTCATATGTCATCGAAATATTGTCGTAAGCTGATCTTACATCTTTTGAATTCGGTAATCCTCTTTCTCTTTTCTTCCTTTTCCATTGGTTGGCTTGGTTGGTAATTCGAAGATCAGTCCCATTTCTCGGTGTTTATCTTCACTTAGTTTACCCATGGTCCATCATTTCCTCTGCACTTGTGGTTCGGATAACCTTGGTGTGTAGAACTATTTCTGTCCTTGTGAAATAGGTATCTTCTATCTTGTACAGCCATTCTTCTAATACCATATATTCATTAGTATCCAAGATTGCTTCCATCATTTTATTATGTGGTTCATTAATCAAAGAAGTTAATTTTATCTCCATCATTGATGTTATTATTGGTTTTTTATTCAGCATTTCTATTTGTGGTATTTTCCATTTACATATTGATTTGCTGAAGTTTTCATCCGCTGGTTTGTTGTGAATTCCTTCCATGATTTCCTTCAAAGTCCTCCTACAATCTTTATATTTCATTAATTTGCTTTGGTCAGTAATTGGTAAATTAAACACATCAATTAGTCCATTCTTTATCATCTCCAATTCTTCTCTTGTTTTGATTAGTTTCTTTTTATATATTTTTCCTATTTCCTTTGTTTTCTTAATCTTCTTAATTATTCGATTCTTCTTTACTCTTCTACGGTTGGTTTTTATGTGCTTAATTTTCTCATTGTTTTTGTTATCTTTATTCCCAGGTACCATTACACTTGATTCTTCTGCATTCTTTATTTCCTCATTGATACCTTCAGAAGTGTTGTATAGTGTTTCATTCAATTGTTTGAAACCACTATCTACTGTTTCATTAAGTTGATCTGCTGGATAATTTGTTTCTTCCCATTTCTTATTCATCCCCGTTTTTGTCTGCTTGACTTCTTCACGATGCCCTATTAGTATGTATCTTAATTCTTCCTTCAGTTCTTCATTTCTTTTTTGAATGTCCTCCGTCAATTGCTGTTGTAGAGCTTCTTGGTTCTTCCGCAAAGTATCACTGTGTTCCTCCATTTTCTCGTTTATCTGCTGCTTCAATGTTTCATTATTTCCTTCAATTTTATTGTTCAGCATTTCAATATCATCCCTTAAAATCTCAATTTGTCTTTTTGAATTTTCATTGATTTTTTCCTCCATTTTTTTCAATTTGTCACTGTTTTGGTCTATTTTTTCATTAATTTCCTCCTTGTTTCTGTTTAATTGTTCCACCATAATCCTCATCATTTCTTGGAAATGTGTGTCCATTGTTTGGGTTGGTTTGTCTGGTTGGTCCCCGACTATTCCTTCCACTTCCGGTTCTGGTTGGGTTGGGTTTTCCGGTTGGTCCCCTTGGGTATCCTCTTCGTTCGTTTCCTCGATTATTTCTTCCTTCATTTCCATTTCTTCTCCCTTGTTATCTTCAGTTCCCTGCTTAGCTTTGTATCTTGTAACCATAGTGTTGCGGTTTGGAAGCTCATGAAGAATCGTGAGTTATTCCAAAAACGCTAAGTGGGAAAGGCTGGATTGTATGTTAGAAAGAAATGGACTGTATTGAAGATATTGAACATGCGTTTATTGAAAAATTTGTATTGTTAGTTACGATCGGCACGTGCGGATGCATTTGTGGCAATAACGCCCGAAATTAATTTTGAATAAAATCGTGGTCCATTGTAGATGGACGCAGGTAATTGAATTAAAAGAAATCTTATGAATGCATGCCAAAAAATATGCAGAAGCCGCGGCTGGAAGAGAAGTGTTTTACGAGAGTTGCGCTCGGAGCCTTGCTAGAAACTGAACTTGCCTGTAGCCGGCTGCAGCGTTTGATAAGCGCGTGCCGTGTTGCGGCGGTAGACCGCGTACAGCTGATAAACCAGTACAAAGTTTAAACATACTGCCCGCCAAAATCGGGACGATTTTGTACATTAAACATTAACTAGGAACAGTATATTACAAACATTATCAATGTATATATATAAACAATACATAATACACTTAAAGGCTTATACAAAAAAATTTGTAGAAAACAAAATTCATTAAGCTAGCACAAAGCTTAAGTCAAAACAAAATAATTTCTGTGCTAGAAAAGGTACAACAAATAAAAAATCATGATAAAAACGAACCTTTACATAACTAAACATGATCTCTCTTGAAGCATACCATGTGGATAAAAAATACATATATTTAAACCTTGACAAACGTAAATAATAATCTTAAATTATATAAGAGAAACCATCTTGATCACTGCTTCATATATAGTGTAATATAATTACAAATTTACAAATAAAAATAAAAATAAAATTGATATGCGTTTTACTAAGCTCCTTCTTTGGAAACGCCAATTTTTAATATAATTAAAAATATAAAAATAAAATAAAATATAATTAAATTGAAATATGCGTGTGTAGCTTTTGTGATAACAAGGGTATTGTGCTCTTCCTTTAGCCCCACTAGTTGGGCTAGTCAAATTGTAATATAATTTCAAGTGTAATAAAAAACAAAATATAAAGATATTGATGATAAGAAAATGTTATAACTAGGTGTGTTTGATTGATAAATAATAAATACATCAAACTTTAAAAATTTTGCAAATATTTTTTCTTGTGCTTGTATCGAATTTGTCTGAATGATTTAATTTAATTAATTAATAATTAATTAATTAGTTGAGTTTGTAATTTCCTCCTATATCTATTCTCTCAATGTGAATTATGTTTTTTCTTAATAAAAAATAATAATAACATTAATGGTAGAAATAAAAACAATGCTGGTAACTGAATACTGATTTGCGTTTATTCATTCAAAATTGTGCGCCAGTCAAACTGCGCATGTCCCAGGCACTGGCTAATATTCGCCACAGTCGGCAGTGAGAAAGATTAACAAATATATTTTTTTACAAGTTTAAATTTATGGTTCTTTTAACGAGTCGAAATGGTCAGAGGGCAAGGAACAAGATACATTTAACAGGTATTCTTAAACTAAATGTTAACATCTGAAATAGAACAGAATTATTATTACAATTGTCAATTAGAAAGAAATTATTTAAAATTCGAACCAAGTCGAAGAAATGACGTCACTCTGCTCCAGGCAGCACTGGTCCGTCGTCTTTATAGAAATTCAGCAATGGCCGCCGTCTGCTCGGTTTTATTTGCTATGACGCCGTTGGAATTGAAGATCTTCTCCCACAGAAATAAAACGATGTTCCCTTTTCCTGCGAAGTGGTGTTGTTCCAAAATATAGTGTTGAATGTCCCCTCGTCGTCTGCGATGTCGAATTCTGGATGGATCTCTTGTGTAGTGTGATGTTCAAATATGTGTGTTGGTTCTTTGTGAATTCGTTCCCAAAAATTGTTTCAAAATGGCTGTCGATTTTTGGTGTTGCGTTTTATGGTGTTATTCTGTGTTTTTGGAAACTTGTGAAGTGTTAGACATAGATAAAATAAGATTATTTCACTTGTTAGTTCATCTCCGTTACACGCCACATAACCACACTTGGTTTTAATATAAATTATTTGGTTTTTCACAACTCCACTAATACATTTTTCAACTGTTCAGCTTTGCGATTAACAATAGACTAAACGACGCAACGTCGTCGTTTTAAGGCAATTTGTGGTATGTCTTTTTCCTCTTCATATTGTTTAATTATAAAATATCTGTCTAAGACTTGTTTCACTATCTAACTATACATAACAAGTTTCCTTATTTTTTACTGTATTTCCAATATTTCTTAATTTTACATGAATCTAACTATTCAGTAATATTGATTATTTAATTTTACATCTTTTGATATATAGCTGGGTTTGTTTCAAACTCATTTAAGCCCAAAAATTACAATTTTAGATAATAATTGTATTCCCCATATTTTGTACAAATTCAGTGTTTTAAAGGTTTTTATTTGTTTTTTCGGTATAATATTTCCATGGAATACACCTAATAACTCCGTAATTACTTTGTTGTTAATAATTTGGTTATTAAAACATTTCAATATTGATTAATTTGCTGTTTAGTCTGATTTGATTACTATCATAAGCCTATTTTTGACTGTTTCCAAAAGAAGTTAGTTTTCTTTCTTTTGTCATTCTATTTGCTATTAACTGTATCTGTATTAATTATATTTTCAATTTCTGTATTGTATGTATTGAATTCTATTCCTATTACATAGATTAATTCTTTGATAGATAGTTTTTTTGGTTTATAGGCCATTCTGTGTTTACAAACATAGTGTCTTGGTGGGTCTGTTTGTACATTATACATGGTTTACTGATTTGAATAAAACTATTACATTTTTATGCCCTACTTGCCTCTCTGACTTACACAATGGAAAATTAAATGACATGATTTTAATTACAATAGAATATCTTGTATCTACTAAACTTTCTTTATACTAATAACATCATTGAACCATAACATGAACATCTTATGCCTAATTTTAACAAAAACATCTTATTATCAACTATTTTCCATATATCACCTAATTTTAACAAAAACATCTTATTCCTATTATTTTTTCCTGTATCATCAAATGATAACAACATAGCTTATCCTAGACATAATTTAATTAGAAAACATAAAAAACTCCTATTACTAGTAACACTGTCAGTCACTAACTGTCTTGTGTATGTATTATTCTTATGAAAACACTTTAACTGTGATAAAAAACCTCGTGTATCTATTTACACCTTACATCTAAAATATTATTTAATTAATAATAAATAATAAACATCTTAATATTAGGCATACCTTCAGTTATGAACTGTCCTTTGGTATTTTTGTCCTCACCATTTATTTAGTTATAATTAAAGAAAACATTTTATATGTAATAGTCCTTCTTCTATCTAATTTAAAACTCTTATTACTAGTAATGTTGTCAGTCCTTAGACCGTCTTTCATTTCAATGGTTTTATTATTATTATTCTACACTCATGGTAGTCTTTTTATAATACTTAAACCTCATTGAAGATTTTTTCATAGATTTTTTAACTATGTTTCTCACTGTACACTCTGTAGTTCCTTAATTTTGTTATCTCACTTCACTTTATTGTATTCTACACTCTGGTAGTCTTTTTAGTGAGTTCTACTCTATGGTAGTCTCTTTTGACATATTTTTTGACATGTTACACTTACAACTAATATACAGTTTGTTTTTATAGTATTGTATCTTGTAACTTGTTTGGGGTTTACCTATATCGGTTTCAATTTTGTCTCATGGTATTTATTATATGATTAACATTTTGTTTTGGCATATCTCTTCCTGTTTCTGGTCTCTTTGTTGGAATCTTGATATGTTTCGTCCCTTCTTCAAATATCACATTAGTAGTTTCCTTATTAAAATGGTTTCATGACAGATTATTTCCTTTTTTATGGTCCTTCCCTTTTTGTACTGCTTCCCCAATCTACTGGGTATACTGCTGGTTTAACTGGTTTTTTCATAGTAGGTTATTTTAATTAATGGTTTTCTTTATTATCTTCCATTTTTATTAACATTTTATAGACTTAATTATACAGTTTCTAGGGTAATCCTTAAACAATTTATTCCTCTCACTCACTATGGAACTTTCTCTTTTATTCATGTAACATTAATTCAAATGTTTAGTGTGATAATTTTGTTATGTTACATATGCTCTCCTGTAAAAGTGATTAGTTCAGATCATACTCTGTATGGATGAAATAATTACTACTAATTCTTTTGTATTTACATTTTCTCCATGATTACATGTTTTCACTTTATATACCTTCTTTTTCCACCATTGCTTCCTCTCAGCTGATGTGTATCTCCTTCATTAGTTTCTTTTTTCATTGATAAGTGATCTTCAATCTTGTGTATAACATTATCATTTTATATTCCTTCTTATTTGGTGCTTCCTCACCAGTATGTTTACTCCCTAACATTCCCTAACAAATTAATTGGAACAGTTCAGAGTGGCACTTTTGGCTTCAATCCCTGCTGTCCAATACTTCAATTGAGTCCAGAGGTATTATCATCTCTGCTCAACACATAAGACTGATGGCATTTTCTACATCCAGTCATAAAAATAAATAAACAGTAAAAGTAGTCATTTTTGACTAAAATAAACATCTTTAGATTCTTCACTTCATAATACGTTATATTAATTAATACTTTTATACACTTGACTCTTCTTCTCTCTTAAAGCTTATTCCATATTAGGTGGTTTAGGTATGTGGTATCATATACATTTCATCATGTTTACATAGTAAGTAGTATTTATATTTACTCTTTCTACCATCTGGTATCCATTGAGTTACTTTTATTGCTCATGGTATAACATGAATTACTTCTTTATCACTTTCACTATAACAGTGGTTGTTGTAACAGCATTATCATTATTATTAGTATCAGGTTTTTTTTTGTTTTTTGGTTTCTGGTCTCACTATTTGGTCTTTAGTGAGCTGGTCCTTCTTCATTGTTCCATTTTTATTAAATTATTTTCTTTGTGAGTTTGGTTAATTTGTTCGATTAAGTCATATGACATTCTGGTTTCCTTTCTCCCTTAGAATTTTGTATCTCTTTCTTACAAAATCTTTTTTCATATTTCAGAGTTATTTCTCATCATTTGTATGAGTAATGATGTGAGTTTAATGTTTTTTTTTTTTTTTTTTTTTTTTTTTTAATTTTAGACATTTTTATTCAACTACATTCTTTCTTGTTCATAGTTGTTTTTCAAATATTTTGGTATAAGTTGTACTTATTATTGTTTTGAATTTTGAAATTATTATTCCTCAAAATTCTTTTTGCATTCATAATAGTCTTTGAATGTTTGTGTAAGTGGTACTTACTAATTATTTTGAATTTGGACAATTATTATCTGCATCCAAATTCTTTTTACTTGCATAATAGTCTTTGAATATTTGTGTAGCTTGTACTTACTATTGCTTTTGAATTTTGAAGCTTATTATGTTCAAAATTCCTTTTATTTATTCACAATAATCTTTTAAATGTTTTGTGTAAGTTGTGCTTACTGATTTTTGAATTTTTGTAATTTTCTATTTATCAAAATTCTTATTTCATTCACAATATTCGAATATTTGGTGTAAGTTGTACTTACTAATTTTTGAATTTTGTAATTATATTCTTATCAAAATTCACAATTTCTTCATAATAGTTTTATCTCACAACTATGAGTCCTCCAAATATTTTTTAATGGATAACTGATTATAAGTTCCTTTTACTTTATTCGAAATGATATCCTTTAGTACATACGTATTGTTATTATTGTTTTTAATTATCAGGTATGGGCCGGTATACAGCAGTAATAACTTTTTGGTAATGCCTTCCAAAGTACTGGGTAATTCTCTGTTTTTAGCAGTACCTTTTCTCCGACTTCATATCTTATTATTTTCTTAACAGCCTTTTGATATTTGTTCTTGCGCCTTTCCTGGTCTTCAGCCAATTTATTGTAGAATCTAATTCGATTGAATTTGTATTCTTGACTCCTGGGGAACTCTATTATGTTTTGTATTTCTCTCGGAGGTGGTCTTTCATACATTGCCGTGTATGGAGTGGTACCAATAGCGGTGTGATATGACAAATTAAGGAATTCTTCAGTCGCTAATAAATATTCTTGCCACTTCTTTTGTTGGTTATAGCAATAAGTTCGTAATATTCTTCCGACCTCTCGCAGTACCCTCTCCGCTGGATTGCTGCTGGGGTGGTAGACAGACGTCTTGTATGTCTTAATGCCCAATGTATTCAGAGTGTTTCTCCACCGCCAACCCTTAAATTGCGTTCCATGGTCGGTGATTATGGATATCGGGCTTCCTACCTCTGGAATGTAATGATTTGTTATTATTTCTAGAGTCTTCAGAGTGGTGGCTCTGTTCACAGGGTATAGTTTTGTAAATTTTGTAAAATGATCCATCATAATAACAATATACTTGTATCGATGGCGTCCGCCACTGCGGGGAAATGGACCACATATGTCCAGAAAGACCTTTTCCAGTTTGGCTTGTGAGGTAATCGGTATCATCATACCTTCCTTTCTTTCATTGTTGGTTTTCACCAATTGACATATCATACACGTTTTAAGGTAGTTTCTAGTTTTTCTATTGATACCTTTTATGTGACAATTCTCTTCGATTGCCTTGATCACCTTCATGGCTCCCATGTGACCGTATCGTAGGTGATAGTCCAGGATGATATCCTTTTCGATTGTAGTAGGGATCATGATCTTCCAAACGTCTTCGTCAAGGGATGTCTTGATGAATAAAATCCCATTATGTATACAATAAAATTTGTTTATTGTGTCATCTTGGTTGGAGAGACGAAGTTTAATAGAGTTTAATTTCGGATCGGACTGCTGGTGTTTGGTGATGTCCTGCACTATCTTCTCTAAATCAGATCTGTCCTTAATGATGTTATAGATTTTCAAAATGCTCTCCTTTTCGCCTTCGAATGTTTGTTCTTCTAGATTCACTCTTGACAATACGTCGGCTACTACATTTTTACTTCCAGGAACATACTCCCACTGTATATCGTATTCCTGCAGGGCGAGTACCCATCTGGTCAATCTACCATGGCTTAATTTGCATCTTCTTAGAAATGATATTGACTTGTGATCTGTTCGGACGGTCACCGGATATCCGAGGATATACGTCCGAAACTTCCCGCAGGCAAAGACTACACTTAGCAGTTCTTTTTCCGTCACATTATAGTTCTTCTCACACTGGTTAAGGGTTCTGCTAGCAAAGCTCACTACTAGATGGTTTCCACTTTCATCTTCTTGGTACAGTGTTGAACCCAAGCTAATATTACTAGCTTCACAGTTTAGAAAGAAGGGTCGGTTAAAATCTGGATGGTTGAGCATTACTGCATCTAAGAATTTCTCTTTAATTGATTTGAAGGTCTCGTCTTGTTCTTGACCCCATCGCCATTTATTCTTGGACGATAACTGGTACTGAAACTGGGCTGTTAGTTCGGAATAATTATTCTGGAACTTCCTATAATAGTTACATAGGCCCAAAAATGATTGTAGTTGCCTTCTGTTTTTTGGTGTAGGGAATCGTTGTATGGCGTCTACCTTTTCTGTTGATGGTGTTATTCCTTGACTGTTTAGCTGGAAACCCAGGAATTGAACTTCTTTAGCTATAAGCTTGGACTTGTCCAGTTTAAGGGTGACATTATTTTCAGCAAGCTTCTTCAAAACATACTCCACACGATAACAGTGTTCCTCCCAGCTGGTTGATGTTATTAGGAGATCATCAACATAGACAGTTGTGAATTGGAGCGCTTCTGGTCCTAGTATATGATCCATACAGGCGACAAAAACAGCTACTGAATTCACCAACCCGAAGGGCAATCTCTTAAACTGATAATTGCGCCCTTCGAAGATGAACGCCATGTATTGCCGGCTTGCTGGGTGCAACTCCACTTGCCAATAGCCGCATACCGTATCCCAGGTGGTAATGAATCGTGTTCCGTGGAACCTCTTCAAAATTTCATCAATTTCGCCAGGTGAGGTACGATCGTTTATTATCATCTTATTTATCTCGCGAGCGTCAAGGCAAAGTCTTACCTTCCCATTTTTCTTTTGTATGGCCACAATTGGGCTTGTGTATGGCGATTGACTGCTCTCGATGATATCTCTACGGATCATATTCTGGATCTCTGATCGTACGGCTTCTTTCAACGATTGTGCTATTGGGTATGACTTTCGGTTGAATTCTACCGGTTCTCTGAATCGTATTGAGCATTGGTAGTTCCGGATCTTTCCAGGTTCGTCAGAAAATACAGCTCGATATTTCTCATATATTTCTACCAATTGATTCCGCTGGTCTTCCGTTAGTTGCTCGTTAGTATTGTGGCACTGGAAGTTACGTATCTCTTGGATCTTTTGTTTCCATAGGTCTTCCTCCGAATCCTGATGTACTGGCTTGTTGTTTGCTGAGTGGTTGGATAGGTAATTCACCTTATTTTGGTGGTCGAGGAGTTGTCTGGAGTCTAAGGTCTTGTTATCAGTTAAATTGGCTATCCAGGTTGAACCTTCGGTAAAGAGTGATACCTTTCCTCGGCACAAGTCGATAATTGCTGAGTTTCGGCGCAATATGTCGCATCCTATCATGATGTTGAAAGGTAATCCGGCTGCAACAAGAAATATCATATCCACACTAATGCCCTGACTTTTGACATTGAGGGATACCTGCTTTCTTATGGTCTTGTTCTGTCGGCCGGTAGCTCCTACAAGTACAATATTATTAATAGGTAGTACCGGTAAGTTTTTGTGGCATTCCTGCTGTATCCGGTCCAATTCATTTCGATTTATTATGGAGACATTGGCTCCAGTGTCTATCATTATAGGAACAGAAATACCTTCAATTTCTGTGATTATGTATATTATTTCATTATCATTATTTTTAATATTAAGCTCACTTTCTTCTAATAGGTCCTTACGGATATCCTTTAAATAATTGCTGTATATTATGGTAAAATTTTTTCTGTTTTTCTTCACGTTCATACCTACTTGATTAAACCCAGCAGATTGGAGCAGTAAAGGGTTATTGGATTTTATTACTGCCTCCGTTCGTTTAAATGTTCCGCTTCATTACGGGTCAGGCCGTTGGAAGCGTCAGCTTGAAGTCCTGAGGCTGTTTCGTTTGGTTCTGCTCGATCGTCTGGTTGGGCTTCTGTTACAGGTAGTCTTCGCTGATTATCCAGGCTGGAACTACGTCTGGGCTCGTACTCTCTGTACCTATTACTTCCCTGGCTCCCTTGGAAGGTCTCGTACTCGTAGTATCGGCTCCTTCTTTGAGGCTGGTATCTTCTGTGTCCACTGCCTTCTGCTCGGATGTAATTAACATTAGGTCGATATGCCCTGTAATTGTGGTTACCTCCACTTGGGTAATTTCGGTTATAATTACCATGATAATTATTATTATTAGAAAGGTTGGGGTTCCTCTGACCATTTTGAACATAGTTACTATTATTATTGTAATAACCGTTGTTATTTTGGGGACGGCTATTATTATTATTATTATTATTGTTGTGGTTGTTGTTATTATTATTATTCATACGAGGAATATTACTATTATTATTATTATGGTTAAGCCTCGGCAAATTATTGTTATTTCTAGGGTTATAATTGTACTCGGCATTATTCCGATTTGCGGAATTATAATTGTTATTATTACCCACATTCTGCCGATTATTATTATTATTCAAATTATTGTTGTTATTCCTTGGTTCCGGCTTTTCATACCTCCTGCGACTTTGACGGTAATAGTCTTCGTGCTCGTACATCTCTAAAAGCTCGGTCATGGCTTGCACCGTTTTTATTTGACTATTTCGTCTGGCTCTGATAATATCCTCCTCGTAGTGGTATGAGAGTTTGCTGACCAGGCATTCTTCCGGTATTCGGGGCTCTAGATGTTTGGCCACGCACACCTTTCCTAAAAAGTACGCCGTTAAAGTTTGGTTTCCATATGGGTTGTACTTCCCATGGCATATCCCGTCTCTGGCGATATTTTGCGTTGATTCCGACCAATATTTGGCTTTGAATATCCTTCTGAATTGTTGATAGTCGGTCACCTCGTCTCTGATTGCCATCCACCAATTGTCTGCTATTTCTTTGAACGATTCGTCCAGCACCTCTTTATTCTCCCTCCAGCGATTACCTCTGTGTTTGGCAAAGTATTCCTCGATTCTTGCTAGGAATTCCATGGGTTTATTTTTATAAAACCTGAAGTTAATCCCTTCACGATTTTCACTGTTGGGACAACTGGTAATGGTTGTCGGTCGACTATGGAATAGGTCTATATCGGTCTGGTTCTGTCGTACCTGACTGTTGATACTGGTCACAGCAGCTTCTATGCCGTCACATTTTTCTGTGAATCGATCCTGCACTCGCTCCCAGTCTTCCCGTGTTTCCTTTAGTTTTTCCTCCAACGTCTTCCTAGTTGTTTCTTCAATGGTGTTAACCTTCGTATTTATTTCGGTCCTGATACTCCGTACTTCTTGTTCGGTTTGACTCCATTTTTCGTCAGCTCTGGTAACCCTTTGTTCGATTACCGTTATTTCCTCTTCTACTTTCTTGCTGATTGTCTCATTGTTTTCAGCTATCTTCTGGCTCAGTTCTTCCTTCAATATTTCCATTCTTCCGTCCAACCGGTTCATGTTCTCTTGGTTCGTCTCCTTCAATTCTTCTCTCAATTGCTGACTATTGCTTTCCATTTTCTGATTTGTTTCTTCCATCCTCTTGTTAGTTTCTTCCAGTTTTTGGCTTATCTGGGTTAATTCCTCTTTCGACTGTTTATTGTCAGTCTTTATTTCCTCCATTTTCTCCTCAATTTTCTGAATATTTTCCTCCATTAATAATTTATTTTCGTTTTTTAATTCGTCCATTTTCTCCTCCATCTTCTTACTGTTTACTTCCATCTTCTCCTCCATCTTCTTGCTAGTATCTCCAATTTTATTACTTAATTCCTCCTTCAATTGTTGGTTATCATTTTCCAGCTTCTTACTATTCTCCTCCATCTTCTTACTATTCTCCTCCATCTTCTCCTCCATCTTCTTACTATTTTCTTCGATTTTCTTGTTGGTATCTCCGATTTTATTACCCAACTCTTCTTTCAATTCTTCCTTCGTTGTTTTAAATTCTCGGAGTAACATCTCCATCATTTGATCAAATTTTGTATCTTCCTTTGCGGTGGATTTCTCCGGCTGTTCCTTCTGTGGTGCAGGCTTATTTGGTTCTGCTGGCGGTAACATTAACTCCACATCTTCCACTGGTGTCGCTTCTTTATCCTCCATGTTTATCTCCTGCTCGGCCTCCATAGCCCTTTTTCATGATGTAGCTCTCCTGTGCATCTCGCTCCCTCTTCCGACCTGTTGACCGTTGCCAAGCTAAAAATAGGAAATTGGACAATCGTCCTTATTTTGCAACACTATTACCTCCTATTTAAAGCCCCTTAAGTTGGACGCCAATTTGTAATATAATTACAAATTTACAAATAAAAATAAAAATAAAATTGATATGCGTTTTACTAAGCTCCTTCTTTGGAAACGCCAATTTTTAATATAATTAAAAATATAAAAATAAAATAAAATATAATTAAATTGAAATATGCGTGTGTAGCTTTTGTGATAACAAGGGTATTGTGCTCTTCCTTTAGCCCCACTAGTTGGGCTAGTCAAATTGTAATATAATTTCAAGTGTAATAAAAAACAAAATATAAAGATATTGATGATAAGAAAATGTTATAACTAGGTGTGTTTGATTGATAAATAATAAATACATCAAACTTTAAAAATTTTGCAATTATTTTTTCTTGTGCTTGTATCGAATTTGTCTGAATGATTTAATTTAATTAATTAATAATTAATTAATTAGTTGAGTTTGTAATTTCCTCCTATATCTATTCTCTCAATGTGAATTATGTTTTTTCTTAATAAAAAATAATAATAACATTAATGGTAGAAATAAAAACAATGCTGGTAACTGAATACTGATTTGCGTTTATTCATTCAAAATTGTGCGCCAGTCAAACTGCGCATGTCCCAGGCACTGGCTAATATTCGCCACAGTCGGCAGTGAGAAAGATTAACAAATATATTTTTTTACAAGTTTAAATTTATGGTTCTTTTAACGAGTCGAAATGGTCAGAGGGCAAGGAACAAGATACATTTAACAGGTATTCTTAAACTAAATGTTAACATCTGAAATAGAACAGAATTATTATTACAATTGTCAATTAGAAAGAAATTATTTAAAATTCGAACCAAGTCGAAGAAATGACGTCACTCTGCTCCAGGCAGCACTGGTCCGTCGTCTTTATAGAAATTCAGCAATGGCCGCCGTCTGCTCGGTTTTATTTGCTATGACGCCGTTGGAATTGAAGATCTTCTCCCACAGAAATAAAACGATGTTCCCTTTTCCTGCGAAGTGGTGTTGTTCCAAAATATAGTGTTGAATGTCCCCTCGTCGTCTGCGATGTCGAATTCTGGATGGATCTCTTGTGTAGTGTGATGTTCAAATATGTGTGTTGGTTCTTTGTGAATTCGTTCCCAAAAATTGTTTCAAAATGGCTGTCGATTTTTGGTGTTGCGTTTTATGGTGTTATTCTGTGTTTTTGGAAACTTGTGAAGTGTTAGACATAGATAAAATAAGATTATTTCACTTGTTAGTTCATCTCCGTTACACGCCACATAACCACACTTGGTTTTAATATAAATTATTTGGTTTTTCACAACTCCACTAATACATTTTTCAACTGTTCAGCTTTGCGATTAACAATAGACTAAACGACGCAACGTCGTCGTTTTAAGGCAATTTGTGGTATGTCTTTTTCCTCTTCATATTGTTTAATTATAAAATATCTGTCTAAGACTTGTTTCACTATCTAACTATACATAACAAGTTTCCTTATTTTTTACTGTATTTCCAATATTTCTTAATTTTACATGAATCTAACTATTCAGTAATATTGATTATTTAATTTTACATCTTTTGATATATAGCTGGGTTTGTTTCAAACTCATTTAAGCCCAAAAATTACAATTTTAGATAATAATTGTATTCCCCATATTTTGTACAAATTCAGTGTTTTAAAGGTTTTTATTTGTTTTTTCGGTATAATATTTCCATGGAATACACCTAATAACTCCGTAATTACTTTGTTGTTAATAATTTGGTTATTAAAACATTTCAATATTGATTAATTTGCTGTTTAGTCTGATTTGATTACTATCATAAGCCTATTTTTGACTGTTTCCAAAAGAAGTTAGTTTTCTTTCTTTTGTCATTCTATTTGCTATTAACTGTATCTGTATTAATTATATTTTCAATTTCTGTATTGTATGTATTGAATTCTATTCCTATTACATAGATTAATTCTTTGATAGATAGTTTTTTTGGTTTATAGGCCATTCTGTGTTTACAAACATAGTGTCTTGGTGGGTCTGTTTGTACATTATACATGGTTTACTGATTTGAATAAAACTATTACATTTTTATGCCCTACTTGCCTCTCTGACTTACACAATGGAAAATTAAATGACATGATTTTAATTACAATAGAATATCTTGTATCTACTAAACTTTCTTTATACTAATAACATCATTGAACCATAACATGAACATCTTATGCCTAATTTTAACAAAAACATCTTATTATCAACTATTTTCCATATATCACCTAATTTTAACAAAAACATCTTATTCCTATTATTTTTTCCTGTATCATCAAATGATAACAACATAGCTTATCCTAGACATAATTTAATTAGAAAACATAAAAAACTCCTATTACTAGTAACACTGTCAGTCACTAACTGTCTTGTGTATGTATTATTCTTATGAAAACACTTTAACTGTGATAAAAAACCTCGTGTATCTATTTACACCTTACATCTAAAATATTATTTAATTAATAATAAATAATAAACATCTTAATATTAGGCATACCTTCAGTTATGAACTGTCCTTTGGTATTTTTGTCCTCACCATTTATTTAGTTATAATTAAAGAAAACATTTTATATGTAATAGTCCTTCTTCTATCTAATTTAAAACTCTTATTACTAGTAATGTTGTCAGTCCTTAGACCGTCTTTCATTTCAATGGTTTTATTATTATTATTCTACACTCATGGTAGTCTTTTTATAATACTTAAACCTCATTGAAGATTTTTTCATAGATTTTTTAACTATGTTTCTCACTGTACACTCTGTAGTTCCTTAATTTTGTTATCTCACTTCACTTTATTGTATTCTACACTCTGGTAGTCTTTTTAGTGAGTTCTACTCTATGGTAGTCTCTTTTGACATATTTTTTGACATGTTACACTTACAACTAATATACAGTTTGTTTTTATAGTATTGTATCTTGTAACTTGTTTGGGGTTTACCTATATCGGTTTCAATTTTGTCTCATGGTATTTATTATATGATTAACATTTTGTTTTGGCATATCTCTTCCTGTTTCTGGTCTCTTTGTTGGAATCTTGATATGTTTCGTCCCTTCTTCAAATATCACATTAGTAGTTTCCTTATTAAAATGGTTTCATGACAGATTATTTCCTTTTTTATGGTCCTTCCCTTTTTGTACTGCTTCCCCAATCTACTGGGTATACTGCTGGTTTAACTGGTTTTTTCATAGTAGGTTATTTTAATTAATGGTTTTCTTTATTATCTTCCATTTTTATTAACATTTTATAGACTTAATTATACAGTTTCTAGGGTAATCCTTAAACAATTTATTCCTCTCACTCACTATGGAACTTTCTCTTTTATTCATGTAACATTAATTCAAATGTTTAGTGTGATAATTTTGTTATGTTACAATAGTAATAGAAATAATAGAAATATAATGTTATCATAATCATATCAAAGTTCAATGGTACATGACATTGAAAAATACAATACACAACATCCATAATAATTGATAGTACATATGAAACACAGTCACTATTGCAGTAATAGCTAGCGGCACGTAAACAATATTACAATGCTTATGATACAATTGACTTGTATGCTCGCCCCGGGGAATGTCCCGGGCGTGGTCAATGTAATGTGACACGCACACACTCACACACACACACACACACCTCGTATGGCACGCATACGATTAGCTTGTTGCCACCGGAAGGGGGCATAATTTGTGGATGGGTCGGCGTAAGATACCTAGCGCGGTGCGAACTTCTGCGACGCGTACTAAGGAATCTTGACCCGGAAAAACATTGGTAATTACCCCACGCTTCCATTCTAGAGGGGGGGAATTGTCATCCAAAATGAGGACAAGCTGTCCAACATTCAAATTCCTTAAAGGGGTGCGCCATTTATTGCGCTGCTGCAGCTGGTGCAGATAATCCCTAGACCACCGTTTCCAGATGGTCTGCGTAAATTTTTGGAGCAGAAGCCATCTGCCCAAATGACTATTATTGTCTTGGGTATAGTCGGGTTCCGGAAGTGCCGTCAGTGGAGCACCGACCAAAAAATGAGCAGGTGTTAAGGGTTCAGGGTCTCTAGCATCGTCGGACACCGCGCATAACGGGCGTGAATTAAGGCAAGCCTCAATTTGAGAAAGAAGAGTAGAATATTCCTCGAAATTCAAGATCGTACCGCCTATTACGCGACGTAAATGGAATTTAACACTCCTTACACCACTTTCCCACAAACCACCGAAATGAGGGGCTGAAGGGGGGATAAAGGACCATTTGATGCCGTGGAGACCACAAAACTCCAGGGAAGATTGCTCAACTTCCTTGGAGGTTAAAAATTTGTACCAATCATGCAACGTGTTGTTGGCACGACGAAAATTCGTGCCATTATCCGAAAATATTTGCGCGGAAATACCTCTGCGCGATATGAACCTTTTTAAAGCCGCTATAAAGGCGGAAGTGAGATCCGACACCAATTCTAAATGGATGGCCCTAGTACACATGCATATAAATAGCGCGATGTATGCCTTGGTCGTGGACTTAGAGCGCTGCCCGCCATGGCGCAAAAGTACAGGACCGGCGTAATCCACGGCCGACTGTGAGAATGGCCTTGAAGGCGTGACCCTTGAAGGGGGTAACTGACCTAGTAGTTGATTCGCGCCTTTAGCCCGGAAACGAAAACAAGTGACACACTTATGTATCGCTGAGCGGATATAGGATTTGTCGTGTATGATCCAATACTTTCGCCTAAGCGAAGCTTGAGTTGATTGCACTCCAGCGTGCAACAAACGGATGTGTTCGTGTTCAATTATTAATCTCGTGAGATGAGAGTGCGGGTGCAAAATTATTTGGTGTTTACTCTCGTAGCTAAGTGGGGAGAATTGCAAGCGTCCACCCACTCTTAAAATGCCCAATTCATCCAGGAATGGGTTGAGAGCAAGAATTTTACTACTGCGAGGAAGGCACCGGTGTGCCTCAAGTTCCATAACTTCTACGTCGAAATGCAACTTCTGAGATTGCCGGACAAAAATCAAGAGCGTGTCTGACAATTCTTGAGACGACAAAAAGGACGTGTGTCTATCAACCACCGCGAGCCTAGAATTGCGAAAAAATCGACGGCAATATGTGAAGACACGAATAAGCCTCGTAAGGGATGAATAATTTTCAACATAACTATGTGTTGAGGATGCGACAATTAGTGAGGTTTGAACCTGCTTGCGACGTTCCTCCTCAAGGTCGGGAAAAGTACAGGGAGAATTAATGTCGAGCACGCTGACCGGCCATGAAGCCGCATCATGAGCTAGCCAGGAGGGACCATGCCACCATTGAGTATGACAGTGCAAACTACGAGGGAGGCAACCGCGCGATAAAAGGTCGGCAGGGTTGTCATTTGATACTACATGACTCGAAATTCCCCTGCTGCTAACAAGACGCTGTATTTCCTCGACACGGTTGGCCACAAATACCTTCCAGCAGGAAGATTGCTGATGTATCCAGTACAACGCTATCATCGAATCCGAATAAAGATATAGTCCGTCAAAATTGTAATCGATGGCGTTTAAAACCTTGGACACTAATTGAGCCAACAATAAACAAGCACAAAGTTCAAGTCGTGGTAGTGTTATCTGTTTCAGCGGAGCGACCCTAGATTTAGCACACAACAAGTTTGATGATATGGCGCCGTTCGAATAGACCGCCCGCACATAAATGCAACACGCGTAACCTTTAGCCGAAGCGTCGGCGAATCCGTGCAGCTGTAATGAACTAATTGGGTAATTGTTTGAACTCTTATCCGACCTCGTAATCTCAAAATGAGTGTCGGAGACTAATTGAGCGTATAATTCCAACCATTGATTGGCCAATGATCCAGATAGGGGTTCGTCCCAATCTGTGCCCGCCAACCACAACTGTTGCACGAAATGCTTGCAGTAAAATGTGATGGGAGCGATCAATCCTAAAGGATCATAGATCCCGGCGATGATAGACAACACGCTTCTCTTGTTGAAAACGGTTGAATTTTCATCACCCCTAACGGTGTATAAAAAGTTATCCCTTTCAACGTTCCATTGGATACCCAATGTACGCACGTTTTGGCCTTTGCTGAAGTCACGGGTTACTTGGGCGCGAAGGGTCATAATCTTATGGTGGTTAGAGAACCATTTATGTAACGAAAAACCATACCTACTCAACAACCTCACGATCTCGCATTTCATTTCAGCTAAGCCGTTCGGATCATCCGAACCCGTTATGAGATCGTCTACGTAAAAGTCATTTGCTGTGGCCTTAGCAGTTGTAGGGTAGTCGGGTTCATTTTCGTAGGCTATCTGAGCCAGACAACGTGTAGCAAAGAAGGAGGCACTAGCAGTGCCATATGTAACCGTCCTTAGCGCGTAATGTCGCAATTCCTTGTGCGGCGCATCACGCCAAACGATGCGTTGCAGGTTTGAATCCTTGGGATTAACAATGATCTGGCGATACATCTTTTCTATGTCCGCAATAAGTACGTATCGGTGGGTACGGAACCGAACCATTATCGAAAACAGATCCTGCTGGATCGTAGGACCGACCATTAAAGTATCGTTAAGGGACAAATTGTTGGTGGTTTTAGCGGAGGCGTCAAATACCACGCGCAATTTAGTGGTTAAGCTAGAGTCTTTGAAGACTGCGTGATGGGGCAGATAAAAGACCTCTGACCTGTCAAGTGACAGATCGTATTCATTTAGCGGCGACATGTGGCCAAGTTTCAGATAGTCACTCATGAACTCGCTATAATCCTTATAAAGGATAGGGTTCTGCTTGAACTTGAACTCTAACGATTGGAATCTGCGTATGGCTCCGCGGAGAGAATCTCCCAAATGTAATTTATCAGATCTGCGGGGCAGGGATACCACGAATCTCCCATCGTGGTTAAGGCTAGTGGTTTCCACGAAATGCCTTTCACACGGCGAGTCCTCAGATCGGGCTTCGCGACTAGAGATCTCCTCCAACTTCCAAAATTCTTTTAGTTGCGAGGAAATCTGATTATCATCCTTACAGACCATGAAGGAAGAAACCGTTTTAGTTATATCGACGTTGAATGGTAAGTCACCGGCTAAAATAAATCCTAACTTGGTTTCCTGAATTATAGGAAAGTGTGGTCCGCGCGTAAATTTCACAGGTTCAATTAATTGGAGAAAATATTGAGCACCGATTAATATATCGACTTGCGCCGAGCAATGTAGATGAGGATCCGCCAAGAATATGCGCTTGGGTAAATTCAAAGAGGCAAGATTGAACGACTCCGCCGGTAAATTATTAGTTAAACTGGGTAATACGGCACAATGTACGTTTAACGTGAAGGGCTTATAGCGTGAATGTAGCCTTACATTAGTACTGAAGTCAGCCTGGGAAAGCGAGTTGTTTATACCCGTGATGGGCATTTGCGATTTAACCAATTGGAGGCCCATTCTGCGGGCGAAATCCATTGTCCAAAAGTTCGCTTGAGAACCGGAACCCAGTAATATCCTAACGGGAAATTTTTTGCCGACTTTATTGGATGTCATACAGACGGCGGTAGATAGCAATACCGATTTATTGGTCTGTGATTTAAGTGAACACTGGTTGTTAACAGAAGTTACGTCCCTGTTGGGGACATGAATCGTGGTGTGGTGACGCCTAGAACATTTTTTGCATGAGAATTTTGAGGGACATTTTGAGCTCTCGTGTCCCGAACGGAGACAGTTTAAGCAAAGTTTGTTTTTTATTAACGCGTTTTTTCTATCAGGGATAGACAGCGATGTAAATTGTAGGCAGTCGCTAAGTCTATGTCCACCGTTACACAGCCTGCATAAATTGTTTCTAATATGTGAGTGGAATGCGCCCTTTGGAGTGCTTATCTGTTTAACTGCCTTGCGATAAGGAGACTTATCGCTTTTGTTCAACCTGCTCATTGGGCTAGTCACGTTATCGAGATTTTGCAGTAATTTTCTTCGTGAATTTAGAAAATTTATAAAATTATTAAAATCAGGGAATTTATGCTCCGATAAACTCTCTTTCCACAAACGTAAAGTGTAATTATCAAGTTTTTTGGCTAAATAATTTACGACAATAATTTCGAACGTGTTGACTGGCAGTTTGAGATTATTTAAAGCGTTTATATTGGCAGAGATTTGATCAATAAATTGCGATATGCTAACTTGGGATTCTTGTTGAACTAATGGTACGTCCAGGACACTCCACACGTGATGGGTGGAAACAATTAGCTTACTTTCATATATATTCCTCAACAGATCGATAGCCACCGCGTAATTCTCATGAGTGATGGGCAACGATTTTATTACATTAAGTGCCTCGCCATGTAAAGACGAGTGCAAATAGTGAAGTTTCTGTATATCCGTCAGATCTGCTCTGACATGAATTAATTCAAGAAAAATATGGTAATAATGTTGCCACTCAACAATACTACCCTCAAACCGTGGTAATTTTATTGGTTCCAATTGAATGGGGGGTGTTTTAGGCTGTTTACCTTCAGCATTAATTACTGGTTTTTGGTTCATATGCTCAGCTTGCTCCAGCAGGTGTTGCAATTTACATTCTATAGTACAGAGATCGTCCTCCGTTTGTACTCTATCACTCGTTAAAGCAACGTCCGCTTCCTCAGCTTCGATTTGTGTCTGAATCTCGTCATATTTGGTGGATAATTCCATCAAATGACGCAGTTTTATTTTCAGCGCATGAGGATCGCTGTTTAACAAATCGAAGTTATCCACGAAGGTATTTACTCGGGATATTGAGGCCTTAATTGTGCCTCGTTTTTTTATTAGAGCCCTTACATCGGCCATTATTATAATTTAAAATAAAAAAAAGGAAAAATATTTAGAAAGAAATTGAGCATAGAGCATGTGAACCACAAACTTAATTTTAAATGAGTTTAAATACGTTTCGGTAGCTAGCGATCGTTGTTTTGAACATAAACTTACTCTCTCTAACTAATCAAGCTTTGTTGGCAGTTAAATTATTGAAATTATGAATCTAAATGGTAACAAAGTATATCTTTATCTTTAAAGTTTTAACTGATAATGAGCTGCCAACCATTTATTAATTTGTATTGTGTAATGAGGTGTTTGTTTATACAAACGTGTTAAAAAATAACCACTAAAGTGAAATATTATTAAATGTCAAATATGAGTAAAGTTTATAGTCATGTGGCCGTCGATCCATTCGTGATGAATCTGGCTTCGATCCTGTTTGGAGCTGCTACACCTCCTGTCTCTGCTGGTCAGCCGACGCCTCATGTTGTACCCTCCATTAATTAAAGCTGTGGAATCTTTTTTGATGACCTCGCAAATGTTGTCCTGCTTTGTCCCGTCATCTCTGGTCTACTGCTTGGCCGAATCTTGTCGAGATGACTGCGACGTGATTCAGAACAATGGTGTCGCTCAGGACGATAATGATGCCCGTAGGGCGTGATTAAATTCAGATCGGTTGGTCCAGAAATGATGCGTATAAGAAATGCTGTCGCTTGTGGACCCAAACATGAGCAATCCGTCCCGTGGTGACCAAAAACGTTTTCGTTTTTGGGCCAAAAATATGAAATCCTGCCCGGTGGGACCAAAAATGATGTCGTTTTTGGGCCCGAAAATATGAAATCCTGCCCGGTGGGACCAAAAATGATGTCGTTTTTGGGCCCGAAAATATGAAATCCGGCCCGGAGGACCAAAAATGTTGCAGTTTGGAAGCTCTTGAAGAATCGTGAGTTATTCCAAAAACGCTAAGTGGGAAAGGCTGGATTGTATGTTAGAAAGAAATGGACTGTATTGAAGATATTGAACATGCGTTTATTGAAAAATTTGTATTGTTAGTTACGATCGGCATGTGCGGATGCATTTGTGGCAATAACGCCCGAAATTAATTTTGAATAAAATTGTGGTCCATTGTAGATGGACGCAGGTAATTGAATTAAAAGAAATCTTATGAATGCATGCCAAAAAATATGCAGAAGCCGCGGTTGGAAGAGAAGTGTTTTACGAGAGTTGCGCTCGGAGCCTTGCTAGAAACTGAACTTGCCTGTAGCCGGCTGCAGCGTTTGATAAGCGCGTGACGTCATCCGCGCGTGCCGTGTTGCGGCGGTAGACCGCGTACAGCTGATAAACCAGTACAAAGTTTAAACACATAGAATGTTGCATATTTTCCCGTAATCGCCGCTAGTCTTCTTTTCTAGCCTCACCAGTTGGTCGCCAATCTGTAACGATTAGAATGTAGTCGTCTCTGTTAAAGTTTATATGTTGTGTGTTCGCCTCACACTGGTGTCGTTACTTCTATGTTTTGCGCTAGCGATTTCCATAGCGATCCTTCAATTACCAGTACAACGCGATTGGAAACCTTACCTGTAGTTCAATAGGGGTTTGTAAATCCCGGGTGGCGCCAAATTGTTTATTTAAAACAATTAAATTAATAGATAGTGTGGTAAACAGTGTTCTTAGCTATGACGGCCTGGAGCATTCAAATTATACTCCCGTCTTCGTTCGACCTTCTTAATCGAGAAGTTAGTTCGTCGAGTTTGCTGCGTGAGCGCTGGTCGTCAATCCTAGTTGTTCACTAAAATGCACAAATTATACAATACACTTCCCTATGAAATAAAAACAATGGTTACACTCTGTACTAGTTTCTTTAATTATGGATTGGTAATTATTCAGTTTGACAATAAAATTATACTTGGTTATTCAACAATTTTGCACCGACAATTAATATGAGTCTAATATCTCTAGGGTTTTGGCGAAGATCGATTTTGAACTAGCGATTTAGTCAAATATGGCGACTGTGTTGTTTGTTACAGTTATTATCGTTCAAAGTCGGGGGTTCTTGTGATTACAAGAAAAATATTAATAATGATTACAATAAAAAGTACACTACCTTACATTATTTGTACTTAAATAATATAATGTGTAGCTACAATTTGTTCCTGCAGTGTAGTAAAGTGTGTTTCAAAAGTTCGCAATTCAACAACAGGTTATTTTCTTAGTTAATAAATTTTCAGTGTTTTATGGTTTTACTTAATCTTTGAAAGAAATTATATTCAGTTTATAGTGAGAGTTCAGATGACTGTGAGAAATATTTAAAGTGAGTTTATTTCTGAACTTTGGGTAATTTAATGATACTTATCAAATCAGTAGACTTGAGATAAACCGTTGTTCAGGTGAAATAAAATAGTCATCAATTTTGAATGATCTGGGGCTCCTGGTATCTTTTTCATGTTAGTGGTAGCAATTTCTTCATTTAAATTGGTCCTGGGCATCAGTTAAATGTTATTGTTCCTCATCTGCTTCTTACTTGTTCATCTTTTTGAATTTTGATTACTTTTTGTATATTTTAAATTAAAATTTAGGTAATTCACGATCTGGCGTCTAATCTGGATGAGCGTCACTTATTGAATACTATGATTTAACGGAAAAATCGTAACCAACGGTCTGTTGTCATGGTTACGAATAAATTCTGATTGGTTGATCATGACTTTATAACCATTGTTATCAATTTTGAATTTTTATTCAAAATTACTGTATATCTTCTGATTGCTTTTGTTCTTCTGTCTTCCTTCTATGTATTAAATATTATCACTACTGTTTGTATTTCCTGTCAAAGATTATTTTGATATCCCATAAGGTTGGGTTCTCTAAAGTATTAATGTTTTTACAATTATGTTAATATTTGTTAATTACATTTCTTTTTTAATTTAAGTCCTTATTCTAACATTTTTCTTTTAATATGATTCACAAATTATCCTTGGCTAGTTACTCGCCTTGGATTTGTTAATTTCCTTATTGATTTTTTACAATTTGTAGTTATTTGTTTTTGACAGTTAGGCATTTCATAGGCCTAAGTAGCCATTGATTATATTTACTTATTTTATACGAATTATATCTCATTTTACTCTAATGTGTTTTGTTTTGTTATTATAATTGATTGGTTTATTTGTTGATGTGTTTTGGATCTGTTTTAATACTATTTGTATGTTACTGTTATTTTCTACATCATGGATTGTTAATTATTTCCTAACTGATTTTCCGGTGTAATTAGATCTGTATTGATTTACCTTCTTATTTATCTATTTTGCCCTTGTTAACAATATGGCTATTACTTACTATTCTTTATCACATAAAACATAACATTTAGGCCTATGGTCTGTGCAATTCCTTCAGCCATATCCTATTCATAAATTTAATTAAACAATTTTTTAACAGTTATTAGGTAATGTTAGCTTAGAATTCATTTCATTCTTTATTATTTTTTGGGTGATAAACATCATCACACCATTTAAACTTACTTAATTGATTATCCCTTATAACCTGAGGTGTTTATTGATTTCATTTTTAATTTCTTATTTCTTAAATAATCTTTACCTTCTATCCATGGTAACACCAACTGTTTACCTTTCATGGGATTCTCCCTTTTAAATACTAGTGTGTACAATTAAACTTAATTTTATTAACAATAAGATTCCTTTTTAAATAATAATGTCACCATCAATCTTCAGTGTTCCTTACAGATTATTAAGTGTTTATATCTAATACTATCATTAACAACATTCTTAATTACTAATATGATTCACCATTAATCATTTATTGTTTATTACAGATTATTAAGTGTTTATTCCTATTAATAGGGTTTCTAATTATTTTGGGGTTTTACACTTTCACTTTTGTACTCCTTAAGTGTTTATTTTAAGTGTTTATTAGTGGCTAATCCCTATAATTACTCTCTCTTTGTCACTTAGTTAATATTATTTTCTCACCATCTCACTATCTCTCTCTTTACAAATATTATTTATATTATTAATAAGTTATGTCTTTATAGAATTTTTTATTACATCTAACTCTAATTCTTGGGTTAGTGTACTTTTATTTTTCACATTACTTTATTGGGTTCTATCAAATATCATTTACATTTATCTTTCAATCGATAATAATACTTATTTCTTACATTGGTTAGTTATTGGTTTCGTTTCCAATATTACTTTTGAGTGTACCATTTCTCCTTTTCATATTCTATATTATTTGTCTGTTTTCTCATTCGGTTTCACTTTATTTCCTTTATAATTGGTTAGTTTCAAGTTCATTTTCCTTTTCCATCAAGGATAGTCCATAACCGTTATTCTGTAAAACAACATTCAGTATTTACTCCCACTGAGGAAGAGGCACATCACCTTGAAACGTATGGGAAAGTGATAACCAAAGTAAGTTCATATGTGATAGTTATATATAATAATATTTAAAAAAGTGAACGAAGAGGATGAATCAACAAGATAATTATAATACTTCTATTTTCCCCAACAACTACATTGTACAATCCAAATTTAAATTAATCAAAAAATAAACAGGGAGTAATTTGAGGTTACAGATATAAATTTCAAAGATTTCGAATAATTAACGTCACGTGCCGGGGTCAAGGAAAAATGGACCAATCAGAGCTCACAAAAGTGTTGTCATAGCCGTTACCTAAACAGATTTTTCGCGTCACTCTATTGTTAAATCTCAGACTGAACAGATCAACTCCATGTAGCAGAGAGTCACATTTCGATGAATAACCAATAACCAAAAGTAAAATATAAAAATATTTCAAAACCAAAATAAGAAAAAACATTAAAAAATTACACAAGCAAACCGTACTAATAGAAGTAATTGAAAACCGAATGAAAAGATGATGGTCAACTTAAATGGTCATGCTTATTCCAAGTATGAAAGAAAACGTAACTGCAAGTTGGTGAGATTGAATAAACTAATAACGACATAACCATACCGTACACAACACGAGATTCACCAAAAACACTGTTAAACCAGACACTTGTGAACTTTAACAAAACTTTATTCAGCAACATTGTGGACATAAAGTTATTAAAACACTATTTAATTTAAAGAAATTAGACGAAGCAGATTTGAGGGACACATAGGTACAGGCCGACGGCCATTTTGATTGACAAAACTCCGCCATTTCGATTGACGTTTGGAAGAGAACCGTGAATAGTAGTACACTTTACTACTTAAACATTATTTTAAATTTATTAGTTATTAAGAATGTTGATTTACCAACTGTAATGTATTGTATTTTATCCTGAAGCATTTTCTGAGCTTTCCTAACAGCTCAAAGAATCCACGACCTGATATTAAAAAATAATATTGTAATTTATTTTAAACATTTTATTGTTCGAGTCGAGTTTGGTGAGCGAGTCGATACGGTCACTATCCCGTTCGATTCACGAACCGTGGAACTGACCCAGATTATAACATCATCAAATAAACTAATTTGTTAATTTAAAAAGCATTTTATTTTTTAAAGTGAATTAAGATAAAGGATTTTCAGGTGATAAATAAGAAGAGAAATAAGGCGAGAGTGAAGAACACTGAGAAATTAGGGGACAAAAACCAGATAACCTATAAGACTGAGTCGAATCATCAATCGATTGTGGAAAACCCACACAATCTATTCTAATTATTAAGAACAATATTATTTTGGCGACATTTTTAAAACAGTATGCACGCAAACACCGCTCTAATAACCCTATACTCGATGACGACCTGTCATTACCTGATATTCTATTGAATTAAAGTAACTAAAATTTAAAACCAATTAATAAAAATAATTCAGTAAACGATAAATTTATTTCAAAAATAATAAATAAATAATTAAACAAGAAAAGAAAGCAACGTATCATATTTGGAACTTATCATAATGGCGACCAGCGTTTAGGGCTGGAATTAGGGAAAAATTAGTATATTAGGAAATTATAATTGTATTACAGGTGACCTGATTTTAGTTGGCAGCTGCTAGAAAAAAACGGAAAATGCAGAAAAGAGCCATGTCAAAGAAACACGCAGCGGAGGCCGGAAAGGAAATCAATATGGAAGAGAAAAATCAACGTTGGTTGAAGAAGTGGTGATGGGCGGTAAGGATGAAGCTAGAGGAGACCCAAATTTGTTGAAATTTATAGAACAAATGAATGAAAATTTAATGAAACAAATGAACAAAAAATTCGACAGGAATGACAAGAGTTTTAAACAAATGAATGAAAAAATAGACGGTATGAAGGAAGAAATAAATGAAAATTCAAGGAGCCAAAATGAGGTTCTGAGTGAAAACTTAATGAAACAAATGAACGAAAAGTTTGACCAGAGTGATGAGAGTCTAAAACAAATGAAAGGAGATAATAGGCAAACAACTGAACAATTAGAAAACAAAATTGACAGTATTAACAGAAATACTGATGAAGATAATAAACAAATAAATGAAAAAAATCGACTGCATTAAGGAAAGTACTAGTGAAACTTTTAAGACAGGCTATAAATGAAAATAATGAACAAATGAAGAATGAGTTCAGGCAAATAAATAAGGAAAATTTTAAACAAATTAACGAAAAGATCGAAACTTCTAACACAGAATTGAGAGAATCGAACAGGTTGATAAGACAATTAACCAAAAGATGGATAAGAACAATGACGAACGAAAACAAGAAATACCCGAAACGAATAAAAAGTTGGGACAAGCCAACCAAGCCATTACGCAAAATAAGGTAGAATTAGAGGTCAAGATAGGCCAGGTAGAAGAGAGTAACCATGCTCAGGTGGAATCAATGTGAACAGATTTTGGAAATAAATGTCGAGACATTGACACAGCCGTAAGTGAAGTACGTGGACAGGGACAACGCAACCAGAAGAGGATTGAGGGCCTCCAGCGAACAGCCGATAACCGACCAACCACAATTTCACACATCCAACCCATGGACAACCGGGAGGCCATCAACTTCAAAGCTTATAGAAGAAACCCGATGGAATTCTTGGAACGGGTTAATGAACAGCTGATGAGAAATGGGGAAAACAGATGGCCAGTGATCCGGAGTTACCTAGACGAACACTTCAAGGAAATTAGCGATAACTGGTGGACGGCTTTGAGACACGACCTCCGGAATTATGAAGAATTTAAGGCGGCATTCAAAGCAAGATACTGGTCGGAGGCCACACAGAACATCGTGAGAGATAACGTCTGCCACGGGAGGTATGATGCTAGCAGAGGGACCACGCTCACCGCGTACTTTCTCGGAAAAGTGTGCTTTGGCGAGAAACCTCGAACCAAAAATCCCGGAGGAAAGTCTTGTCACCAAGTTAGTCTACCACTACGAGGACGGAGTGTCCAAAGCACGGATGGGGGGGGGGTAGATTAAGACAATACAAGCCATGTCAGCGTTGCTAGAAAAATACGAGCGCGAAGGGTATTATAGGAGGAGTCGGCAGAGGTACGAAAACAGGAATGCGCAAAACAACGACAATCACTATAACCACGGAAACAATCGGCCAAGCTTCAACAACAGAGTAAATAACAATAACGAGGCATACTACTGATCAAACAACAATGGCCCAGGAAATAACGGAGGCAACTGCGGCAATCTACCAAATATCCCGAACAATCAGTATAATTGGCCATACAACCCGAACTACCGCCAACAGAACACCAACAGCCAAAATTATAACAACAATCACAACCAGAATAATCAAAACCAGGACTACAGAAGGGTCAAGTACGTGCGAGCAGAGGATAATGGTAACGGGAGGTCGTACTATCAAGGACGCCAGAGTTTCAGCCAGGACGCCTACTGGAACCAGGACGACAATGGGGACAAAAGGGGTGCCAGGACCAACGTAGGTAGAAGTCGAAGTCACGAGGGTTACCGACAAAGCAACTACGAAGAGGACCATCACCAGCCAGAACCCAGACCAGCAGTGAATGAAGACACAATCAGAAATCAAAACGGCAGACGAGACGGAGAGTCTGAGCCGTCTTTAAACTCCACGCGGCAGTGAAAACACCAATGGGACCCTCACTGAACCAATTTATTGGGGTTATTAACACCGAACATCACGTTAAAAATAAGAAAAATTTTTATTACAATCATCCAGAATAAATTATTTAAAAAATTTGAGAGAGGAACTATTAGAAGAAGAAAACGGGAATCCAAATAAAAACAACAGTGAAATAATATACATAGCGGCGGAGAACAACGGTATATGAACCAAAATCATGATAGACACTGGGGCTAACATCTCATTGATCAACGGAATTGTGTTGGACAAGATACAGGAAGAAGGTAAAAAACATATCCATGTTACCGATCAGTAACATTATACTAGTAGGGGCAACGGGACGCCCGAACAAGACGGTCCGGAAACAAGTGAGATTGGAACTAATAAGCAACAACGAAACAATCCCAATCACGTTTCTAGTAGCCAGTGGCTTACCATTCCAAATGTTAATCGGGTGTGACATGTTAAAACAATATTCAGCAGTCATCGACATGAACAGATCTAAATTATTTTTGAAGACAAATTACGTAGCATGGACAGCTGACTTAATTGACAGTGACAGCGGAACTCAAAACCGAGCCGTATATCATATACAGGGAAATCTAGATCGACGAGAGCCGACGCAAAACAACGAGATCTTTTACGAGTTGGACAATGAGCAATTATGGAACGACAAAATTGATGAAATCCATACTTTTCAGAGAGAGAAAACTAACGCCAACATAAATAACGCACAAATTGAACAGTGTAACAATAAAAAAGAGCCGAAATATATAAAATAAATAAATAAAACCACCAGGACTTACCTGCACGCAATTACAACACTTACCTGTTATTGAAATTCTACCAGAAGACCAAGGTCGCCACGATTATTTTTTACATAGGATAAAATATCGAAAACCTTTACACTCCACCTTAAATAAAACGGACAATTTAGCAATCTGACCCCACCCAATTAATAATTCAGAAGATTCCGGAACGTTAGACGAATTTTTAACACAGGAATAAGACAGTGGTAATGACGCAATAACTTAGACTAACACATTGTTTTAAAGTAAACTAAATAATTTTAATTAAGTAAAACAAGGACATAAAAAAGCAAATTTTCACATATACGTTTATAGATTATAGATTTCGGTTATAGATTTAAATATTATTCAAGACAGCCCAATCTGCTTACACACGCTTTCACACAAGTTAATACTTTACCCCTTGTTATTATATTTTACAAACTCCTTTATTGTTTTACAACTGTTCACTACCGCGTGGCCGGTCGAACACGTGTTTTTTCCGATTCGATTCCAATGTCCGTAATTTAACTGTTTGCGATTCGCACTTGCAACCATTTTGTAACTAAGATGCGTTGATTATCTCCTCGGGTCCCGGTCGGTCTTCTTGAATTAATTACATTTACGAAAATCGACCAACCGGGTCCGCAACGAAACTGTAAGCGTCTGTAGCGGTACTCTGTACCTCGTGGACTATATGGCGTCTCTCTTAATGTCCACTGTGTGTCTGTGTACGTAACAGGTACATCTACCTGTTCCTGCATGGAAGTTGTTCTTCAATGCCACGATGTTTTCGTCGTCGCTCCTTGTTCCTCTGCTGTCGTAAAACCATTTTATATAGGGAATGGAGCTGACATATGTGGATGACCAGAGCTTAATATTGGGCTTGGCTCTGCTGATGTCATTTAAGTGGGCTTGGTCTAAACGACACTTCCGTAGTGAAACCAAATGAACGATGAAAATTTCACTCTCTGGCCATCTTGGTTTTTTGTCAGAGCGTCACTTGGAGCGTGATTGAGCAGTTGCGTATGTGCGCTGCCACACACAGGTACAAAGTTCTTAGAATTTTGTGGAGGTGCAAATGCCCTGCCGCATTCCTCAACAACTGTGTCCTATTGCGTTGTTTCACTGTTACACTGACTGTTATACTGACACATACGTTGCACAATAATACATTTATTTCGTACTATTTTATCCAAACCCGCCCGAAAATGAAATGAATAAAAATGTACTTGCCCCATACGGTAAAAATAAAAACACCCAAAATTCGACCCGCTACAATACCCCCTCGATGAGAATTCTGCTGTCCACGACAGAAGAAATCTCATCGATAACCCCGAAGAGGATCGGTGAGGAACTGGTGCCAACAACCACCTGGTTCTTAATCTGCATGGGTACACGACCCCCCTGGCTCAGCGACCATGGACTCATCTGAACGAGATCACTGGACTTCTCCGTAAGAGATCCCAACACCGAGAAATCGATCAGACTCGCACCATAGCCCACCTCGCCCTTCAACATACTACCCCCAAAAATCCTCAATCCCTGGCTAAAATCATTCCAGCTCCTCCGCCGATATGGATCCCCTTTTTGCAAGCTGGGCTGCCTTTAGCAAATACTGGGCTCACACACTCTAACATTACATATTACCATAACACATAAGAATAAAACTTTCTTTTAAAATTTATCAAAAATTTAAAAAATTCAAAATTCAAAAAAAATCTTTTATCAAAAAATTCTCTTCCTCTTTTTTCTAATGTTTGTTTCAAATGACTTAACCTAAACATTTCTACTAATATAAACATTTCTATTCTAACATGGAGAATCACTTATAGTCTACCAATATAAAGCAATACAATAAAAGAAACATGGTTAATACACACATAATAAAAGAATCATTATCTAACATATTCATTCGCTGGCAGGCGAAAAATCAAGTTTTTTTTTTCCCAAAAAAAAATATTAAAATTTTCAAAAATTTTACAATCCAAAAAAAATTTAAATTTATTCATTAAAAAAAATTTTATTAAATTTATTTATTAAACAACATTTATTAAAATTATTCAAATATTGGTTTGAATTAATTAAACAAACAAATCACAATTGGCTTCCTACTATACAAGCTTAGTAGGTGTCTGACCTCATCAGCTGATCGTAACTAGGTCAAGTCCAAAACCCTTGACCTACATATGTTATGTATGATTTCTGAAAACACTTTAAACATCTGTAATATCCTAACTTGAAATACAAAACATAATAACATAAAATATTTAAAACGAACAAATATTAATATAATTAATCATCAACTTGACATTTAAATTATTTAAAATAAACACTTCTTGACTTTACATTATTTTCACTTCTATCAAAATTCTGTCACTGGTTAAAAAAAATAAACAATTGTATATTCTTTATCATGAATCTCTCTGTCTTTTCAACAATCTTACCTTAATATACTGTGGGTGATGTAAATTATTTATTCTCGTTTTTCTGTATGAGATTTCTATACATATATAAACTTTCTCCCCCTGACTCTAATATTTATCAACTGCAACTCCCATGACACCCATCTCTACCAAAATCTCTACTAATCAGAACACTCTAAACCCCAACTTATCATTCAACACAAAACGCCACCTTCTCTACATATATGAAAAAAATACTCTCTAACCCTTTGTACATAGGATACGTGTTTCCTTCCCAAAACTCATTCCCTTATGTTGGTCCCTGGACTCCCCCTAGGTAACCCTTTCCGGCGCCAATCGGTCCCTATCCCGTCCCAACCCTTGTTGCGGACTCCTACATTACACCATCCTCCAATACAAAATTTGCCATCCCCAAAATCTCAATCTCATTTCATTACCACAAATACAACAAAATAATCTCATTAACTATAAAAACAACAATATATCATTCAAAATCTACATAAAGTCTCCATTACCACTGTGTCAACATCAATATTTCACAAAATTCTGTTATATCACATTAACTCAGAAACAACATTACATCATACTCATTCAACTTTTAATTCAATTCGGACAAATATATGTGTCCCATAAAACATTTATCACCCCTGAATTATCTTTTATTAATTTGCATAAATTACTGTTATTTTATTTCTCATATTCTTTTTATCTTTACTTCCAAATATCTGTAGTACATTAAACATTAATTACTTGTAACATTTACAAACCAATATACCAGTGACATGGTATTGTTGATCAGCTGATATCCTAACATAATAAAAACACAATGAAACTACATCTTAAAATTGAACAAATTACATGGAAGATACATATTTATTTTTATTTATTCTCCCTTCTCACCTCATTGTTTCCCATTTTTCTGATTCTGATGCTTATGTGAACCTGCCAGACGATTTACTTATTGGCTTAAACAAATACACACATAATAAAATTACATATTCTTATCAATGCTTATCTAATAGACAACAATAATATAATACACTTAAAATTATAGCATGAACACCTTGATTTTACGAGTCTGAGCATATAATTATGTGGACAGAGCACAAGCATTTTTGATTGGATTAAACCTTGAATAAGCAAAACTTTGTCATAAAATTTTAAATTCGTGACTCCTTTGCGTCACCTCCCAGCCACACACACTATTTCAGATTATGGAGGACTGTCTCGCCCTTTCGCTTCCACAGAGACTGTATATTTTGGAGCAGGGTTTTACCTCTCCGTGTCTCTGCTTCCGCTGTTAAGTTTTAAAGTTACTGAACATCATAATGTTCTTGTTATAAAATCATGCACCCTTAAAAACGGATCTGCCACCGGTCTTGCTGTTCCTCCTCGAACAGAGTGGCAGCCGCTGTTCCCTAGTTCCAGAGATTTCCTCTAATTTCATCCCCCATTAAATTTCAAATATATACCAATTTCAAGTCAGCTATGGTCAAGGGACTTGGTATGACCATAGCTGGCCGCTAGCCAAAACCACGGTTAGTGCTGGTAAGACAGTAACCGCCCGAAAAGTCGAGGAAATCTAAACTTTAATTTCACTGCCTGTTAAACATCAAAATTTTTATGTGCGACACGGTCATTTAATATGGTGTGTAAAATTTTTATTTTACACGTATAAGGTGTGCCGCACATTTGTCGCCAGTTTGGCCTCCGATGGAGGTAACACTCACTGCTACCCCCAACCCTTTTCGCTATTTAAGAGAGCACAGGCCACCCCCTTAATAGCCACATAATAACTAATTACAATTGACAACTAATTAAAATTTTTATATACATTATCATATAATAATTGCATCAATAACCGTCTAACCCATTCATAACCTTTTACCGTTTAACTTTCTTGAAGTTTTCAAAATTTATTATTAACAATCATTAAATATCATTTTTCATTTATTAAAAAAAATTTTTTAATTATTATTTTTATTAAACACAATGATTGCATTAAAATTTCACTATTGCATTAACACCTCAATCACACCTGTAAACATTTTTTTTTATTATACATGATTATAAAAATAATAGTCAGGTACATCATTATAGTCAGGTAAGATATTATCAAAATTATTCTCTGTCTCTCTTTCTAGTATTTTTTCCAATTCATCATACTTTCTTTCTAACTTATATAGTTCTATTTCACTCTCAATACATAACTCTCTTTCTTCATAGCACCACATCACACTCTCACAATTATTACGGACAGAGGGTACAACATTATACAACATTACTTCATTTAACAATAAGGGTCTCTTGCCCTGAAAAAACCACATTAAATCATCATCATTATTATAAACAATAAGGGGAAAATTTGCCCTCTGTCCCCACTCTACTACAACATTATTTCTCCACTCTCTCTCTACTTCATAAACACTCATTAACATTTCACTATCACATTCTAGAACTTCGTCAGTATTATTTTGGATTATATTCTCTTTATTTGCTTCTACATTATTCTTCACTCCCACTATACTCTCAGAATTGTCTACTATTTCGTCATTTTTACATTTTGTCATATTTAAAACATTGTCACCTAATTTCTCAGACTTCTGTTCTAACTTATTTAAACTGTTTTTTATTGTTTCGTTAGTGCTTTCTAAATGTTTATTCATTTCTTGTATTTCATGTTTCAACTCGCTAATCTCCCTACTTTGTCTATCTAATTTTATGTCATTACTGTCAAAACGACTATCAAATTTATTATTCATTTTTTCTAATAAATTAAGTACAATACTCATTGGATCATCATCCATCTTATTGTATTTTGTTGAGGTCGGGGTTACTTGAATCCCTGAATCCTCTGTATTATCTTTTTCATTTGTGTTATGCACATTCATGTTTTTATCGTCTTGACCTACATTCGGTGTTGAATGTATTTCAGGACTATTCATCACAGAAATATAAACCTAACCTACTTAATTATGTACGATAAAAAAATTTTTATATATTCGTCATTACCACATCCTATTTTCTGTGTATTAAAATAGGTCTAGTTCCTATCAAATTTATATACGAACATCCTGGCAGGGTCGCCATTTGTAACAATAAAAAAGAGCCGAAATATATAAAATAAATAAATAAAACCACCAGGACTTACCTGCACGCAATTACAACACTTACCTGTTATTGAAATTCTACCAGAAGACCAAGGTCGCCACGATTATTTTTTACATAGGATAAAATATCGAAAACCTTTACACTCCACCTTAAATAAAACGGACAATTTAGCAATCTGACCCCACCCAATTAATAATTCAGAAGATTCCGGAACGTTAGACGAATTTTTAACACAGGAATAAGACAGTGGTAATGACGCAATAACTTAGACTAACACATTGTTTTAAAGTAAACTAAATAATTTTAATTAAGTAAAACAAGGACATAAAAAAGCAAATTTTCACATATACGTTTATAGATTATAGATTTCGGTTATAGATTTAAATATTATTCAAGACAGCCCAATCTGCTTACACACGCTTTCACACAAGTTAATACTTTACCCCTTGTTATTATATTTTACAAACTCCTTTATTGTTTTACAACTGTTCACTACCGCGTGGCCGGTCGAACACGTGTTTTTTCCGATTCGATTCCAATGTCCGTAATTTAACTGTTTGCGATTCGCACTTGCAACCATTTTGTAACTAAGATGCGTTGATTATCTCCTCGGGTCCCGGTCGGTCTTCTTGAATTAATTACATTTACGAAAATCGACCAACCGGGTCCGCAACGAAACTGTAAGCGTCTGTAGCGGTACTCTGTACCTCGTGGACTATATGGCGTCTCTCTTAATGTCCACTGTGTGTCTGTGTACGTAACAGGTACATCTACCTGTTCCTGCATGGAAGTTGTTCTTCAATGCCACGATGTTTTCGTCGTCGCTCCTTGTTCCTCTGCTGTCGTAAAACCATTTTATATAGGGAATGGAGCTGACATATGTGGATGACCAAAGCTTAATATTGGGCTTGGCTCTGCTGATGTCATTTAAGTGGGCTTGGTCTAAACGACACTTCCGTAGTGAAACCAAATGAACGATGAAAATTTCACTCTCTGGCCATCTTGGTTTTTTGTCAGAGCGTCACTTGGAGCGTGATTGAGCAGTTGCGTATGTGCGCTGCCACACACAGGTACAAAGTTCTTAGAATTTTGTGGAGGTGCAAATGCCCTGCCGCATTCCTCAACAACTGTGTCCTATTGCGTTGTTTCACTGTTACACTGACTGTTATACTGACACATACGTTGCACAATAATACATTTATTTCGTACTATTTTATCCAAACCCGCCCGAAAATGAAATGAATAAAAATGTACTTGCCCCATACGGTAAAAATAAAAACACCCAAAATTCGACCCGCTACAACAGCTGATTGAAGTATACAACAGATATCGCCATGTGTTTTCAGATACGACAGGTAAGGTAAGAGGCTACCAGTGTAAAATTGAATTTAGAGAGACTGTGAATTTCAACAGAAAATCCTACCCGATCGCCTACTCGCTGAAGGAAGCGGTGAGGACAGAAATTAACCGATTGATAGACGAGGACATCATTGAACCCAGTTACTCCCCTTACACCAGTCCCATCCTAGCCGTCCAAAAGAAAAGTGGAGAAGTGAGAATTTGCCTGGACGCACAAGAAATCAACAAGGTGATAGTAAATGACCGAACATCCCCGGGAGAGATTGAAGAGATACTGAAGAAGTTCCACGGAACCAAGTTTATTAGCACGTGGGATACCGTCTGTGGGTATTGGCAAGTTGAACTACACCCAGACAGCCGCAAGTACATGGCATTTATTTTCGAAGGCCGGAATTACCAGTTTAAACGGCTACCATTCGGACTGGTCAATTCAGTAGTCATATTTGTCAAAATTATGGATCAAGTCCTCAGACAAGAGACACTTCAGTATACGACGGTCTATGTAGACAATATTTTAATTACTTCAACCAATTGGGATGATCATTGCCAACAGGTAGAATGTGTGCTGGAAAGACTATCCGGAAACCACATTACGCTTAAGCTCGAGAAATCAAAATTAATAGCGCATGAGGTACAGTTCCTAGGGTTCAACCTATCAGAACAGGGGATCACACCATCCCAAGAAAAAATTGAATAGATCCAGAAGTTTCCAACACCAAGGAACAAGAAAAGCTACAATCCTTCCTCGGTATATGCAATTATTACCGCAAGTTCTAGGAAAACTATTCAGAACTAACATTGAAATTCGCACGGCAGTTATCATCAAAGGACAAGTGGGCGTGGGGAGAAGAACAAGATACCACACTTGAATTAATCAAAACTAAGAGTCGGTGATGTTACACCACCCCAACTTCAATAAACCATTTATATGAACTGCGACGCCAGTGACGTCAGTTTAGGATCCGTTCTATACCAGGAGGATGACGAAGGAAACCACCAGGTGATCAGCTTCGCCAGCCGAGTCCTGAATAGCTGTGAGAGAAACTACAATATAACTGAGAAAGAACTCCTAAGTATTGTATTCGCCTGTAACAAGTTCAGGACATACATTTTGGGATACAGAACTACCGTTAGGACCAACCACAAGTCAATATTGTTCCTTAAAAACTGCAAACTAAACCATGGAAGGTTAACCAGGTGGAGCCTAATGCTACAAGAATATAACCTCAATTGGGAGTACATCCCCGGTAAGAAGAACATCGCTGCAGACACCTTATCCCGGATTAACATCAGGGACCAGACATTTGAAGGAGAAAAAGAAACTATAATTAAGTTGTACCATATCATTAGTAGTAGAGCCGACCTGGCCAACATCACAAAATAACTTGAGTGACAGCAGAAGCACGACCCCAAATTAAGCAAAATTTTTAAGAGACTCGTTGAACAAGATAACCGAATAACACCATTCTACAGCATACACCAACAAATATTATTCATCAAGACACAGTACAGATATAACGTGTGGAAAATCGTAATACCAAGAACCGTAGAAAAGGCTATAATAATGGATTACCACGTCAGATATGGTCACATGGGGGCGTTGAAGGTAGTCAAGGCACTCCAGGAACATGTGTACATAAAGGATGCCAACAGGAAAGTACGGAATCATATCAAATATTGTCACATCTGTCAACTCGTAAAAGTTAACAATGCTAAGAAAGAAGGTACAATGATGCCCATCACGTCATCCGGTAAACTAGAGAAAAAGTGTTTGTCGATATTTGTGGCCCATTCCCGCGTAGTGGGGGAAGAAACCAATACAAATACTTTGTCATTATGTGTGACCATTTCACACGATTCACAAAACTCTACCCGATCAACAGGGCAACGACGCAGAAAATCCTAAACATCATTTTACAGCATTACATATGTGAGGTAGGAACGCCTAAGTCCATCATTACTGATCATGGGATGCAGTTCAAGGGGAGCAGGTGGAAGGACACTCTGCTAGAGAAGGGAGTAAAGACGTATAAAACATCAGTGTACCACCCGAATAGCAACCCGAAAGGCATGAACAAAGGAAATAAATAAAAATAGATAAGTATTAAATGATTGAATTAATAGTAGCACGAATAATCCCAGAATAGTTTTATAGTCACACTTAGACTACTTTTAGATTTTTTACTTGAAGTCAGTTGTCTGTAGAAGGATTCCAGCAACCATTGACCTGAGCAGACGATACGTTCCTCTGGACTCAGAAGGTGAAGGATGGACAGCGGTGAAATGGAGCCAAAAGTGCCCACCCGAACTGTGCCAATTCACATGATTAGGAAAATTAAAAAATTAAATACTAAAGGGATGAAAAACGAGGAAAGAAGATTATATATTAAACAGAGATTATGAAAAAGAAAAAAATATAAGTGTTCGAAGGGAGAAGGACGAGTAAATAAACTGAGAAGTAAATAGAATGAATGATTATTTCATCAACATCTAAACGACATCTTCTGAAATAATCAATTTTAGTGAATTGATGATAATATGTGATGAGACATATAATCACCATGCATATAAGAACTGTTAAGATAAAGAAACCATAGTTAAATAGTACTAGTGTAAATGATAAATGAAAGGAAACTTACAAATAAGAGTGTATTAACCAGAGTATTCTGGTTCCATGCTAAAACAAAACAATGGGTGAATAAAAATAAATGTTAAAGAAATATAATATCATAATTATGATGAAAATTAGAAGAAGAGAACTTAATAACGTGATAAACCCAACAGATATGGTAAGTGAGAGGTATAAACCAGTCCAACGAGGAAAACAACCAATTAAAATAAAGGCATACCATAAGCAACAAGACAGTGAAGACCACATTAATTACAAAAATATCGGTATGGAGAACCATACATGACTTCCATATTCTAAGATTTATATTTAAAATCATTTTCAGCCAAACAGCCAGGCTGTGTCTTACCTGCCTTTTTATTGCTGTATTAAATGAAAAATATTATATTACATTAAAATGCAAAAATTATAATTTTATTGCCTGGCAACAAAATTATTTTATTTTTAACAATTACCATTGTTTCAAAAAGTTTAAATAAATTTTCAAGTACTTTACTCTTGTTAAAACGTAAAAGGTTGCAGGTAAACTACCCCTTCCCCTTAACCGATCTTCACCAAAATCGAAAGTCATTGAGACCTCTACAATTCAGGGACGTATGCAAAACATTATTTGATTCTGTTTGAATTTGCGGCTGTTATCGTTTGCCATAGAAAATACCCTTGTTAAAAAAAGTTGCAGGTAAACTACCCCTTTCCCTTAACCGATCTTCACCAAAAACAATAGGTCTTGAGAACTCTACAATTTAGGGCTGTATGCAAATAATCGTTTGATTCTGTTTGAATTTGCGGCTGTTATCGTTTGCCATAGGAAATACCCTTGTTAAAACATAAAACGTTACAGGTAAACTACCCCTTTCCCTTAACCGATCTTCACCAAAAACAATAGGTCTTGAGAACTCTACAATTCAGGGCTGTATGCGAAACATTATTTGATTCTGTTTGAATTTGCGGCTGTTATCGTTTGCCAAAAAAAAAAATAATTTCCATTGATAAAAAATATCGGTATGGAGAACCATACATGACTTCCATATTCTAAGATTTATATTTAAAATCATTTTCAGCCAAACAGCCAGGGAAGGAATTTTAACAAAAAAATACTTCTTTGTTGCCAATAACGAAGTACACATATAAAAAAAAATTATCCCCTCCCCCTTCAACTATAATTTTGATTTATAGAAAATTACCCCCAGCCCGTTCAACTAGCCTCTTCATTTATAGATATTTCATCTACGTTTCTACAGTGGATTATTAAGATCTTATCAGGATACTTTATCAAAATTAAGTACTTTACTCATGTTACAACAAAAAATGTTTCAGGTAAACTGCCCTTTCCCCGTAACCGATCTTCACCAAAATCAACAGACATTGAGTTCTCTATAGCTCAGGCACATATGTAAAAAATTATTTGATTCTGTTTGAATTTACGGCAGTTATGGTTCGTCATATAAAAAATTACCCATGTTAAAACATAAAACATGAGATTTATAAAACATATCTAAGATTTATATTTAAAATCATTTTTGAAATAAAAGATTTTCATAGAACCTACTAACGCTGGGGAAATCTTAGGAGCCAATCAGAGTTGGGCCTACCTGTCACTCTGCTGAATTTGGTGGAAAGCCCTGTCACTGTCGTCAAAGTATCAGCCTTGACAGGGTCCTCTTTTTCTGCAAAATGGGAGAGGCTTGAGATGGAGTGAGTGACATGGTCCCCACCTCAATGAAGAACCCATTGTTTTATAAAAATATATTTAAATTTTGAAAACTGAAAACTCTTTTCTTGTTGTAAATATTTATATTTTATAATCAAAATGACTTTATTTTTGTTACCTGGCAACAAAATTATTTTATTTTCAACAATTACCATTGTTTCAAAAAGTTTAAATAAATTTTCAAGTACTTTACTCTTGTTAAAACGTAAAAGGTTGCAGGTAAACTACCCCTTCCCCTTAACCGATCTTCACCAAAATCTAAATGCCTTGAGTCCTCTACAATTCAGGGACGTATGCAAAACATTATTTGATTCTGTTTGAATTTGCGGCTGTCATCGTTTGCCATAGAAAATACGCTTGATAAGAAAACGTTGCAGGTAAACTACCCCTTCCCCTTAACCGATCTTCACCAAAAACAAAAGGTCTTGAGTACTCTACAAATCAGGGCTGTATGCAAAACATTATTTGATTCTGTTTGAATTTGCGGCTGTTATCGTTTGCCATAGAAAATACCCTTGTTAAAAAAACGTTGCTGGTAAACTACCCCTTTCCCTGAACCGATCTTCACCAAAAACAATAGGTCTTGAGAACTCTACAATTTAGGGCTGTATACAAATAATCTTTTGATTCTGTTTGAATTTGCGGCTGTTATCGTTTGCCATAGGAAATACCCTTGTTAAAACATAAAACGTTACAGGTAAACTACCCCTTTCCCTTAACCGATCTTCACCAAAAACAATAGGTCTTGAGTACTCTACAAATCAGGGCTGTATGCAAAACATTATTTGATTCTGTTTGAATTTGCGGCTGTTATCGTTTGCCATAGAAAATACCCTTGTTAAAAAAACGTTGCAGGTAAACTACCCCTTTCCCTCAACCGAACTTCACCAAAAACAATAGGTCTTGAGAACTCTACAATTTAGGGCTGTATGCAAATAATCTTTTGATTCTGTTTGAATTTGCGGCTGTTATCGTTTGCCATAGGAAATACCCTTGTTAAAACATAAAACGTTACTGGTAAACTACCCCTTTCCCTTAACCGATCTTCATCAAAATCAACAGATCTTGAGAACTCTATAATTCAGGGCTGTATGCGAAACATTATTTGATTCTGTTTGAATTTGCGGCTGTTATCGTTTGCCAAACAAACAAAATTACCCTTGCTAAAAAAAAACCGTTGCCGGTAAACTACCCCTTTCCCTCAACTGATCTTCACCAAAAACAATACGTCGCGAGTACTCTGCAAATCAGAGCTGCATGCAAAAAATTATTTGATTCTGTTTGAATTTGCGGCAGTTATCGTTTGCCATAGAAAAAAAATCTACAGACACACAGACAGACAGACAGACACACAGACACTTTTCGGAAAACGACTTTTTTTCATGTTTTGAGTGTAGTAGAATCAGAATCTGCAATAATCTCGAACACGATTTTTTTTGCCATCACCATACTTCCATTCCTTAAGGAATATGGAAGTAATAACATAAATGCATGAAAGACTGAAAATAAAAATAGCAAAAGAAAATAAACAAAAACTTGTTAATAACCAGGTAAAATATAAATAAAAAAATACTCCATAAATTAATAATAACAATAATTACAGAGAAAAGATCAGACAGTAGGTAAAGTTTTAGAAAATGCAATACAATGGTATAAATAAGAGTAAGAAATATGTGCATAGTCTAAGAAAAATTGTAAAAACTTATATTATAAGGGAGTGAAGTGATAAGTGTACAAGGAAGGAAATAGTGATGATCAAAAATCATGTTATAAACCAGTGGGGAAGGGAGAAAGTGAAGTAATGGTCTTATGTATAAAATAATACACATTAAGAACCAGTAAATAAAAGTAGTATGTGTTTAAAGGGTTTTGTATACCCATAGGATGTTATGTTATGATTAATTGATTAAAAGGGCTCTATATACCCAGGATTTCATTATGTTAGAATTACGCGTTAAAAGATTTGTTAATTTTTCAAGAACAGTAGTTGTAAAAGCTGTTCAGAAATGTCAATATCAGGTACATGGTGAAACATCATATTATGTAAAAAATCATTGTAAAGGAATGGCAAAATGCTAAGCCTATAGGCCAAAAGAGATGAGCTGAACTTAAACAACACTAAAATATCCAAAATAGTCCTAACCAAACCAAATAAAATTAAACAGAAGCCTGACCTTAATGAAACAGGGAAGGTATTGATAAAATTAAATGTCGAAACCCACAATAGCAATAACCAGATGGATAGAGAAAGTATTAATAGCACATCAGGCAAACCATTGAGCTAACATGTTGCTAATATTATTGTTATTATAAGAAAATGATGCATAGGTATTTAAAACTGTAATTTTATATATAGTGTAGAAGTATTGTGCTGGGAGTTTAAGTCCTGGCGCTTCTATTGTGGAGAAATTACTTAAGAGGATGAACTGCCGAAATAAATTAATTATGGTAACTATGCGTAGCATACAGTATTGGCAGTAGGTTATTTTACTGAATCCCCATGCGCTCTGGTGACGGTGCGGTGTGATTAGGGTTTTCGATGCGGGTTTAAGTCAGTCTGTACCTGGCGGCGGTGGCGAGCGTCAACAGCAACTTCCTTGCGTAGCGAGTTTCTTGTTTGTTATAAAATTACTATCTTCCATGGATAAATAAACACTAAGTGGTCTCCGAGTTCCTGACTTAGTCGAAAATCTGATTTACTCCACGTGTGGTTAAACCATCTACCACAATGCTATAAACTCATCTATTCTCCATCTTGGCCGCCACGGGAGGAACGACTGGACGCCACGCCACAGTACCCACGAGACATGTTCTGGATTATACTCAGGTGACATTTATGCCTTAAATATACTCTTGGTCGTGGCAGCAAATACCATGTGTTTTGACATTATTCTCAGTATAACTTCAGTTCGATTCTCAATTGTGCTCACGTCCAGCAGGACATAATGGTTACAAACTTTATCTGTTTTACTTTCTGAATGTAATTACGCCCCAGAATAAGTGTAGACCCGGCCGGGGCCATGTGGCCGGCGATCTTTAATGGTATACTTTTTAACAGTAAAAGTTGTGGGGAATCAGAATTTTAGTGATTTATGTGGGTGCTGTTCATATATGCTGGGGGACTTAACCGGCTGGTTGGGTCCCTATTACAATTGGGTATTTTATTGATAGATATATTTTAATAATTTAAAAAGGGGTTGGTTTTTTTAATGGGTTTTAAGGGTTTGTGTTGTTCTTTACCTGAGGCCATCACCTGTTGGTGCAGTTGTCTGCAGGAACCTGACAGGTTATTTTATGTTGAATCTGGTTCGGGCGCATGTCTGCGGCTGCGTCAGTTCAGCTCTCTGTGAATTCTTTTATATATTTTTATAAAGCTGAAACTATAGATTTTACAATTTTATAAAATTATTTTGGCTTTTTAATAGTTCTTTAATAATTAAATTCATCATTGTTTTTTTTACTGCCATAGTCAGTTCAGGATCTGTGTAGTTTTTTGTATATATTTATAATATTAGTTTCTCACTATTTCATTTTATAATGGTAAAGTTATAAAATCTGCCTCAGTTTATATTTTATTTTCTGGTGGTTATGTTCCACTTGGTTTTTCTTTAAAATTTTTGTATTCTTATAAAAGCATAAAAGAAAGTGAGAACTTACAATTTTATAAACCCATACAGACATGTTAACCTTGTGATGGTACTTTACTATCTGGGGACAAAACCAGTTTTTTTTAAATTATGAATTGTAACTTGAGAGTTTGTACAGGCTGCTATGCCAAGTTAAATTGGCAAATTCTAGTCCTTATAATTAATTCTGTTTTTGAATTCTGTTATACTCTTATGAGTTAAGGGATTTTGGTTTTTTCATGAAAATTTATATAAGGCTGTGCCGGCCACTTAAACTGATTACTGTAGTCTTGGGTCGTGTTGACTATTCCAGATGTTCTCCACATTCATGTTTGGGTATGATAGAAATATACAAGCTGTCCGCAGGTTGAACATGTTCTGTGATATGTGTATATATTTATATGTGTATTTATGTGAATTATGTATTCTTTATGTCAGTGTGTTATAAACAGGGAATATTTATACAACTAGATGATTATAAATATTAAGAGATATTAAAGGAATTTTGAATTATGATATTAGATATTGTATTATGAGGGTGATTTTAAATTGCAAATTTGGGGAATTTTGATACTAAAGAATTGTGCATGATGATACATTAAATGTGAATTGTGATAGTACCTTTTTAAAAGAAAAATTGCAATTAATATGTATAAATACAAAAGGGTTTTCTGATATAATAAAAGTTGTTATCGTTTGTTAATAGCGAGTTTTAATTGCAAGTCCCGTCTCACTGGACCCAGCGCATTTTATGCTTCTCCTAGCAGAGCGTGGTTGTGTCTAGGGTCGAACCCTTGGGTCCTTTAGGTGTGACGGGGCTTGCAAACTCGGAAACATTTGGGGCAAAATGAAACTTCAAAAAAAGAGATTAACACACTTATGTAGATGTTATGTCATGTTTAATGTCTTTTTATATATATATTGTGAATATAATTGTTAGCCTGTTGGAAATTGTAAACCTGGTGCCGCCACGTGGCATGCGTTTTGGGGGGATATTTTTCTTTTGAGGCTCGGAATTGCCAGAGATCTGGGGCGTTGCTGGGGGAGTAGGCTGCATTATCAATAGACATGGAAGTAATTGCGCGTGAGTTTAGCGGAATTCGGTATGGCCCGATCAGAAGTCGGTACTGTCACCGATTGGATTCATTGTTAGAAAATTTTGGAAATTTATGTTGATTAGATGTTGAGGGTTGTTAGCTACGTGTTGTTGAATGTCATATGTTGTGATAGGTGTTCGGTGGTGTGGATTCATGTTTATGTTAGTGTCTGATGTTGTTTCTCCTCTTGTGTGTGGTGTCTGAAAGAGAGCTAGTTCTGGAGTGGGTCAGGTTTTCGCAGCGCTAGGGAACCCGGAGGTCACTCGAAGGAAGGCATAGTACTCGAGGTTTTCTGATTTGATTTCTTGTTAATTATTGTTGCGTGTTGTGTGTGTGTAATACTATTCGGGCGGCTTAGGGATGAGCGGAATCAATCCTGATTTGTTTCTTAAGCACGAGCTTGAGTTTGAGATTAAGTTACGGGGTGGGAGGCCCCAGGGGGATGTCGCTTCCTTGAGGAAGCAGTTAAGGGACGCCCTCTCCGCCGGAGGAGCGACGTCCATTGTTAAAGTTACAGATGTGACGGCAGAAATGGAACTATGCCAGGAGAAGTGGGGGGAGTTGATGGAGGATCTGGAGTCGGCCCCATCCACCCTGAGGGCGAGGCAGAGGGTCCGGCAGTGGTTGGAACACCTACAACACCGACTAGAGAACTTGTCTGCCCAGACGACGATCGCCGAGGTCAGCGCTATACTCAAGTTGCTTACGGACCAAGTGGTGAAGGCGTTGCAGAATTTTGAGCCGGGGCAATCTCACACTCCCGTGGACTCTCCCCAGCCTCCTAAGTTGGACGTGGAGCAGGCGCAGAGTCTGCCGGCTCAGTTGCCCGCTTTCTCAGGCATGTCAGGCGCTGCTTATAACAAATTGCCGAATCCTCTTTCTACAATCATCCAGCAGCTACCGGTGGTAGATGGCCTGGATATGGACAAGTTAATGTTGTTTTTCAAAATTTTATTCCAGCTGTCTGACTTCCCGGGCATGTCAGACTGCACTCTCCTCGAGCTTGTGTATCCCTACTGTCGTGGGTCCATGGCTGAGCGGGTCGCGCAGTCTGTACGATGTAGCGGCAGTGTGACGTCTTTCCATCGGGGGGGGGGGGGGGTTGGACGCATGCGTGCCTGGTAGATTGCGGGAACAATTGAGATATAGACATTGTTATCATGTACAAGTGAATGGGGAGAGTTTCGCTGAGTTTGTGCTCAGCATCCGCGATTCTGCAAGAATCTTAGGGTTGGGACTGCCCGAGGAGGAGGTCGTACAAATTATTTTCGAAGGGGTCACTCCCCAGGAGAGGTCACGTTTACTTTTTGCTGAGCGGCCGCGCAGTTTTGAAGATCTGAACAAGCTGTGTGTGTTATCCCGGGCTATACAGGCAAATGATGTGTCCCGAGGGTCCGTAAGGACGAGTCAGTCCGAGTTTCGAGAGGAAGCGCGACGTGCTGTTCAGTCCCAACCCCGACCGGAGGGATCCGCCGGCGATCGGGGCGGACTTTTGAGAGGTGTAGTTTGTTTCCGCTGTAGAAGACAGGGGCATGTTGCCCGCAATTGCCCGGAGGGTGGTGTGCGTCCGACGCTTTCCCGAGGGTACGGTCTCCAAAAAACTGGACAGTCAGGGGAAGATATGTCGGAGGATGTCTTCCCCTCGCACTGAGGCTTTTCTGTGCCCTACTACCTCCAGGCCAAGGATAGGACCCGACTCTTCTAACATCAAGGTCCTTGCTACTATCCCGCAACAGACTTCTATATGCCCCTTGTCGCTCGAGGTAAAAGGGGGTCAGCTCCGAGCTTTGATTGACTCCGGTTCAGCCCAATCTATCATCTCCTCTCGAGTGTGTGCGGACCTTGAGGAGCAGGGCTTAATAAAGGGGTCGGATCTGTCATCGGTCGGTGGTATGCTGGACTGCGTCACGGGAAATTCTGCCCATCTCCCGGGTGATTTCCTTTAAGTTCAGAATCGACGGTTTTTCCTGGGTGTGGCCTTTTCTGGTTTCTCCAGCTCTGGGAGTTGATTGTATCATTGGTGCAGACTTCATCGCTAAAAGTGGTCTCGTGTTGGACATCCATGGGCACCAATGTTATTTCAAGTTTAATCGGGGAGTCGTTATCCCATTCCTTGGATACCAGGGAGCCAAGGGAGGTATCCAAGAGGTGGCTTGTCCCGATTCTGTACGAGACCATCTCACTCCGTCCCAGCAGAAGGCCTTAGACCAACTGTGTGAGGAATTTCCCACGGTGTTAACCCCTACCCTGGGACTCACACATTTGTTGGAGTACAAAATTCGTCTTACTGACTCCAAAATAGTGAGGTCACACCCTTATAAATTCGCCCCTCTGAAAATGGCCGTTCTAAGGGAGAAGGTTCAAGAGCTGTTAGAGCAAGGGGTCATTGAACCTTCTAATTCTAGTTACGCAAGTCCAGCACTCCTGGTACCCAAGCCTGGGGGTAAGCACCGCATGGTGATAGATTATAGAAAACTAAACGCAAATATTGAAGTGGATTCGGTTCCCCTTCTGGATCTCCACTCAGCTTTTGACTGGTTTAGTGAGGCCAAGTACTTCACCGTGATTGACCTCAATGCTTCATATCACCAAATCCCTTTATCCAAGGAAAGTAGCCTTACACGGCATTCTGTGTGCTGTGGAATTTATAGCAGTATACTCGAGTTCCTATGGACCTGGCAGTGGGCGTCCAAACCCTTACGCGTCTACTCGACCGTGTATTTCATGACGTTAAATTTAAATTAATTTTTAACTACTTAGATGACTTGCTCGTGTATAGCAAGACTTATGAAGAACATCTATGTCATCTAAGGGAGGTGATGTGCAGACTGAGGAGCGCGGGCCTCACGGTTAATCCGGAGAAAGTGCGGTTCGCACAGGAGTATTTCATTTTTGGGGCATCTTGTCTCGCACCGGGGTGTCACAGTGGAACCCGAAAGGACACGGCATCCGGGATTTTCCACCCACCTCCTAGGGATGCCAAAGGCATCACTGGGTTTGTCGGCATGGTAAATATTTACTGGAGATTCATTCCGAACGCAGCAGATATAGCCGCACCATTGAATTAATTAAGAAAGAAAGGAACCAAATTTGTGTGGGGCGAGAAACAACAGAAGGCTTTCGACACCTTGAAGGAAGCCATCATTTCTCCGCCAGTGCTGAGGATGCCCGACTTCTCTAAGCCATTTATTTTGCAGACGGACGCGAGTTCGGTTGCGCTCGGGGCGGTTCTGTCCCAAGTCGTTGATGATGCTAGGCAGCCTGTGGCATTTATTTCCCGAATGTTGACCCAGCAAGAACGAAAGTCATCAGTGTACGAGCTGGAGTGTTTAGCTGTGGTGTACGCTCTAGACAAGTTCAGGCGTTTCTTGGAACATGCTGAGTTCCTGCTCGAGACCGACAATCAGGCTCTCTCTTGGCTTCTTGCTCATCCTCAGCAACTGGGTAAAGTTGGTAGATGGGTGGTCAAGATCTCATCCTTCAAGTTCAAGGTGCAACACATTAGGGGAACTCAAAATGTGGTTGCAGATGCTTTGTCACGCATGTTTTCCCAGCCCAGTGAAGTCCAATCTGAGCAACCCTGTTCCGTTCTGCTAGACTTTCCGTTAGCCTTCACTGATGTGTTACCCCATCAGTTGAACGACGAAGAGCTGGGTCCTATCATCCAGAACATAAAGGAGGGTAACGTGCAGGTCCCTTACTTCTTGTCCAAGGGCGTCCTGTTGTAACGGTACAGAAATGTAAATTTTATTTAATCAATTCAGTTAATCTTTCAAATGGCCAGACTTCACCTGTGAGGAGCCCCAGTACAACATACACTGTTAGCCTAAACAATTGTCCAGACGCATTGCGTAACCGCCCCAGTAAGCAGCAGTCCTGGTGAAACAGTAGGCAGTTTGTCATCAGAGAGTGAACAGTAGACAGCCAGCAGCAGCAGTTTATTAAAATAGTAAAACGGTGGCCTCGGTTGCAAGATAGGCCGTAATTAAGAGTCGGCCTATCTTTTAAAGTATAACAAGTATAAAAAAGTGTACAAACAATATAGCGCGGCCAACCTACAAGAGCAAGTGTTCGAAAAGTTACGTCGGCGGACACAATTATTATACAAAGTGAAATGTGAAAAAACGTGGTTTTAGTAATCAGCAAAAACTTAGCGCCAGTCAACAGACAAAATCACTTTAACGAACTTTAATTAACTTTTAAAGTGCGGGACAAAAAACATGCATCATCAGTTGGAGTAGAGGAACAGCCAGGATGAGTACTATATTTTCAATTCAAGATTTTTAATCACATTAACATTTATATTTACAAACATTTTTCCTAAATCATGAGATCTCAAAGAGGGGCTTAAAAAGAATGCCAAAGTAAAAGAACGAATGTGTGTGAGTGTGGGGTTAACTTGCGTATTGGTTCATTACAAATAGAAATAGTTTGTCATAGGCGAGTTATTCATTTTGTTAATTTGTTTGCTTTTTACTAATTGCTACTCATTTAACGAGTACTCTAATATAATAAAAAAGAAATAAGAAATTTAATTGTCATAAAAGGGAGATGAAGTATTTGCATAATAAACCAGAAGTAATTTGTTGTAATATAAACTGTGTATGGTTCTTTATACCGTGTATCTCAAATAATCCTTTCTGCAGCAGTTTCGTCTGTACGACCCTGGACCCGAACCCGAAGGTAAGAGTAAGATTATAGTATTTGCCATAAATTTATAGAGTTTCATTGGCTCCCGAAACAGTGACGCGAGTGTAGGTTTTACAACCTATATCCGCCAGACCTAACCAAGCTGCAGAACGGGTTGTTTGGGAGTGAGGACGATTGTGTAGTTAGTAAGATTACAAAATTGTGTATAAGTAAACAATAATATAAAAATGGAAAACAATAATGATAAAGTCAATAATATTGATTTAACTAGCACTAGTACTGAAAATCAAATAAACACAATAGTAACCGAAACGGTAGTAAACGAAATAAGCCTAACTGAGTCCGTGACAATGGAAGGCGGTAGGATTCATTCAACGCCTATCCAAAATAAGCAATCTGATAGTAATGAGATAATGAATATGATGCAATCACTTTTGGCAAAGCAAAGCACAATGTTAGAGGTAAATTTTAACGCCATAAATAATCGCTTTGACATGAACGATACCAAATTCAAGGAACAAAATACAAAATTTGATATATTAAGTAGCGACATAAATAGTTGTTTTGACATAATTGAGACTAAATTAAATATACATTTTGACATGAATGATGCCAAATTCGAACAATACAAAGAACAGAATATGAAATTTGAAAATAGCATAAATGTTAAGCTTGATGAATTAACCAATTCATTGTGTAGTATTGATGAGCGACTTAACGAAATATGTAGAGAAACAAAAAGAGAAACAGATGAGTTAAGAGAGAGTGTGTGTGTGATAGATAATACAGCAGACAATAAATGTGAATCAAATGTGGTATCAAAAAGTGATACAGTAGACAGTAGTAGTGATATTGAGAATAGAAATGTAATTGATCATAATGAAAGGGAGTATAGAGGTAGTTTAAATGAAGAGAGTGTACAGAGGGTAGAATTTTCCCGTGGTGTGGTTGTGGGTGAAGAAAATGCTTCACCAGTATTGTTGGAGGACAAAGGTTCCTCGTTAGTTTTTGTAAAAGACAAAAGGTCTTTAAAATGTCAGAGAACTTATTTTTGTGGATCTGGTAAAGCCAGACGTTGTAATAATGTTGTGTTGCCCTCTGTATGGAATGAGAATGTGAAATTTTGGGAGAAATATTATGATGAGAGAAATTTAGATAGAGAGTGGTGTATTGATAAAGAGACAGAATTGTATAAATTAAAGAGAGATTATGATGAGTTTGAAAGAAATGTTAGAAGTGTGTTTGAACAATAATAATTTAATTTATGATGAAAAAGTAACTGACCCGATATTGAATATAATTACTAATGGAGACTGGACAGAAATACATAATGTTGACTTGGTATATGATTATTATGATAAAATGAATAAACTGAAATCTTATGGTTGTTACACACAAGATAGCCATATGTGTGTAAATGAAATTGAAAACTGTTATTTGAAACCAAGACTAATTTTTGACGATGGAGGTTAAACAATAAAACTATAAATGAACAATTGTAAATATTTTGTTTTATGGTTCAGACCTCCAAACCTTGGACAATGAAGTGCGATATAACTGAACAAGTAATGATGAAGATTTGTAAATAAATTTATAGTGAAATTAATTGTGTGTGTACTGTAAAAAGTTTTATGTAACCATGTGTGTATTGATTGATTTTAACAATAATACTATTTATGTTGTTAACCAATAATAATAATTAACAGGAGGTATAAATGAATTAAATTTTGTATTATGTTTGTATTAAAAGTGTTTTAACTATGTTAACCAAAACCATGAGTAACTAGAACCAAATTGTTTTTAGTAAAATGTTATTAAAGTAATTGTGGTGAATTAAAAGTATATACGATCTGAATTGTAACAAATAAGAGATAAATATGTTAACTAAAAGATTTATAAAAATTGAAAAGTGAAGTACAGGTGTCAGTATGTGGTAAGCAGAATGTTTAGACTGAATGAGTGTTTATGAAAACAAGCCTGGCACACAACAGTTTATGTAAACAGGTAGGTTGTATGTTTTGACTAATGTTCACAGCCAGGTGTTGAAGTTGATAACTGTTGCAGTGATGAATCAGTACCATTGAGCAGATTCTATTATGAAATAAAAGAACATCTGATGTGATGGAATGTAGGTAATATTTTTTTGTCTTTTGTAAAATGTAATTAAAATAAATGAGATTGATAATCAGGGTTTGAGGAATTAAAATTAAATAAAATAAAATTGTAATTAAAGTAATTGAAAAAAAATGAATTTTAATAATGAGTTTAAATCTATTCTGATTTGATAAACAATAAATAAATAATATGTACTTTATTTAAAATTGAAAACTTTATTTATGATACATAACTTGTATTTTAGTTATAATTTTTGTGAGTTAATGTAATTCTGTATAATTAATGTGTCATTTTGGCTGGGCAATATTGTACGGGGAACGCTATTTAGTTTGACTGGAATTTATATGTACTACTGTAAACCTATATTGTTTTATTAACACTAGGGTTAAGAGATATTTTATAATATAAAATGAGCCAGTACGGCTAAGAGGAAACAAATCAGTTGTGGGATATGGAGTGATGGAAGGCAGTTTGTTGATTTTTAATTGAATGTTCCAGAGTCAGGCGATACTGTGGCGGGTATCTGTCCGAGCTTATGGTGTTGGGATCTCGTACAGAGAAGTCCAGTAAGAGCGGATGGGTGCTACCGCAGTCGCCAGACTAGGGGGGTAAGAACCCATTATTTTAGTAGAGTGTTCAGGGGGGTTGTGGCGCCATATCCTCACTGATCCTCTTAGGGTTTAGGCAATAAGAGTTTGTACGCTTCGGCCTTCAACCTCTTATTGGGGGGGGGGGGTATTGTAACGGTACAGAAATGTAAATTTTATTTAATCAATTCAGTTAATCTTTCAAATGGCCAGACTTCACCTGTGAGGAGCCCCAGTACAACATACACTGTTAGCCTAAACAATTGTCCAGACGCATTGCGTAACCGCCCCAGTAAGCAGCAGTCCTGGTGAAACAGTAGGCAGTTTGTCATCAGAGAGTGAACAGTAGACAGCCAGCAGCAGCAGTTTATTAAAATAGTAAAACGGTGGCCTCGGTTGCAAGATAGGCCGTAATTAAGAGTCGGCCTATCTTTTAAAGTATAACAAGTATAAAAAAGTGTACAAACAATATAGCGTGGCCAACCTACAAGAGCAAGTGTTCGAAAAGTTACGTCGGCCGACACAATTATTATACAAAGTGAAATGTGAAAAAACGTGGTTTTAGTAATCAGCAAAAACTTAGCGCCAGTCTACAGACAAAATCACTTTAACGAACTTAATTAACTTTTAAAGTGTGGGACAAAAAACGTGCATCATCAGTTGGAGTAGAGGAACAGCCAGGATGAGTACTATATTTTCAATTCAAGATTTTTAATCACATTAACATTTATATTTACAAACATTTTTCCTAAATCATGAGATCTCAAAGAGGGGCTTAAAAAGAATGCCAATGTAAAAGAACGAATGTGTGTGAGTGTGGGGTTAACTTGCATATTGGTTCATTACAAATAGAAATAGTTTGTCATAGGCGAGTTATTCATTTTGTTAATTTGTTTGCTTTTTACTAATTGCTACTCATTTAATGAGTACTCTAATATAATAAAAAAGAAATAAGAAATTTAATTGTCATAAAAGGGAGACGAAGTATTTGCATAATAAACCAGAAGTAATTTGTTGTAATATAAACTGTGTATGGTTCTTTATACCGTGTATCTCAAATAATCCTTTCTGCAGCAGTTTCGTCTGTACGACCCTGGACCCGAACCCGAAGGTAAGAGTAAGATTATAGTATTTGAACTAATTCATATAGTTTCACTGTGTTGTAGGGAGAGAAAGGGACGTGCCCCTAAGATCATGCTGCCTAGCAAGCTAGTGCCCATGGTCTTCAGCTGTTATCATAATTCCCCAGTAGGAGGCCACAAAGGAATTTCTAAGACCATTTCCAGCAGACGACATTTCATCTGGAAGGGCATGGATAGGGACATTGCGACGAGGGTTAAGGGTTGTCATCTATGTGGCTTGAGTAAGCCTGCCCAGAACACCAAGTTAGGGTTGTTGTCATCTGACGTGGCGAGCAGACCGATGGAGAAGCTATTCATCGACTACGTGGGGCCCTTCCCCCGTAGCAAGTCTGGTAATGCTTACCCGCTTGTATGTGTGGATGCTTTTTCGAAGTTTGCCTGGCTATTGCCTTTACGGCAGGCAACGGCTCGTTTGACCATAAGCGCGCTCCAGAATCATATTTTTCAGCATTTCGGTCTTCCGACCATCATTGTCTCGGACAATGGTCCCCAGTTCATTTCGGGTGAGTTCCGGCGGATGTGTTTCGCCAGTGGGATCAAACATATAACCACTTCTCCTTATTACCCACAGCCGTCCCATGCGGAGAGATTCAATAGGAATCTCAGGTCCGCACTTATTGCTTATCATGCTGAGCAACAGACCACCTGGGACCAGAATCTGAAGTGGTTACAGCTAGCCTTTAATACGGCCCCTACATGATAGTCACCAGGCCGTTCCCTTTGAAATTGTGTTTGGATTCTCGCCCGCACTCCCGTTGACTAACTTGTGGAACATTGAGGATCTTCTACCACGGGAGCCAGATAACGGAACAGCGGAGAGGTGGAAGGAGGCTCGGAAGAATTTGCTGTGAGCGCACGAGCGGGTCCGTCGACGATATAATCAGGGGCGAATTCCTAACCCCTTTCAGCCCGGAGAGTGGGTCTACTGTCAGAGCCATCCGATCAGCTCAGCTGTGGACAAGAGAGCCACTAAGTTATGTTATCGCTGGTCAGGGCCATATCGTATCCTGGGGTTCGCGTCGCCGGTGACGGCTCGGTTGGGCGAACCGGGATGTGATTCTAAGGAAATTACTACACATATTTCTAAACTGAAGCTCTGTCGAAGGGGGTAGACGGGCTGATAAGGGGGGAGGATTTTTGATGGTCTCTGTGTTAGTAGGGATCTTGTCATTCTGAAGGGGTGTGCTCCGGGGGTGTCATAGAGAATGATAAGGTAGTGGGTAGATGTTCCCCACAGTCCCAGTGTTGTTCGTCTACTTCAGGGATGCGACCCTGCCTACGCGAACCTTGGTTTTCTCCATTCATCCTTGTTTCCAGAGGGAGCCAAGTCCTCCCCTTTAATCCTAGCTCTTCACCTTCAATGATCCGTGCCTTTTCCTCTTCCCGATCTTCCCAACCATTCCTGCAGAAAACAAAAGTCAAAAATTTCAAAACAAAATTAGTAAATTGAGAAAATGTCAAAAAAAAGGAGTTAGAGAGAGGAGTGGTAGCAGCAGGGTGGACGGGGGCATTGTGCACTTCGACCACCCTGCTGCTGCCGACATGCCCTTGGAGCACACATGTATTAGGTTATAGGAATGTATATTGTAACGCTAAAATAGGGTCGTACCTGTTAAAATGTATCACAATTGTTTATTTTGTGTATTAGTGTGAATGTAGTGTGTTTGCCTCACACTGGTCGTTACATAAATCGACGTCACTACTGGAGTCTATAGCGTTGTCAATGTTACCAGTACAACCTACCTGTTAATTCATAGGGATTACGATTCCCGGGTGGCGCCAAATTGTTTCTGTTAAAACAATTAAAATAGTTAATTTCTAAGATAATACGTGGTATTAGCACGGACAGCTGTGTCGTTCGAATTGTTCCCGCTGCTATACAGGTTGTCGACTCGTCCACTCGTGATGAGCGCTAGTTGGCTGTTACTTAAAACTCGCTAACACACATATATTCTACAAAATCCTATGAAATAACAAGATAGTAATATTCGGTACTGTATTTTTAATACTAATTTGGTCATCAATAAATATGACAAATGAATTATAAATAATTTTATAACATTCGGCTCCGGCTTAGAGCTTGAAACACAAAATATCTCAGAGTTGGCAAAATTGATTTCAAAACATTATCGTTGCCGAGACGGCATCAAGTCACTTTTAATAAATTACTATGTTTAAAATCTGGAGTTCTTTTGATCATGAAATAAGACATAAACGTTGGTTACATTAAAAAAGTACACTACCATACCTTATACGTATTTAGAAATTATAATGTGTTTTTACAATTTGTTCGGTAGTGTCGTATTTCTGTTACAAAAATTGTGCTCTCAAATAAGGTTATATTTTGATTAATGAAATGTTTTTTAAGTAAGTAAATTATGCCTTTACCTTTGAAAGAAAATACTACTTTTTAAATAGTGAGAAATTTTATCATTTGAAAAATGTTTTAAGTGATTTGGGGTTTTGGGATTAAGGAATTTATTCGGTACTTATCAGTTCATATCATGTTGAAATGTCGTCATCAGGATAGTCATAGATTCTTCAAATTTTTGGCTGGTTTTAAACTTCTAACATCTTCTTCAATCTGGTCTTGGGTTTTTCTCTAATTAATTTATTTAATTTGGTTCCTGGACATCGTGAATTCTTTATAGATCGACGTCTATTTGTCTTTGGTCATCTTGGTTCACTGATTCGACTTTTTGTAACTGTTTAAATTAAAATTTCAATCGTTCCAATTTTGCGTGCCGCTTACCCACGCGTCGTTTTTCAGAGTCTATATAATTTAACGGAAAATAAGCCCTCAACGGCTCGTTGTCATAGTAACCATAATTCTGTGATTTGTTAATTACTCCTTTAAAGACATTGTTAAAATATTTGAATTTTTATTCAAATTTATTAAGTATTTTCCTAATGGTTTTATTCCTTTATAGTTCCTTTGGGATAATAAATGACATCACTATTATCTTTCTTTCCTTTCAAAGTTTACAATAATACCTCATAAAGTCATATTCTGTTATACATTAACTATTGTTTGATATTTCGGATCGAACCGGTCATTCTTTTCATTTTCCGAGGTTGGCACTATGGCTTTTGTAGAGCTCGTACATGCACGTGAACTTTTAGCTCTGTCGTACGCCAACCATCTCAGTGTCAACGTCCACGAGTCGGGCCCTTCTCGGCAGGTAGAAATCCATGCATTTCACCCATCCTTATCCCAACCAGTCTATCCTGCCTTGAGTGTCAGGATCAACCCAGTCGTGAGATACGGTAAGTCATTTTTATATTATTTATGTCTGATTAGCAGTTCTGCATGCTGCTGCTTTCGAGCTCACCAGAGGCTTATTAAATTATCATGTAAGAAAGCCGTCTTACTTTCCATCTTTTTAAACTATTATCTCACATCTATTTACTACCAGAGGACTCATGAGGTTGCTAGCTTTTCAATTAAATATTTTGCCGTCACGACTGGGAGCACGTGCTTCGTAATTTTGTGCATGATGCTGCTGGTGGGTTGAGTTTCAGTAATTGGGTTGTAAGTCAGTTTTGGCTGCGTGATTTTTATTTTAATTACCAACGTGCCGTGCCGTTTCGTTTTTTGCGCCTGCTCGTGGGTGTTTTGCATGCGGTTAATTTTTAAATTTCATGAATGTTTGTCATTTGCATGCTATCGCACGGAAGCACGTTGGTATAATACGTAGGCATGTGAACTACGAGTTTGCGTTTATGGCTGTAGCTTGTGGTCAGCAGTGTCGTCGTGGGTGCATCGCCAGGTGGGCAGATTTTGTGTCAAAATTTTGCACCTAGTTTTTTGGGGTAGTCGTTTAATTACTGGGTCAAGTCTGGTAAAGTTTGTTTCCGTCCTGTTACGGTTTGCGTCCCACGTGAAATTGTGCGCTACGTGTTTGTGACTGTCAGGCGTAAAGGGAACGGTTTTAGGTTATCCGGATTTCGGATTAGCCTGCCTTGGTATTTAATTTAATTGTTTGGCATGACTATTACCTTTAGGTGCGATTTATATTTTGCACATGCGATATCCTGTCCATACACGACGCGTTGACCATCAATTTTGGCACTTAATATGTCCCAGTTATTTGTGTTTGGTTCGGTAACTGGTGAATTGTTGTACATTGTACTTTGCTGTGTTTTGTGTGTATTTATTCTATTTAGTATTGTACATGTTTGTTTTTGGGTGCACTTTTGTGTACCATTATTTTGCACCGTATGTGCTGTAATCTTGTGTAACTTGTGTTTTTGTTGTCGTGCTTTTGAGCTGTGTAAATCAATTTGTTGCGTGTTTAATTTATTGTGTTTGGCATTATTTGCCTGTTGGATTGTGCAAGTTGTATTTTGCCTTGCACTAATTTACTTTTGTATTTGTCTTGCTCGGTATTGTTTATGAAAAGTAGTTGTGTCAGACGCCTAGTTATCTCGAGCACTGTTAGGCCTAGTCGAGTCGTGATTATTGTTCAGTTTCTAATTCTCTTATTAAGGGTGGTTGTAGGTTGCGCGATATTTTTTAATTCAATATGCCTGCTAAATTGTCGTTGGCAGCTTTTGACCGGACCACCTCGGTGGGAATACTTGCGTTGCAGCATTTGATAAATAAGTTGGAAGGGTTGCCGCAATTGAGAGCCGTGGATCAACATGAAGCCGGTATTTTGGCCTCCAGGTTGTCCGAAGAATATCAGGACCTTCTAGGTAAGGTCGATCCTTACCTATCGGCCGAGTCATTGCCCCAGGGATTGGACGAGGACCACATTTTTGCGGTGGTAGCTCAAATTAAGGATATTTATGTCCGGGGTAGCATTTTAGCGTCCAAACTAACAAAACCAGAGATACCGGTTGGTTCCGGTCGATTTTCATCGGCAAGTGGCGGGCACCCAGGTGTGCTTGTTCATGAGTTGCCGAAGCTTTCGTTACCTTGTTTTGATGGCCAGGCCAAATGTTGGTCCGAGTTTTGGTCAAAGTTCACCACATTGGTGGACGAAAGTCCTGCCCTCACTCCGAAGCAAAAATTGTTATATTTACTGACTCATCTTAAGGGTGAGGCTTATGAGAAGGTTGCCGCGCTTCCCATAGTTGATGATAGTTATTCACTTGCGCTGTCAACTCTTAAAAGTCGTTATCACAATCCTCGTTTGGCCGCTCGGGTTTATTGTACCAATCTGCTTCAGTTACCAGCCACTTCTATGCAATCAGCTGCGTCTATTAGAAAGTTGGTGGACAGCTTCAATGCTAACTTTTCAGCGTTGTCAGCTCTAAACATTGCTGATATATATCAAGCGATATATGCGTCTTTTGTATTGTCTAGGCTGGATCTATCATTGCATGAACGTTTTGAGGCGTCTGTTACGGACAAAGAGAATCTCCCTGCCCTAACAGAAATTATGACATTTTTAACTGCTATGGCGGAACAGAAAGAACAGGCATCGTTGGAATCGGCTTTACCTGCTCTTCCCAGCACTAGCCACCAGAAAACCCAGAAGGTTTCTTTTTCTAAGGCTACTCCTCTTGCTGTGTCTACGTTATCTGCGGAGGTTACGCAATGGGATGCATCTGGTTCACGTTGCCTTCATTGCGATTCCCGGACCCATTTGCTTCTCAAGTGTCCGGCGTGGCTGAGTAAGGACCCTAGGGCTCGATTTCAGAGTCTTAAAAATAAAAAATGTTGTCTTTCGTGCCTCCAACATAAACATTCGGGCTGGTGTAAAAATAGGTGCAAAACGTGTGGCTCTAAGTACCACCACACTTTACTTCATTTCAAAAGTGCCCGTCCGTCTCCGTCTCGTTCACAGATTTCTGACACAGCTGAACTCAAGGCTTCGGAGTCATCGCTTGTTGATCTGTCGAGCACTACTCTGACCGTGTCTCTGCCCCATCCTGCAGGGGTTCTGTTAGCCACCTGTCTAGCAGTCTTGTCGTCTCCGAATGGTGGTTATATTGTAGTTAGGGCCATCCTGGATAGCGCGTCCCATGCTTCTTTCATCACTGAAGCATGTGCATCTCGCTTAATTTGTGCTTGTTTTGACGCTTCGGTAAGTGTCAATGGGGTAGGTGATATTGCCACCAAAGCAAAAAAGGTGTGCCATCTGTCCTTGGAAACTTTAAAACGCGAGGTTGTGACATCTAACCATGCCTTTATAATTCTTTCTAAGATGTCGTCGGACTCACCTAGGTTCCAGGTGTTGCCTGAAGTTAAGCAGGCTACAAAAGATCTTTTGTTAGCTGACCCTACCTTCGATGTAGCAGCCCCAATTGATGCGTTGTTTGGAGCCGATATTGTAGCGGCTATTCTTATGGGAGAGACTATTCCGTTGGGTGCAGGTTTGCCTGTTGCAGTTAGGGCACGTTTTGGGTTTGTGATTATGGGTAGAGCCCCCATTTCACTTAATTGTGCATTGACTTGTGCTAGCGTTCTCACTGGCCTTCCTTTGGATCTGGTATCTGCACATCAGCTTCACTGTCATTTCCACCACTTTTATCCTTCCGTCACAACGTTATCTACGGATACAACAAACCTAATTGAGCAAGTTCATCGTTTTTGGGAGGTCGAAGAGCCTGCAGCTGTACCCCACCAATTATCTGAAGAGGATCACTTTGCTGAAAGGTTTTACATGGAGTCAACAAGTCGGTTGCCGTCGGGTCGTTACCAGGTGCGCTTGCCGTTCTTCAAAAACTCTTCTCCCATTTTGGGAAATTCCCTTAAGGGAGCCATGTCTCGGTTTTTTGCGTTAGAGAGGAAATTTGCGGCAAACAGTCAGTTTAAGAGCCAGTATGTACAATTTATAACGGATTATGTCGCTCAGGGGCATATGTCATTGGTGTCTGACCCCAATTTTCCAAAATATTTCATCCCTCATCATGGTATCTTTAAGGTTAGAGGTGATACTTCAAAAATAAGGGTGGTGTTTGACGCCAGTATGAAGACGTCCTCTGGGATTTCCTTAAATGATGTGTTATGTGTCGGCCCTAAGTTGCAGACCTTACTGTCCGACGTTTTGACTTTGTTTCGGTGGTTTAGCCATGTTTTTACGTGCGACATCGAACAGATGTACCGCCAAATTGCTATGCATCCTGATGACTCGGCGTACCTGTGTATTTTATGGCGTGAGGAGGTTACTGCCCCACTAAGGGTTTTCGCTTTGCGTACCGTTACTTACGGGCTGGCTTGCGCCCCTTTTCAGGCGTTGCGAACCTTGCAGCGGCTGGCTCAGGATGAGGCAGTTAATTTTCCTGCGGGAGTGGCGGTACTTAGCCGTAATATTTTTGTGGATGATATTGCTGCTGGCGCTGATTCAAAATCAGAGCTTTGCAAATTACAACGGGAATTAATTCTGTTGTTGTCTTCAGGAGGGTTCAATTTGAAAAAATGGTGCACTAATCAACCCGACTGCCTACCTGAATCAGCCGCTCCAAGTGATTCCGTCGTTGCTAAGGATAAGGATATTCTGGGTTTAAGTTGGGACCATTTTACCGATTGCTTCTCATTTCCTCCTTTGGCCTGTTGCAGCAATGCTCAGGTTCAATTTACCAAACGTGTCGTGTTATCTCAGGTGGCACAATTATTTGACCCATGTGGTTGGCTTTCGCCAGTGATTTTCAGGGCCAAGGCTTTTTTTCAAAAACTCTGGGCTGAGGGCTTGGACTGGGATGCTCCTCTAAGTGATGACTTAAACGACTATTGGAGTCAACTCCTGTCCTCTTTGAATCATCTTCCGGTAATTACTATTTCCCGGCCATTCTTCCCTAAAGGTGGGCATATTGAAAGGGTAATATTGCATGGTTTCTGTGATGCTTCCCAGTTAGGTTACGCGGCCGTCCTCTATCTGTCCATTTATACTGACTCTGGTCCTCTGGTGATTTCGTTGGTGTCGTCTAAAACTAAAGTGGCACCTCTTAAAACTTTATCAATCCCAAGTTTGGAGTTGTTGGGAGCTTATCTTTTAGCCAAACTTGTTCGTCATCATGTTGGCTTATTCTCATCATGTATTCAATTGAGTCAAGTTTTCTTATGGACGGACTCGACGATTGTCTTGGATTGGCTGAATATGCCTACTTTTAAATTGAAGACATTTAGTGCTAATCGGGTGGCTGCCATTACCGAGTGGACCGATACTAAATCTTGGCGTCATGTGCATGGTGTTTCTAACCCCGCTGATTTAGCCTCTAGAGGCACGTCACTCTCCAGCCCCCGGTCGTCGACATTGTGGTGGTCAGGGCCAGATTGGTTAAAGCTTGATGCTCTGCGCTGGCCCCCTATTAATTATCGCCCGAATCACGACGTGGAAGATGTTGCCTTAGAAACCAAGGTCTCTTCGTTTCTCACTCAGGAGCCCCGGGTGGAATTGTTTGAGCACTTGTCCTCGTGGCCCTTAGTGGTGGGGGTTACCTCAGTCATCTTAAGGTGGGCTATGCCTTCGCGGGTTGAAGCTTCCACAGCCATGGATTGGAAGAAGTTGGCTGTTAAGTATATTTTACGCTACATTCAGCGCAGCGTGTTTGGACAGGAGCTCGTGGCTCTTCGTTTAGGTAAGCGGCTCCCGGTCCGCATTCAGCGCCTGGTCCCATTTATAGATGATTTTGGCCTCATTCGAGTACGCGGTCGCTTGACCAACTCTGCGGTTACTAGAAATCGTTTTCCGATTTTACTGCCCAAGCATCACCACCTAGTAGGGTTGCTAATTCATCACACCCATGTGTGGTTAGGTCATGCTGGGCCCTTGCAAGTTCAATTTCAGCTTGCCCAAAACTATTGGATTTTGTCCGCACGTCAGGCAATAAGAACTATAATTTGGAAATGTCTTCCTTGTTTCAGGGCGCGTCCTCGCCCCACCAACCCGTTAATGGGGGATCTGCCAGTTCCTAGGGTTAATCCGGCACCTCCATTTTATTCTTCCGGCATGGATTATGCTGGCCCCTTTTTGGTACGGGCCTACGCTGTTCGGAAGGCACCTATAGTCAAAGCGTATCTCTGCATTTTCATCTGCTTAGCCACTAAAGCAGTTCACTTTGAAGTGGCTATGGATCTTTCATCGCCCCAGTTTATTGATGTGTTGAGACGGTTTATTAGTCGCCGTGGGGCTCCGAAAACATTGTATTCGGATTGTGGTAGGAATTTTGTGGGGTCGCGCTCCGAACTGAAACGGGAGCTCCAAAATGTTCTTTCCAATCCTGACCAGTCAGCTCAGATAACAGCTTTTGCTGTTGACAATAACGTTGAATTTAAATTTATCCCTCCGTCTGCCCCTCATCAGGGTGGCTTGTGGGAACGGGCTGTCTAGTCGGCCAAGTTTCACATGAAACGTATGATTGGGACCAGGTCGCTGACCATAGCAGAATTTTCGTCGTTATGCATTCGCATTGAGGGAATCTTAAATTCCCGTCCTTTGACTGCCCTATCCTCAGATCCTAGTGATTACCAGGCTCTAACGCCTGGTCATTTTTTGGTTGGCCGCCCCATTACCGCGACCCCGGAAGCTGAAGTCTCATTAAATGAAGGGACCGTCCGTCATTACAAACAAATTGCCACTCTGCTCCAAGCCTTTTGGAA